>NW_006497083.1:766450-822585 GCF_000471905.2 Amborella trichopoda
CATAATTTTATAGCACATGCATGCATGCATACACTAACGATTTTGGTGTTGTCGATATTGTCCCCACATTTCTGCCATAATTTGCGCCCTAAATTGTACCCCAACATTAGGGCCATCACATCTAGAAGTTTGTCATCTTGTGGAGACATTCAATTATAGTTCCTCCCATCATTATTAGAACTCATACTTAGATGGTTAACAATAATTAATATACTACATAGTCGTATATTACAAATATACAAATGGAGCGGCTTACATTTATTACTAAATACTTGAATAACGTAACATCATATCATTCAATAAGAAGCACGTTCTAATAACAAAAGAAACTATGGCCATTCATCACTGAATTCACCTTTTGGCATAATACATAACTTTGCATATTGATGAACTAAATTACATTATCTAAGACTTAAAACCATATTCATTGTACATAACTTTGCATGTAAAGATGGACCTAGTAGGTATGTTTCTCCTAATTACTTCAAAAAATTTTTATAAGGATTATAAAGAAAGTAAAGCGTTGATTACATACAAAAAAAACAAAACCCATTGCACTCCCGATTGACGATGACATCTTCTTGTGATTCATTCCATTGCCTCAAGTTTTTTCCATAGTCCAATCCTTCATTATAATCATCGCACCACTGAAAAAGGTATATCGTAGAAAACTAAAGTACAATCTACCGGTATTTGTTTGGGAAATTGACATAGCAATGTTGCATGGTATATGACAACGATGATAGGAACATATATATTAAGTTTGAAGTGGTCTTATTTCTCAAAAAATGCAATTCAAGTCTAAGAAGAGAACAAATGCAATTCAAGTCTAAAAAGAGAACCATATGTTGTGACAAGCATGTTTTCCTCTACAAAATTGCTAATATTTATGAGATAAGGACATGAGTACTTTAAAAAACAGAAAAGTAGTACTAAATCATAAATAAATTAAAAAAAAACTCCCAACCCCCATAAATATATATTGTTTTTTGATTAGTTACTAACTTCAATGGAACCAATCAAGTGAAAAGGAATTGAACCTGTACAAGTAGTCCTCATCCCCACTGATTTCCAGTGTATTCTTTAAATATAGGAAATGAAACATGTCACCTTCAGGACAAAGGAACCATGGAGAGGAATTCAGTCTTGGTAATTTAACAGTTACATTAAAAATGTCAACTAGTGGGGTTCAACCTTTATATACTAAAATGAAGCAAGCAAATAACCTATTTGACAAAAGAACTCACAACAGTAAGTGCATAATCTAATGTTCATATTCAACTGGCATGTGTAACTATATATCATATACTTTTCAAAAGTTTCAATGAGCATTACCACAATTGAATAACAGATATCACATCTAAGTAATAGCTATCCAGTATTAGTGGGGGAATATTGTGAGATATGAATGTACATACATTGTAGAGATGTAAGTGTGAATTCTAGTACAAGGTGATTAAATTTAGGAACAAGGGGCAAAAGGAACTTCTTAAAAGGATGAAGATTCAAAGAAAAAAGCTTTGAAATGTCAAAAGAAATTCAAAACAATATATAATGTATAAATTATTGCAAGAAATAGTCTATCTCAGCAAATCAAGAGATTAAAGACAAATGGCTTCAAATATAAAAAAAAAAAGAATTTCAAATTCAATAAACATACATCAGGACCTCATCATTCAGTAACGAATTTACAGAAAACTTATTAAACTGCAGCCAACATCAAGACCTCATCATTCAGTAACGAATTTACAGAAAACTTATTAAACTGCAGCCAACACCTTCAGTTAAATTGATAGCCTAATACACTTGTATACTTGATATAGTTTATAAAACTAAAAAAATAAAAACATAAACGTTTTATGTCTGCACCCAATTTAGCATTCCACATACAACACCATTGCATATAAAATAATGCATGCACTAGACTTAAATAAATCAAAGAAAACAACGAACATTGTATTTGTATTCTAACATAAAGATACCCATGGGCAAGAGAGTGAAAGACGTCAAGAATGGAGCAATTGAAGTAGGAATGACTTGGCAAAGGAATCAAGGAATATCATTAGAGTTTACTTTTGGTCAGTGGTAAGCATGAAGAAAATAAGTACATACCTAAATTTTTTAGAGCATAAAAAAAAATCCCTAAATTTTTCTAGGGCACATTTACAATAGAGAAAATACGTACAATCCTAATTTTTTTTACATAGAGAGAGAGATGATACTCTTACTCGGATAGGGTGAGAGAGAGAAAGAGAGAGAAAAATATGTTGCTCTAAGAATGTGTATACAAAAATAAAATGTATAATTTTTAGTTGTCTTTTATTGTCATTATATATTTGTGTAAGGATAATGTGGTCTACGCTAAATTTGTATTTGTATGTAAACCCATCATTTTAAGGTTTCATTCCTTGTCAATGAGAATTGATCAAGATTGTTTCTCTCTCTAGACTGTTCCTCAGCTTTTCATCTTCTTTAAATCTAATATGGCATTAGAGAGACAAAGATTCGATCATCTCTTGTTTTTTGCTGCTTACAGATCGCTTTTTTTAGTGAAGGTCAGTAATCAAATAAATTTAATTTTCATCCATGATTGGAACAATCATCAATCTCTCAAATTTTCATTGCAAATTAACTTTCGTTGCATCTGCAAATTTGCAAATTTTTGTTGCATATTTGAAACCCTATTGCTTTCATTGCATATTTGGTTGCCTTTGCTGCATATGCAATTTTCACTTACATTACAAAAATTTAGTTACCCTCTCTCTCTCTCTTTAATTTCGTTAATGCAAATTGTGTTTATGCTCCTGGTTATCAATCTGTCCCCTTTTGAATGATGCTTCCCTTTGAATACCCGGTATAGTAGATGGATATGGTTGAGAAGAGCTCGAGTCTCTGCACTGCTGCACCATCCCCTGAATTTCTATCCATAAGATTTTTGTGGCGCTCCTTGCATTCTTTAGGTTGCTGGAATACGTACTTGAATGGTATGGTAATGTTTATAGCATCGCTAACTAGCTCCAACTGCCTCCCTAGAAAAGATCTGGTCAAAGCAAATTTTTTCTCTCTCTCTCTCTGGTGTCGTTTATTACTATCAATTTCTCTCTCCAGAAAAGATCTGGTCAAAGAAAATTTTTTCTTGTAGTATCTCAAATTAATTCCCATTGCTTTCTCCAATTGATCGCTTTTCCTTTGCCAATTTTTCTAGAGAGAAACTTTGACTCCAACATAAAAAATAAAAAGAAAAAGAAAATACCCATCTATGGAATGCAAAAGTAATATAGAGAGTGCTACTATTTATGTGCGTCTTGATGGGAAGAACTATTGCTTGTGGTCTTTCCAAATGAGACGTTTTCTCGTGGGACAGAAGTCATGGGGCTATATTGATGGTTTTGTTCCCATGCCTAAGGATGACAATGGACGTAGTGATTGGCTTACCATAGATCTATTGTGAGATGGATTGTGAACTCAATTGAGCTCAAAATTGGGGGCAACCTCACTTCTCAATCTAGTGCTAAAGTAATGTGGGATTATTTACAGAAGATTTATTCTCAAGCAAATATTGCAATTTTGTATACCCTTGAACAGGAGAGCATGAAGACACAACAAAGGGACTCTCATCAATTCAAGATTATTTTAATACTCTTTCGGGTATATAGAATGAGATGGACTAGATGGAGTCAGAGCCACCCACTGAAGCTGTTACTAAAGCACAAAATCGGTCTCGTTTATTTCACTTCCTTATGGGGTTGCGATCAGAGTTTGAAAGCATGAGAGCATCAATCCTTCATCGTACTCCCATTCCACCATTAGATGATTGCATCTCAGATCTCCTTTCTGAAGAAACTCGCTTAAGCTCTCTTGGGATTTGCAAATCCACATCACAAGATATCATTGATATGGCCTTAGCCACGTCCAATTTCCTTAACAAAGATACTAATTATGTCTAAGTGTAGTGTTACATATGCAAACAAATAGGTCACACAGTCGATCGGTGCAAGAAGTACATTTTTTACAATTATTGTAAGAAGCTCAGACATGTAATAACTGATTGTCAAAAACACCATCAGGTACGTGAGAAGCCTCTTGTACCTAGTCAAATTCAATGGGCTACAATTGCCTCTATTCCTAGTCCCACTAGTGTAAAGAATGCCACTTCCATTCACTCTCATTCTGCCTCCACATCTGTTACCCTTGTATCTATGCCAAATCTTCACTCTATTGACTCAACTACACTCCTACTTCTTGTTCAGGTTTTAGCTTCCATAGGTTTTTCAGGTAACTCAAATCCTTTATCAAATACTTGGATCATAGACTCAAGAGCATCAAATTATTTGATAAAACAACTTTCGCATTTATCCTCGGTAAAACCCCATTATGAAAATATGACTTATTTTACTGCTAATGAGTCTCCACTTCATGTTACCCACTCTGGTAATACCAGTGTCCCTAATCCATCTGGTAACTTCTTAGCATTGAAAGATGTTTATCATATTCTCAACCTTCATTTCAATTTAATATCTGTTGGCCAGTTAATTAATAACAAGTGCCTTGTTTATTTTTCTAATAAAAGTTGTGTGTTGTAGGATCTAACAACCGAAACAGTGATTGGGAGAGGCACTAAACATAGTCGGCTTTTCACAGTTACTTTCAGTGAGCTCATTCCCATCTTTCACAAGCTCTGTCAGTTTATTATCTTTTTTTTTATCCTCCTGAAATAAGTCAATCAAATTCTCTTTGGAATATTTGGCATTGTAGTTTAGGACGCCCACATTCTCAAAAAATGGTTTCTTTTTAAACTTTGTGCTTTTACTTGTTGTCTTCTCTCAAAAAATTTGATAAAAATATTGTTTGTGAGAGTTGCAAGTTCGTAAAACACTTCGATCAACCTTTTCCTCATAGCAATAATAAAAGTATATCCATCATTTCTCTTTAGTGCACTCTGATGTTTGGGGCTTGCTCTTGCTCCTTCAATTAATAGATTTTCTTATTATATGATATTTATATATGATTTTTCTAATATAGTTGGATTTATTTTCTCAAACACAAGTCAAGTGTGTTTAGCGTTTTTAAAGACTTCAGTAATATGATAAAAAATCAATTTAATAAAAACATTAAAGTTTTTAGGTCTGATTCTTGGGGGGAATATCTATCCAATGAATTTCAAACATATCGTCATACAAATGACATTCTTCATCAACGTTCATGCCCTCATGGAGTTCTTGAAAAAAAATATCGCCATATTCTTGAAACCGCTCTTTCTCTTCTTATTAACTCTCATTCCCCAAAGAAAGTTTGGGTTGAAGCGATGTATACTATTGTCTATCTTGTTAATCTAATTCCTACACCGATTTTACAAAATGTATCACCATTTCAAAAGCTTTTTAAAAAACGCCCTGACTACTCACATTTACGTGTGTTTGGGTGCACATGCTTTGTACTTTTTACAATCTTCTACATGTGATAAACTTCACCTAAGTATGTCAAATGCATGTTCGTAGGTTTTCTAATAAATTAAAAAGGATAGCGTTGTTTTGATCATTCTATTAATCATATTAGAATATCTCGATACGTTACATTTTGCAGACATATACCCTTCCACCAACACTACCCACACCCTAATTCAACAACACATGGACCTAGTTTTCTTTTTTTCCTAGTTTTGATAATCCTCCTTTTCATTGTCACGAAAATCAGAGATTGCCACATTCAATAACTAACTTTGATGACGAAGTTGCAGCTTTAGAGGCAAATCGCACTTGGGATTTGGTGTCATTGCCCTCTAAAAAACATGTTATTAGTAGTAAATGGATCTATAAAGTCAAGTTATGAGCTGCTGATACTCTTGATTAGTACCAGGCCTGATTAGTTGCTCAGGGTTATGCACAGAAGCATGGCATCGATTATGAAGAAACTTTTGCTCTAATTGCTAAGATGAAAACTATTTGTACTTTTATTGCACTTGTATCTATTCGTGAATGGCCCATATGGTAGATGGATGTCAAAAATACATTCCTTAATGGCAAACTTCAAAAAGAAGTTTATATGTGTCAACCACTTGGGTTTGTTTATCAAGATAAGCCATTGGTTTGTCAACTTCATAAAGCAATTTACGGTCTCAAACAAGCTCTTCGTACGTGGTTTGAGCTTTTTCAGGCTGTCATTCTTGCAACTGGTTTCACTCAAAGTAAACATGATCACTCCATGTTTATTCGTACCACAAAGCATGTAATTTGCATTATTTTATTATATGTTGATAATATTCTTATGTCTTGCAATGATTTCACTTCCATTAAGGATGTGAAGCTACAATTACAGAAGAATTTCAAATGAAGGATCTTGGGAAAGTATCTTATTTTCTTGCCCTTGAGATTTCTCGCTCTAAACGTGGTATTTACATCTCTCAACAGAAGTATGCACTTGATATTGTTTCCAATGCCCGATTGAATGATACGAAGGTTGTTGACACACCCATGGAATTCAATGTTAAACTTTCTACATATGTTTGAGATCCTCTTTTTGTGCCTATAATGTATCGCAAACTCATAGGCTCCCTCATCTATCTCACTATGACTCGCCTAGATATTGCATATGATGTCCATGTTGTGAGCCAATTTGTTTCAGATCCTCGATGACCACATCTGTCAGCAATTTATTGAATTTTATGCTATGTTCGAGATATTTCCATTTGTGGATTATTCTTTGACTCCACATCCTCTTTAGATCTCAATGCATATGCAGATGCAGATTAGGCAGGTGATCCACACACTTATCGTTCTGCTACAGGATATTGTGTGTTTCTTGGGTCATCATTAATATCTTGGAAGAGCAAAAAACATGAAACTGTTTTCAAGTCAAGTACTGAAGCTGAGTACATGCTATGTCCTCTGTTGCTAGTAAGATTATTTGGGTTCGTACTCTTCTCAATAAGTTTGATATCTCTATTTCAAATCCCCCACCTCTATATGTAAATAACCAAAGTGCAATTAAGATTGCAGCTAATCCATTTTTTCATGAGCAAAAATATATTAATGTAGATTGTTATTATATTTGTGATCGTTATCTTGATGTTACGTTATCTCTCCCTTATGTTTCTTCTATTGAACAAACGACTGATATTTTTATCGAATCTGTTACTCGGAGCAGCCATGATTTTTTAGTGGACAAGCTAATGCTCTACTCATGTCCGCATCAGCTTGAAAGGGGTAATAATGTGTATACAAAAATAAAATGTATAATTTTTAATTGTCCTTTATTATATTTGGATAGGGATAATGTGGTCTAGACTAAATTTGTATTTTTATATAAACCTTTTTAGGGTTTCATTCATCGTCAATGAGAATTGATCAATATTGTTTCTCTCTCTAAATTGTTCATCAGCTTTTCATTGCTGGCACATGGTGAAAGAGAGGTTGCTCTTGCTCTTTTGCTCGCACATGGTTACTTGCACAAGCTGAGATAGAGAGAGACCATAGGGAAAGAGCTCGCGGTTGCTCACACTGACTAATTGAGAGACAACAAAAGGAAAGAGCTCCCATAGGCTGAGACAGAGAAAGTGAACATATGGAAAGTGCTTGCACATGGTTGCTCGTAAAAGCAGAGAGAGAGCAAAAATAATAGAGGGAAGGAGGTTGCATAGGGTTGTTCGTAGAGAAGAGACAGAGGGAAGGGAGGCTCTTCAAGGGAGTTTGCGAAAAGGGAGAAAGAAACATAACGAGGTTAGGATTTTTAGGGGTGAAAGGCGCATGCAAGTTTTAGTGAAAACTACAGGACAATATGTAATAGATGAACAGTGAAAGGGGAAAAAGGCTCATTCTGACTTTCATCCTTTTGTGCCTTATCAAACACGTTCAATGTACAGTGTGGGGGAAAGTCGGGTATTTTCCCCTCTTTACAACGCTTTACGCGGTTACCAAACGCCACCTAAGTGTAGGTTCATGGATCACAGAGGCCTTTGGACATAAGATGTAGTATACAAACAATATTGTTTTATGAGGGACTATACATTCTTCTTTTAGTGTTTTAGAATGGGAGTTGAAAACTACAAAATATTAATAGAGTGAGGTGGGGGTGTCTTGAAAGGGTTTAGAGAATAAAGAAAAAGTGCATTGTGTCTCTTTTTAATGTTTTGGAAATTTATTTAAAAAAATTATGAGATATACTCAAACGCTCACGACAATGATCCCTTTAGAAAAGTAACAATAGAGGATGGAGAGAGAGTCTCACAGATAGAGTCCCTTCTGGAAAGTAATGTTGTATTTGCTAGAGTCTCACAACTATTGGCAAAATTCAATGAGGTTACAGTTAGAGATGATTCAAACTGTGCGAGACATTACTTGTTTGTATAATAGGGTCTCAAAGGTCATGATTTCTCAGCTCCCTCAGCTATTAGGGGAATTGAATTCTGTGTACCTATCTTTCGAATGTTGTTGATGTGGTAATTTGGGATTTCGAGAATGATGACCTATTGTCAATCAAGTTTGCATATCGGCCGTTGTTTGATGATCGAATGAGATAGACTAAACCGGTATTGAGTAAAGTATGGCAGTGGCCAATTCCTCACAAAGTACAAGCATTCTTATGGATTGCAATGCAAGGTAAGAATTTGGCGATGGATAATTTGATGAAAAGAGGTAAGATTTTTGAAAAATATATATTTGATATGTAAAGAGGATGACAAGATAGGAGACCATATATCCTAATATTGTTATTTTGCTTTTATGTGTGGGAGTGGAGCTTTAGATGCTAGGGCTTTTATTTGATGTTGCCTAATAGCGTTATGGATATTGTTCAACACCTGAAAATGCCGGGTCTGTTGAAATATGGGAAGATAATTTGGGAAATTTTCCTTGGTGTTCTACTTTGGGAGATCTAGAGGGAAAGAAATAGGCAGACCTTTGAGGGGATCATCTTGATTAAGGAGAGAATTACAATTAGAATCCTACATACTTTATGGAGTTGGATTTCGATCACAATAGAAGGTTGGGGGTTTTCAGAAGTTGATGTCATGTTAAACTAGGGGATGTTTCTAGACATTGCAACACAAAGGTAAGAACGAAGGTTAGATGGATTCCTCCTATGATGGGATGCTATAAACTCAACTTTGATAGCAGCTCACTTGAGAATCCTAGTCCAGAGGGAGTTGGGGGCGAGTTAAGGGATTGGAATGATAATGTACTGTTTTGTTATATCGGGCCTTGTGGACTGACTTCGGCTAATCAGGCTGAACTGTTGTCTTTGTTGCATGGTTTAAAGATTTTTCTAAAAGGACTAATGGGAGAGCATCTTGTTGTGAAAGGAGAAGATTCATTTAATGTGATCAATTGGTGTAAACAGGAACAAAAAGTTTGGTGGAGTTTGAGATCTTTTTGCTTGAATATTTTGGATATCTAGAATTCATTAGTGGTCTCCTTCACACACGTATATAGAGAAACAAATGAGGCGGCAGACTATCAAGCTAAAAGATATGCGTCTCTTATGGCCCTTTGTGTTTCTGAGGAGTTAGGTTCTCTCATGTAATGGTTCTTTGAAACTTGTACTCAGTATTCTCTTCCATTAATAAAATTTTGAATATTGTTAAAAGACAAAAAGAAGAAGAAGAAGAAAGAAGAGGATGGAGAGAGAGAGAGCATATGGTGTTAAAAGGGCAGTAATAAGGATACTAACACTTGTTATGAAGAAATTATTAGCTGGGTGTTTTATCGGGATATTATCGTGTTTGTCTTTTTAACTTGGAATTTATCGGATGACTATTGGGACTTCAATATTTTAAATTAAATATATTTGTTTACTATAATATAAATCCTTCTTTAGATTGGTGAGTTTAATTCAAATTATATAAAATAAAAAATATAAATATATTGAAAATCTTATAAATAATAAAGTTGAAAATAAAGTTTAATATAAATTAAAATTAAAAAAATAAATTAAAATTAAAAAAATAAATTAAAATTAAAATATCATTTCCTCACTGATTTATCCAAAAAAAATTAAAATATCATGACTCATTATCCAACTTGACAAATTTAACTGTCAGTTACTTGGAAACCGCTTCGAAATTGTCTTATTGATATTTTTTTCAGAGCTATTTTGGGCAAATAAAATGTCATCTTTCCAAATTCCATTGTTGATTTTTCTTTCACACTATATTTAAGTTAATATACGGAAAGGTTTTTGTTGTGATAGTAACTAGACAACCTAGACCGTTGTTATAAGTTTAGATTATTATAATACTGTTTATTATCAATTCATCATATAATAAAATTAAAATAACTTTTCAATTTACCGGATAGAAAAGATAGAATTCATGCCGAGATTTTTTCACATAAAAATGTTATATGGCACGGGCAAAGCACCAAGAGGAAAGAGGCCATGGGATTGGTATGGGTTTCTAAAATGAGCACCACGCCAATTAGAAGAAAGGCAATTTACAGGGTTGGGGTTCTAGAAAGCCAGCAAGGTAAAGTCATAAAAAAGATGGATGTGATACTATAAGTGTTTTGCAGGACTTCAAATAATTGAAATAAGGCGTGGAAGACGAGGATGATGAGTGTTTCACAACACCAAAGTGAGACCTTATCCAGGTCAACTTATTGAAATAATTGATTCAAAGCGTTCAACTGATTAGGCCATCTTGAGTTTATAAAATAATCTAAGAAATATTTGGAAAACATTTTGAAATTTAAATTCAGTTTGTGGAAAATTTTGATAAATATGTTACATATTTTAATAGACTTGTCGAATATATGGGACTACCAAGACTTTGGTTCTTGTTTGAGTATCGCACAATCATTTTATGGGAAAAATGCAATAAATGTAAAAAAATAAGAATAAAGAAAAGCAAGAATAGTAAAAATCTAAACTCTATTGAACAAAAATACAAGAACAATACAATCTAGGGAAAATTACAAAAAACCCCATGACTACACTTTCTATGCAACTTACCCCCAACGTAACTATTTCTCTCACTTTATTTTTTCCAAAATACATTTTCTATGTAAATACCTCCCAATCAAAATAAAAATAAAAAAATACCTGAACTACCCTCCATTACTTTTATTTTACCCATGCCTCTCTCTCCTCTATCTCACCAAAATAGGGCTCTAATACTAGGTAAGTGCGGTCCGGCAGTAGAGCACTATAGAGTCACAAGGCTCTAGCATTGTTAAGTGCGGTCTGGCAGTAGAATACTCTGGAGTCACAGGGCTCCGACGCTATATAAGTGCGGTCCGACAGTAAAACTTTTGGCTTCACAAGGCTCCGACAGTTACAAAGGGCAGTCCAGCAGTAGATAATTTTGGAGTCATAGGGCTCCGGCACTGTGTAGGTGAGGTCCGACAGTAAAAATTCTGGAGTTACAGTGATCCGACAGTTGCAAAGGGTGGTCCGACAGTAGATGTTACTGGCTTCCAGGGTTCTGGCACTATGTAAAGGGCGATCCGGCAGTACTCAATTTCGGTCCGCTAGCTGTCTTAGGGTGGTCCGACACTTAAGTTTCTTGAATAATAGGTCCGGCAATGCGATGGTGCGCTCCGACAACGTGCTACTGGGGTTCGAAAGTCAACGTCAAATCTGACCAAAATGATTTTTGTGTACAAGAAGGGCATTTCCGTATAAAAACAATGAAATTTTTCCCTTGGGGGTATTTGCATAGAAAGTTTGTTTTAAGGAAAAAAAGTGAGAAACAAATTTGTTTGGGGTAACTTTCATAGAAATACTGATCTTGGGTTTTTTTTATTTTTTTTTGTAATTTTCCCTATAATGTAAGCCCTACCTAACGAAACACATTAAAAGTTTAACATTGTATTTATAGAAAAATTTTGGAGGCTGCATGAAATTATCCAAAAAACCCTATGCCAAGGCAAAAAATACAAGCAAATACAAAATTGTTAAAATTATTAAAACACTACCTAAGTATAACTAGAACCAAAAAGCAATTTGTTTTTAATTATAAAAAGCAAATTATTTGGTGTGCCCAAGCCTACATCTGTTATTATGCGGGCCTGGAGATCTACACCATCCACCAAAACTGGGTCCCGTAAATAATAATCTTCCAAAGAAAAGGTAAAATCAATTGTTCAAATATTTTCTCCAAAAAGTATAATTTCTAGTTTTAAAAATTTATTTATTTTTATAGATTAATAATCTCCATGTTAAAGATTATATATTTCTTAAAAATTAGGTATGAATTCTATTTCAAAAACAAATTATTAAGGGGCCTGCATTTCTACATGTGTGTTCGTAGACTCATAGAAACCGTGTCGTTTATAAAAAGTTTTTGATTTTCTCAAAATTTTAAGAAAAATCCTAAATCAAGGCAGAAAAACAATAATACAAATGCTATTTGAAAACTATCTAAAGCCCTACCTAACACAACCTGGCAAAATATAATATTTACAAAAAATTCTAACATAATATTTACAAAAAATTCTAATCTTCTTGAATTTTTCAGAAAAATCGTAAACCTAGACAAATAATAAATAAATAGAAATATTTTAAAAATTATCTAAATCCTAGCTAAGACAACTTAGAACAAAAACAATGAACATAATATTTCTGAAATTTTTTGGATTTTCTCCAAGATTTCATGAAAACCCCTAAATCGAGACAAGAAAATCAAAATAAATGCAAAAATTATTAAAGAATTATCTCAACCCAACGTAAGACAGCCAAGAACTAAAAAGAGTAATAATTCCATTAAAATTTATGATTTTCTAGAAAATTTCAGGAAAATCTTAAACGGATAGAAAGAATCTAAAAAAATATGAAGAAACGAGCATAAAATCCTGATTTTTACTAAGGGAACAGTTTATATAGAGTTGAGGCCCTAAATAATCAAATTTTAGCTTACCCAAAAAATTTCTCTAGAGGAGGTTGTTAATGCTCTCGTATCCTCAAATTGATAATCTCGACATCAAGATGCATGGACAGGAGAAAAAATAAATTTCAAGTTTTGAAAATAGTGTATTTTATAACGCATTTTTGGACTTTTCAAGATGTTTTCCTAGATCTATCAATCTATACTATTTTTAAAGCTTTAAAGTTTATAGATAAAGATGAAAATGTATTTTAAGGCTGTCACTAAGATTTCCAATATTGAAACAATGTTTCTCGATACTATTTTAAGGTAGGCTCTAATTTGTTTGTCTAGAGCCTACAAATCACACCCTTTTATTAATGTGCGGTTACTTTTAGGTGGTTAATATCACTAAATTTGATACTCATTCTTGGATGTGGGATAATTTCCACAAGGTGCATTAAATTAAAATAGACATTGAATAAGTATTATTAATATGGGAAGTTAATGCATTTGTCATGGCATGGCTTTATGGTCATCGCTTCCTCTTTGTTGAAGGACATCCTAGGTTTGAACTCTAGCTCGGGCAGTTACATTATAAAAAATAAGCAAGGTTACATTAAAAAAAATAAGCAGAAAATGGGTTTGAACTCCAGCTCGAGCGGTTACATTATTTTATTTTTGTTGTAAAAATAAATAAATAAATAAAAATAAATAAATGTTGTTAAAAACAAAATTATTCCATTTGAAATTCTCTCTTTCTATTAACAATTTTTTTTTACTAAATTTATTCTAGAATCTAAAAAATTAAAATTTTGAAAAATTAAAGTGTTGTTTCGAAAATTGTACGCATTCAAATAATTTATAAAAAATAAGTAGAAAATAATGTTGTTAAAAAAATAAATTATTCCATTTGCAATTCTCTCTTTCTATTAACAATCTTTTTTACTAAATTTATTCTAAAATCTAAAAAATTAAAATTTTGAAAAATTAAAGTGTTGTTTCGAAAATTGATACACATTCAAATAATTTTTATATTGATAACTAAATCTTTATTTTATTATTAATTTTTGCATTATAAATCATGTAATATACTATTTTTGTTGTAAAAAAATAAAAAATAAGCAGAAAATAATGTTGTTACAAAAAAATTATTCCATTTGAAATTCTATCTTTCTATTAACAATTTGTTTTGCTAAATTTATTCTAGAATCTAAAAAATTAAAATTTTGAAAAATTGAAGTGTTATTTCAAAAATTGATACGCATTCAAATAATTTCTATATATCAACCAAATTTTTATTTTATTTATTAATTTTTACATTATAAATTTGTAATGTACTATTTTTCTTACAGTTGTCAATAATAAATTTTAAATTAAATGATATTATAAAATATTTTGGATTTGTTATTGTTTGTATAATAAAATAATTATAAAATGTTAACCAACAATTTTAATTTCAGTATATAATATTATAATTAGTTAGGTTGTAATAATTTTGGATTATAATTAGGTTGTAATAATTTAGGTTTTTTTAGCGGATTAGGGTTTTCCTCCAATTCGAGATTTAGTGGCCATTTTTTCATCGATTTAGTCTATTCTTTATTGTAGTCTATGTATGATTGATATACTTTATCTATGATAATTCTATAATTTTTCTTTTGTGTGATGTAAATTTAATGGTTGAAATAAGTTCATATAGGGAAAGAATGTATCAATATTCCCAAATTGAAAAAAAAAAATGAAAGTTAACAATTGAGTACTTCCGTTTCTTATTTGATTCCTAAAAGACAACATTTAAAATAAATTTTTATAAGTCTTTTTAGAATTTTTTAAAGCTTAATCCGATCGAGTCGGACGATTTTCGATCCGGATGGATTTTTGGAGTGCCAGATCTGAGGCACCGATCTGTTTTTTTTTAAACCACTGCCGAAGACGAAAAACTCAAAGCTGGCTCGGAACCGGAGGGCACCGGGACGAGTCTCTCCCAGACTCGGGCATGTCTCGCTGTACCCTTAAAAAAACCAGAAAAAATATGCATCTACGCTACAGGCTGGTGAGTGTCTTCTTTGCCAACAGGATCCACGACCTTTTCCAATCGACCAACACGCACACACATATTTTCTCTCTATGTCTCACACGCACACACAAACACATCATACATCAACTATAATTCCTTGCATTTTAATGAATATTTTGTCTGGGCTTTGACATTATTTAGTTAGTTCTTAATTTCAAATTGGGAATCTGTTCTGGTTTTACATTTGCGTTTTTTTTGTTCTTTTTTGGGGGGGCGGGTTGTTATGGGTTTTGGCAAGACACGGAATCGTGCAAGCTTATTTACATGAGAAAGAAAGCTTGGGTTGTAGTTTCCTAGAATTTGAATAAAACTCGAAATTTAGCATGATTTTTTCTCTCTTGATTTGTGGCTTTCTGGACGATTCTGGCGCTGTTTTCGTGGACTTGTGAATCTCTATTCATTATATATTGCATGGTTCACATCCTTCGAGAATGTCTGCTCGCCATGTATTTTCATAATTTTTTAAAGCCATTTGTGCATTCTTCGCAACTTATTATTCTTACAGGGATTTGGTGGGCTTCGTTTTTTTGGCTCAGGAAAATTTATGAGGATGAGTTATGCGTACTTTTATTCTTCCTTTTTGGTTCACTAATGCTGAATATAATTCCTTGTTTAATTGTGCGTCATGTTTATGTATAGGAGATAGTTCACTATTTTCTATGCGAAAATCATGTGATACCATGTATAGATAAAATCATACGATGCTACATAGCCATCATTTGAATTAGCCACCATGATTGCTACATAACATAGCAGTATGCAAAGACTCAGCCTTGCCCTAACTGAGTAACTCAGAGGGGGGTGGGGGTTGGTTTCGGACTTGGCGAGTGATGTAGGAGCCCAAGAAGGCTAAAAAAATTGCAGAAAATTTTGTGTTAAAAATGATGAGAAATCAGTTAAAAGAAGAAGTTATTAACAACATTAAAAATCTGCAAAGAAACGGAAAAAAGTCTATAGAAGATGGATTATGAAGAAAAAATCATTTATAGCTTGAAACAATTCCGAAAAATCTAAACAAAGAAAAAAATAGACCATATAATAATAAAAATTCACAAATAATCATAAAAAACATAAAAAATTGTACAGAAACATATTTATGCATAATTAGTAACAAAAGTTTAAAATTTTTAAGAATTTTAATAAACCTTAGATTGTCAATAGAACTCGCCTCTAACAGGGCCTTGAGAATATCAAATGCTTCTAAAATATAGAATGCATGAATGTAAATTTGGCAGGGAGCATAACAGACAAAAATTGGAATTTCTTATAAGGAACTGCAATCGAGAATTTGGCTTCCAAAGGGGCATTTATAATAACTAAAATATTTACACAATCACATTTTACGAGGAACCATCACTTTAGATAAAGGAGTGCATTGATGATGATGTCAATGAAGACAGTTGCAGAAAGGCATGCTTCCAACCTTGCTAATAATTGAGAAATAGGTTGCACTCAAAGCACCTTGCTTGGTCATGCTCAAGGGATTGTTGGTTTTATCCTATGATGGAATGTAAGAGTTAGATGTTTCTGTGATATTTAGAAGTTTGTTGTCGCCGTCAACTTTGAAATTGTACGATGTCCTGAATAGTTACTATTTATCAACAGTGGTATATCACGTGTAGTGCATTTATGAGGGATAAGCCATCAATATTATCAGGGGAAAATGTGGTCTAACTAGTCCAAAACAGTTTGATTGACAGTTTGTTTGAAAAAAAGAAAAGTAAGGAAATAAATTGAGCCATGCTTCGTTTTCATGGGGAGGGCGGTGTTGATGCATGCCCAATCCTAAAGCCATCAATATTATGAGGGGCAGCTCCTTGTCCCATGTGGAGGATGGTGTTGATGCATGCCCATATCCGAAAAAATTTAGATGGCTTTTAGGGGCCTCTAAGTAATCCCCAAAACAAAGGTATTTAGTTTTGCTTAGTCAAAAGATATTTTATTCTTTTTTGTGAATCGGGGCTGATGCAGAAAGAATTGCGAGGGAAAATCGTATAATCTATTGAAAGAAAATAATGTGGAAGCCTGAAAGTCAGGCTTCAATGGCTCTACATTGATTGTCTAGAAATAAGATCTCAAAACTCAACTTGGAATGGAAACCTAACAACTTAGAACCCAAGAAATCCAAATCCTAACTGAAATAGAAGTCCTAATTACAACAAAATTCCTAATGACACTTTTATGGTTTTACCCCCGACAAAACAGACAATTTCGTAAGGACATTAGCTACTACTCTAAAAAGTCCCTAAAATAAAAACTTAATTGCTCTAAAATCCTTAGAAAACTAAAAAACCATAAAATAACTTTAGAAAACACTAAAAATGCATCTCAGAAATTCAGTAAGAAAATTTCCAAAATATGATGCATCCTATCTTGCATTAGACTCCTCTGGTTGGAAAAAAATCATCCTCAAGTTTTGAAGTGTTTTGAGATATATCTTTTGTTAAATGTACGGGTCCTCTTCAATTTGAACATTGCACACATGATCTTGTAAAGCCGTGGGTTATGGTAGCTGGAAATAATCCTCAATAGATAGACCTTGATATGTATAATGTGGAATTGATACAAACTTATCAAATTCAACTATCCCTATAGACTCGCATCGAAAATTGTGTTCAAACTTCAAACTCAAATTCCAGGCATTTAGAAGTTTTTCCTGATGAAATTGGTAGGGGAAACCTATGCAGTGGTTAAGATGTCATGAAGCTCCGGATAAGCTTTCCAATGAGTAGTAATAATGGCAATTCTAAGTGAAGCAAATATTTTTGCTCTGTTGAAGGTATAGTGCTCAAAATCATCTCATTTACTGCTTAATCTCGGTATCAAGGAAAATATTGGCAACCTCTTGGTAGGCATCCTCTGTGGCAAACTCATTATTAGAAGCAAATCTTGAAAATTTGAGGTTTCATTGAACCCATCATCATCTTTCTCTTTCTCTAGCTCAAGAATTCTAATTTGATTGCAATTCTATTCCTCTCTAGGTTTCTCTCTCTCCCAAAATTTCTTTCTTACCTTCAACCTTTGCAACTTTAAGTGTCTTACCCGAGCTTAAAAATCCATCATCAAGACCATCTTTCCGATCAAGCTCCATATCACCTGCTAATGCCTCTGTTCTCCTTGTTTCGTCTGAATTAAACCAGTGCTCATTAGGGTGTCAATTTTCGCAGACTGGAATTGCTTCTTGGTTACAGCCTCCAAAATTTTAACTATTGCAATTGCAAGCTTGGGCGAGTTTAGATGATCCAATCCATGATCTTGACGAAGCGCTTCAATGTCATAGTTAATCCAACACCTCGAAAACTTGTAGTTGCCTTTGTCGATAAATATGAACCACTGTTAAAATGAGCTGCAAGATTTTGCTTATGAAATCTACAAATAACTGCATCATGCAATCTAGTGCTCGAATCATTCTCGTCATTAACATCATAATCAATATCTATTCCTGCTACACTATCAGCAAGCATTTGGTCCTGCGTCCCCATCAACTGTGCTTCCACCGACTTCTAAGTCCCTCTTTCGGTATGTGGGCTTCTTGATTCATAAGAACACATTCACTAAGTTCATTTACATGATCGTAGGATCCCTATATCCAGCTTCATCATAATAGAGAGGGCTTGCATTAACGATAAGATCACTTTCTTCTACGTCAAGGCACTTGTCATAGATCTCTGGCAAATCCCAATCTGTGTTTTACTGATTTTGGAAACAATTTGACGTGAATCAAATTTCTTCATTGTCATTCTTTTCACATTCATCAACCAAACTATTCTCACGCGCAATGAGATTACCTCTTCCCTGGTTGTGAAGTGACTTAGAATCCACTGAATCTAACTACTGCAACAGGATTCAGACCACGAATGTCATGAATAACTGAATGTCAATTAAAGCGAATTGGATTCACCTTGTGCATCATATCCTCAAACCTACTTGGATTCGAGCCAGCCCCTCAATATTCATCCTCAGATTGTCGAATTCCTCCCATGTGACTTTTTCACCACCATGAACACAAAGTTTACCTTCTCTAGTAGCCATCGTGCGCAAACTTGTAGTAGATCCTCAGGTGCTTTGGGAATGGGCCTGCTCTGATACCAAGTATTGCAGTGGAGTAGTTAATCAAAAAAATCAAAGTAAAAATTTGATCTAAAACTGGGCCTCTACTAAAATCCCTAGGGTCTTGTGTCAGCCAAATTTACACTAAGCAAAAGAGTGATTGTTGTGGTACTGCATCAAGCATCCGTTGGCTTAAAGAACATGGCATTCCTAGTGAAGAAGAGAGAAAGCATGAAGACAAAGGCACAAGCTTCCTTGCTTATCTCCCTTCAGCCTTTTTGGATTATCTGCCTCTTCCTCAGTGAGACTAGGCTTTTGTTCAGTCCCAACTTCTTCCTTGTGCAGTGATCCCTCAGCTAAAGTGCAGTGTCCCTCAAAAGGGTTCCTCTGGGAAAAGAGAGTGAGAGGCTGGGACTTTGCTGAAATTCCTCAAAGCCTTGGATACTACTGGCCCCAAAAAATATTAGAGCTTGTAAACAAGATTGTGCTCGGCTCCGCCTCAAAGAATTAAAAGCCCAAGACAAAGGTTGTCTCATGGCACAACAAAATTTGGAGGTCTAACAGGCTCGAATGAGCAGTGCTTATTAAAAAGAAAGTCGAAGTGCAACTGTTTAAACATGGAGACTTGTTTTTGTGCATTTGCCTTGCTCCCATGTTTCTAGACGGTCTTATTGTGCGAGGGGTGAACAGAGACAACTGTGAAGAACGAAATGAGGTTATAGTTGATAATGATTTTGACTTTGCTTTTGGCAAAAGATGCGGTTCAAGGTCTGATCCCCTGGGCTTTATAACGTTATCATTTTTTAAGAAGACTTTTAACTACCCTCTTTTCTTTAGAAAGAGATAACTTCAAAAGAACATGGCAAGGAAATGCAAGAAAAGGCAAGTGCAGCAATCGTCATTTTCCTAACCCTTTAAGTCTTAAAATCCGTAAAAAACTTTAAACCCAAAACAACCCTAAACCTAAAATTTCATAAGAACTAAAAAATATGAGCTGCATTAGGGGCTTTCCGCTTTCTGAACCAATCCTGTGAAAAGGATCAACTGTGATGGTCGACAGCATGCTTATAACCAAAACAATCCGTTTGTATATGGTAATGCATAGGCTCACACATATAGGGAGTTAACGACCCAAGCAGCTTGCAAGCTAGCTTCGCTCAACTTGTAATGCGTAGACTGAAGCAATGACTCTCAACTCGACATGCAATGCCAAAGGAGCTCTCAAGAAAATTTATTAACAAGTCAAGACTAAGATGTCAATTACAGTTTGAGCTTGTTTGGCATGTCTCATAGGGAATGACAAACGCGCGTTTGAGCTTTTTCAGTTGGGCTTTCCAATATGTTGTTAGGGTTTTTAGAACTCCAAGAAAACAATGTGTTGTATGTGTTTCTCATGCTTATTTTGAGGATGAAACAAGGAATTACATCTTCGAACTGGAAAAGAGTCTTTGAGCTGTGGACCTCTAGCTCTTGGAGCACTATATACTTCAATGCTTCATTGAAAAATCCTTTCAACATTTGGATCTATCGAAAGTCAGAAGCCAAACCTATATATTGTCTGTGTTTTTCGTGCATCTTTTGATGATAAAAGAAAGATATGCATCTTCTCAACTCGAAAACGAGTCTCTGTGATGTAGACCTCGAGTTCCTAAAGGACCACGTGCTTTGATGCTTTATTGAAAAGCCCTTTCAACATCGGGGTCTATTAGGACTGAGAAACAATTTCTAATTTTGTGTGGAGGGTGATGGACTTGTTAAGTACTTACCATTGATCCCTATAAGGCTCAAGCTGAAAGTTGAAGATTCTGGTTGACACTTACGTGCAAAATACATTTGTCATACTTTGCTAATAAATCAATAAATGTAGAAATTTGCACTTGAATCTTGATTTCATGTTAATAGAACCATAGTTTCAAAAAGTGGTCCGCTTAGCTCGTAGGCGGGCCGGGGGTGCGTAGGCGCATCACCCAACCCAAGCCTAGGTGGCCCTTCTTGGCATTGGGTTCCTGGGCGCAATGCCTAGCCTTGCCCAAGGGCGAAAATGCCCCTCATGGAGGGGCATTTTAGTCCTTTTACCCCTTAAATAAGGGGGAAGGTTTGGACGAGGGTGTAGGTTTTGTTGTAACCTAAACGCCTTTTTTTAACCTTTTAGAGTGAAAAAATGGAAAAAAGCCTCATTTATGCATTTCTATTAAATCGATCAAGTAATTCAAAGTTCTGAAAAATCGATCCAAATAACATCGTTTTGGT
Source organism: Amborella trichopoda (assembly GCF_000471905.2). The sequence goes on from NW_006497083.1 coordinate 787,624, forward strand.
TTGGATTTGATTTTGTAGAATATAGGAACTTATTCGGGTTTTAGGAAGCATTTGAGAAATCCTAAAGGTGGAAGATTGAAGATCGAGCAATCCATGTTCGTGAAAAAAAACTTACGTATTTGAGGTTGCTTTTGTTATTTCAAAATTTCTTCTTTGAGTTCTACTAGAATTAGTGATCCGGATTGGAAATACTATTATAAATCGAATCCAATTGTATAAGATATAAATAATGCGAAAGAGCTACCTTGGGATTTGCATTCTTGGGTGCTTTGCAGTATTTCAAAATGTGCTTGAATTTCTTACAGTTATAGCGCTGGGTACTCTTTAAATCCTTCCTTTTCTTAGGCTCATTATCCCCCTTTTAATTCTCACTAGTCTTATTCTTTCCCTTGTCCTTCTTTTTCTTGAATGTACTAAAGTTTGGTTTTATAGTTACTAGGTTCACGTATTCATTCATAGCTGAAATGTCGCGAATCATCCTCCTTTCTTCTTCGGCTTTGAGCTTGGTGATGATCTAGTCCAGTATCAGTGTGCTCCCTCTTGTAGTGAGGGCTGATGAAGGCTTCCCATGAGTTTGGCATAGAATTCAGCTTGCATATTTTTATCCGGCTTTACTTGTGCCATCTCCAGTTCTCGAACTAGAGCACTGTACTGATGAATGTGTTCAGCTAGTTTTCCTTCTCCTTTCATCTTTAAAACTAAGTTTTGTTTCATCGCCATGGTTCTTTTAGTGAGGGAAGGAGTGGCATAATCAACCTCAAGTCTCATGAATTTCTTTTGCAGTTTTCTAGGGCTTGTATTCGAGGGCCTGGAGTCATCATGGCCATAGGAAGGAGATGCTTAGTTAGGGTGTTTTTGTGCTCCCACTGGGCATAAGCATCTCGTATGGATTGCCTTTCATAAACATTTCCTCTTAGTTCAAGTGGGGTTCTCAATAAGCCTCTAGCAAAGTCCCTCTTTGAAGAGAACATAACCTATATTTCTCATCCAACTATCATAGTTTTTCCCCGTCAAAGTTTCAAACTTAATAAGCTCAGCCATAAACTGTTGGCTGTCATCTTAATTGACTCAAAATGAAAGAGAAAATTCTAGACTATGGCAATAAAATATGGAGGCTTTAATACCAATGAAAGATGTGGTTGTATGGAATTCAAGACTATAAAATAAAAAATTTCTTCTTTTTCTTTATTATTGAATCTAAATTTTTTTTTTGTGATAAAAGTTAACTGTATTGCTATAAAAGGAGATTTACAAAGGTGTTTAAACCGAGCGTCCCTCGCCAGTGGGACTCTCCAAAAAATTGTCCAGCAACCCTATACAAAATTGGTTAGATAGACTGCCCTAGGTGATACAAGATATACAATGAGTATACAAAAATGGGCCTATAGTATTGCCCCTTTGCACTAAGTCTATGTGATGCAAGTCAAAAAATAGCTGGCCGATTACTGTTATTCCCTGGTTCCTCCGTGGTCCGGGTTGAAGGCAGCAAGTGACCCAGCGAGTTCTTCAATGTGGGCCTTAGCCCCATCTTTGGCTAGGAGATCCGCTAAGCCATTTGACATCCTCAAGGTATGTGTCCAAGAGACGTCTATATCTCTGCAAATATCAGTGATCTCATAAAAAATGGGAGCAATATACCATGGGAGAGAGGATCTCCCTGATGCCCAAGAAATGATATTATTAGCATCCCCTTCCACAGTAAGGTTTTGCCCCCAAGACTAATTGAAGCTTTTCAAGCCCAATAGAAGGGCCTTAGCTTCAGCGTACTGAGAATCTTGAATGCACTTACCAATGCCACAATATACTGCTGTAAACAGAAAATTAAAAAAAAAAAGCCGAAATACAACCTAGGACATTTCCTTTTACTGCCAAAATAAATAAACATAATCTAGGAATAAAAACCAAATGTCTGTATCTATTTAAGTACAAATAATGTAGCTGGAAATTTAGAATACATAAGCAAAAAGATTGAAAAATAAAACAAAATAGTGAGAAAGACTAATTGGATTATGCCTTGGGTCAACCCAATAGGACTTACTCCACCCCACACCTGATTACTAATGGATGGCGCACTGTGATCGTATTGGTCTGCTTGAATTTTTCGAGTTGGGAAGCTTCCTTAAGCAATATCTCTTAAACTAGGGTTTTAGAGACAGAAAAACAATTAGGGTTTTGTTCATAGTAACCCCGAAGTATTCTGAAACCTAATCGATTTAGGAATCAGAAGTGTGAAATCGCCCTGGCTGAGAGCTTCTTGTTTTTGAAATTGACATCCATACAAGAGGAATTGTGGGGAATGAGATTCTTATTTTTAGGAATCAAGATTCGACCAAAATAGAATCAATATCCTTACATAGATTGAATCGAGATTTCTAGCTCTTTGGAATCAAGTTTCCGACCTAGTTAAAATCAATCAATATGAAATCGGGATTCCGAGATTCAGACATCCTTGGAATTGAGAGGGAACTAAGAGCGAAACAATACATGTCTCAGTGTCATTCATTCACCGATATATGCCATATTTGCATGTTGACATTATTTGTATTACATTATTTCTAACATCTTGAAGCTGCAAATCAAAACAATGCGTACTTAAAGAATTGAGTAGAGAGCGTGGACCACCACTTTGGTTTCTATTGGTCATTTCGTGCCAAACATGCCAAACAAGATGACTACATCTTGTAGCTTGAGATTTGGTGTCTAGCTCGAGCATTTTGATGCGTTGAAGTCTTCTAAGCATCACTTCGTAGAAAAACAGAAAAGAGAAGTGGTAGAATTCTGATAAATGTAGAAACCAGTTTAAACAAGTGTAGAATCGAGATTTGTCAATTGCACTATCGCGAATCAACACATATTGGAAACGAGATTTTATAAGTGTTGGAATCGAGATTCCTAAAATAAGGAATCGAGATTCTTGACTTTACAAAAAAAGGTTTTTTGAAGATCGTTAGTCGGAATCGCCAAATTGGGGTTCTGAATCAAATTCGCGACCTTCGATGAGAGATTCAGGAAACTATGGTTTCGTTAAAATCCCTTAGGAAGAAATAAGGGCATGCCTCAAAGGCACCTCCTTTTCTAAGTTGGACGTACCCCTCTCTCTACAATGAAACCCTACTCACGGTTGGCGTGGAACCCCTTATTAATTTCTTATTAGTGTTTCAAAAAGTGCTACGTGGGTGCTCAGAACCTAGGCAGCCCAGTAGGAACAAAAAAGGACTCTATGGTCTAACAGTATAAGTATAACTGAATATTGTATAAAATATAAGAATTAGGTATTTAAGGCACATCAAAATTCAAAAGTAGAATATACATTAGCACACACTACACTCCCTAAGCATAACCATAAGTCGGTTCATATCCAATTAAAACTTAAATTTACCAACCAAATTACCAAATCAAAGTTACCAAATATCAAACCAGTGGAATTACAAATCCACTATGTACAATACACACCAAGAGGAAGAAAACAAGAATGAAAGTAACACTTGAAGACTCAAAAGAATCTTCAATCAATGTTCAAAGTTTAATCATCATTTATCATTCATCATCATAAAAAGTAGGGTCAGCTGTATTTGCATCATATGCATCGGAGTCGTTACCCTCCTTGACATATTGGTCGTTCTCCTTTGTCTCTTTTGAATCTGCCTCTTCTTCCTCCTCTTCCTCTACCCACATCCTCTGTGCAGAAGATCCCTAGGAGGGTCTGCTTATACCCTGAAGCATCTATGATCATGTCCAATGCCAATCCTTTATACCCCTCGGCTTCATCATCATCAACCAACCACTCGATAATATTGTCCATATTTTTTTATCTGAGGGGGTCTCCCTTATCTCTCTTAGCAAACTTGTCCTTCAAGAATCGATTATACTTGACATAGACTAGGTCATTGAGCTTCTTTGATTCAAGCCTGTTCCTTTTCTTTATATGAATCTAACAATATTAAATGAAACTAATTAATATAAATATTAAATAATTAAAATTATTAAATATATAATAATAATACTACAAAACTATCAAAACTAATAACTACTAAAGTACTAAATTATTAATGCAGATTACCCATACCCCTTCAACAGTACTCTAATTGTACTCACAACCGGACAAGGAAGTGGTTAAGTTTAAGATTCGAATGGCCAACTTTTGTAAATTTGGAGAACTACACCCATGTTGGCTCCACCAATAGGCTGCAAAGATATAGAATAAAATCATAAATAAATAATTGAATTATAGAAATGGAACGTGATAACTTGAAGTTGAACAGTTGAACTTGATGAACTTAAGTTAAGAATATTATTACCTGGATCAATTTTGGTCATTTGTCTTGTCGCCGTTGGACTCCCAAAAGACTTTAATCAACACTTGTAACTTATCAGCTCATCAACACATATAATATCCTGGATATTCAGATCAAGGACTAACACATCTACACACTTATTAAATCCATTCATAATTGTGTCATTTGTGAGTATATCCTTATCAACATAAAAAAAAAGTTGGGTTCAAATAATAACCAGCATGCAATGGTCGATGTAGTTACCTATCCCACTTCTCATCAATTATCTCCCAAACAGGCATATAGCGGTTCTCATCATCATCTAAATTTTGGGCCATCTCTCTCTTGCATTTCTCCATTGCCTCATACATGTAGCCCTTAGAAGCCTTGTCACTATCAACCATATGAAGGACTTTGACAAGAGGAAAAAATACCTTACGAGCACCCTTCACCCTCACCAAAATGTCTTAAAAAGGATAATATCTCTTACCTTCTTCCCAACCTGATCCTTGGACCACTTGCATGCTCTCCAATCATCCGAGGTAAACATCTGCCTTAACTGCACTGTCCTCGAATGTATGCTATCTAGGCATAAGTACCAAGTCGCAAATCTCATGACCCCAGGCCTCACAATCTCTTTCTTCTTTGTAAATCTACGCATCATGTTGAGGGTGAGATGGTGGCTAGAAATGAAATTCGTAACCGACTTTGCCTTCCTCACTGCACTTGATATCTCGGTTAAACCACCAAGAGCCTCAAGCATGAGGTCTATACAATGTGCTTCATATGTTGTCCAAAAGATTCTAGGGTAAGCTATGCGTAACAAATTAGCAGCAGCAACATTAGGAGCAGCATTGTCTGTGACAACCTGTACAACAAGATGCTCTCCTTCGTTATAACTTGGGAATATGTAATAGGCATGATGGCTATAATCAATGGCATCAATAGACCTCAAAAAAACAGTCCCTAAATGATAATTCACAAGCAAATTCATTTAACTTCTTCTCTTCCTATCACTCCAAGCATCGGTCATAATAGAAACTTGAGTCCACACATCCTTCTTAACATCAACAACATCCTTCGTGATACTCATTGTTTTTTTCAAAAGAGGCTCTGAAAGCTCATATGGTGTTGGAGGTTTTATCCTAAGCCCAAAGTGGCCAATTGTCTCTACCAAGGCATAAAAGCTGCTTAGACGAGCGGTATTGAAAGGAATGCTAGCCTCATAAAACCATTTAACAATATAAAAAGCAGCTCTATCTCTTTCTTCCTTTTTCATTCTATTTTCAATGGTGGTTTACTTCTTTGTTTTCTCTCTTGTAACCTTAGGATTAGGCCGGGGCAAAAAACTATCCATAGGGCCTCTAACCTGAGGCTTCTTACTCCCAAAACCAGAAGCAATTATAACTCCCTTTCCCTTCCCCCCTAATACTGGATTGTTCTATCTCTTGACATCCTTCCCCGTCATCATCACTATCATCATCATCATAACGAACCCGAACCCTAGATCTAATCTCTACTATGGTGGCAAATTTCTCTTTTTTTTTTCATTTTTACAAGACTCATAAAATTGTTTATTTCCTCTTTAATAGCAACCAGGAGTCTTTTTACCTAGGGCAACATCTCCCAAAGACCGGCAATATGTTTCTTGAACCGGTTTATGCTCCCTTTTGTATCATTTTCACAAAACTTGCATCTTAAGCAGTTTTTATTATTAGGATCTAGTTTGTAGCCATATTTCCAACCTGGATCACCACTCATATTAGATCCCAAAGAAGACATCTCAAAATAATACAACTTATACTAGCAATAAAAAAAATCACTTACTTTGATTGCTCAATCTCCAAACTTCCACCTCAAATATGCTTCTAAGGACTCAAAATCTTCTAAAAAACCCTCCAATAAATTTATAAACATCAAAAATTAAATCTAATATCAATGGGTGGTGTTTTGATCAATTTCTCATATCTTTGAGAAACTTTACGATCCTAAAGAAATCATCAAAAATTGTCTTTTGAGGTTTTTCTCTCTCTATAATGTGCTCTAATATCTTTTAGGTTTCAAATAAACCTAAAAACCATAGTATAAAAAACAAACGACAAAACATGCCCCTACCGAATGTGTTTTCTGCCTCTGGGTGGGGGTCCTTGGGCGGCCCTAGGTGGGTTCTTGGGCAACTAGGCAGGCGCCTAAGGATTTCTGCCTAGGTGGGTTATTGGGCAACTAGGCAGGCACCCAGCGATTTCTGCCTAGGCCAAGGCGATGCGTAAGAGAGTTAGGGGAGAGAGGCTCCAAATTGTATATTACGAAAAGGGGGGTTCACCTCCTTATATAGGCCTCAAGACATCCCCCTCCCCCCTTTGTATGTCTATCCAATAGTCACCTTGACCAATAGGAATTTAGCAAATTTGTGAAGTGAGAGAGAAATAAATGTGAGCCATCCATCCCAAAAATCAACTGTCATGATTTAGGGAGGCATATTAGGAATGACCCATATCCAATTCTAGTCTAATTAGGATTAGACCAATCTAAAAACCTTCTTGAACGTCCTACTTTATCTCTAATTATAGGAAGTCCAATTTTTTTTTTTGCTTAAAAAATTAGCTCCCTCAAAAATAGGTCCTACATAATCATGATTTTTAAAAGATTATCTACCTTGAACGTATTTTAATTAAAACAAAAGAAGAGAGGGGCATGCCACACCTATGGGTGACATGTGAGCCCTATAGGCCCCACGCCCAACTCATGAGACGCGACACAATGTTGGGCAGGATCTAAGGGTCCCACATGTGCCCCTACACTTTTAGATATTTTCAAAATTATCCTTTTAAAGTAATTTACAGTAGAAATAAATTTAAAAAAATTCTGAAATATTTTCAAAAATTCATAGAAACATTTCTAATACTGAAAATAAAAATATTTAGAAGAGGATTGGTACCATTAGGTCAAAATAAGTGACTATAATGGCACTCCACCCGACCCAGTGATTGTGATCCATAACTGTCTTCTTAAGCCAACCCATCAAAACCCATGACCCATAGTCTCATGTAAGGGCCTATGATTGACTTGTCAAAGATGGCTAATAAACAGTAGAACCACAATACCAAAATGTGGATTACCAGTTCCCTCCCTTTATGATCAAGTTAAGCACATGACACTTCACTGCAAAGGTTCTCTATACAATGTACAAATATCCCTTTTTAAGGCTGCTTCCCTGTAATGCGGTTGTTATATGTACATGTCGTGCAGAATTTTGTTGAGGATTTAGCCTTTGCTCTCACAAGCCTACATCCGCACATAGGAGACCACACTGCTCCTGACCTCTGGGCATCTCTCCCACCTCAACAATGGATGATCCCCTGTGAACCCATTTTGGTAGTGCTACATTCCTAGGAGTAAGGGTTTTGGACATGACCAAGATCATAGACCGCCTTAATCGATCTTTCTTTTTTTATTAATAAGCGAATAAATAAAAAGTGCATTGATAGTGAAACATTTATGGCTTTTTACCAGCGAGAAATGGGTTAGGTCCAATACGATTGCATGAGCCCAATGACATCTATTTCCCTGCATGCGGATGTTTTCCTACGGTATTGATTTTATTCTTTCTTACTTTCTTATTCTTTCTTACTTTCTTCCTCATCGTCTTCTGGTGTTGCTTCAATATTCTTGTATTGGTAAGAATTAAGTTAATTACCATTACATAACATATATAACACAGTGTTCTTGTAAAGCTAGTTTCATACACTGTTGTTTGAATTGTATTCACTACATACAAATTTCTTACTGTTCCTTTCATGAGTAAATTCGCTATGGGATTTGAAGCTTGGATGTTTTGCTGCAGCCCTTAGTTGCCCTGATTGTCCAGCCAAATACGTGAAGCGCTTAAATATTTGCTGTTTCGAAAGGTTATATAGGCCACAGGGGGGAAACCTATGCAATAACCTGGAAGGCAATATCAGGGAAGGTTGTGTAAGAAAGTTACAAGATGCAACAAGTACGAAACATTTAGGTCTGGGTGTTCAGGAAGCCCAAGGGGAATGCATGAGGAAAGCGCTTGCTGAAGCACCTGGGTATCATTTTCATGTTCTCTTTTGTGTAAAGAGCAGATAGCAAATCGTTTTATTTTCACCTTTTCAGTTTATCACTGCATATGCACATTTGGGTGTATGAGTTGAAATACTGCGTATTTACTTGAGCATATATGTGAGTTGAAATACAACATATTTACTTGAGTATATATGTAGTATACCATCCAGTTTATTTACATGTTTTCAGTTTATACTGCATATGCACATTTAGGTTTATAAGTTGAAATATATATGTATTATTTTATATTGTCCAGTTTCTACTTTTGTTAGTTTCCATGTATTATATTCTTCCATTGGAGAGGTGTTTTTTCTCGTAGGTTCCTATGTATATACTATATTCCATTTTACTTTTTCTTGAATGGAGTGTACGCCATTTTACTGTCTGTTATGTGCATTGTGAGGCAAACATTTGTTCGATGGGGCTAAATGCAATATTCCTTAGGTATAAGTTTTATCAAGTTACTGCTGCTTTGCAGCTTGAAACATGATTTGTTATCATTCAGATGTACTTCGAATGTTGTCGCATTTGTGATTTGGGTGTCAATTTGGTTGCCTTTTGAAATGTGTGTATTGGGGTACATTCAAGAAGCCAAACTTTGTTTGGGGATGAATCGGAAAATATTTGTTTCTACTCCACTTGTAAATGTTGCATTACCAAATCCGTGTCGTTTTCCAAACCTGCTCCCACGCTCTCCTTCATTTTTCTTTTCAAGTCGCCTTTTCTTTCCCATGTTTGGAAATTGCCTCTTTTCATGGCTTTCCCAATTGGTTTTTCAGAAAACAAGAGGCCTTTTCTAAGGCGTTCTACACCATACACGAAATGGTGTTGTCTTATATGGTCCATAGGGTGCATTCAATGGATGATGTAGATTTGACCTAAATTCCTCATGATAGAAACTACCTAGTGCAGTTTTAATCATTACCATCCAGCATTGAGAAGCATGGTGATTTTCCGTGTTGTTAATACCATTTGCCACCGGTGTATCACGTTATTTTGTTTCAAAGGAAATTTATCAAACCACATCAAATCAACTATTTAGTCTTTCATCCATTTATCAAATCACGTGTTTTTTTTTGGGTGAGTCATGGGGAGAGGGCCTCTACTTTTGATATGAATTGAGCTTAGGATGTAGCGTTGCAAATTATCAACCAATTAAGCTTCGGCTCTCTTCCTATCAAATCACATGTCTAATAATTTAATTATTCATATGGTTATGTATTCTGGGTTCTTTACAATTTAATCGAAAGAAATGGATGAGATGTTAAATAGCTCATCTCATGAACTTTGATAAAATTTCCCTTGCTTTAAAAAATCCTGTAGAACAGTTGATGTTTTGGCAAATGACGACTTGGCATGACTGGCCGCTCACCCTAGCAGCGTTGGTCATTGCAATCGTTGATAAATCTAAACATTCCTTAAAAAAAAACGAAAAAAAGAATTTGTTGGGTACATAGGTCGTGAAATGTATCTTGAAACTTGGAGGAGAGGTCCAAGAGGAATGCAGAATATAGGTCGTGCGAATCCTCATGAAATATTCCTATAATATTTTTGTCTTCTTAACCTAAATAGTCTTAGCTACAGGCTTACTGGCTAAATTCTCACTAAATTGTTGCCAAAAAGTATTTAGGCTGGTTAGAACAGATTAGAATGCCCCTCATATACATGTAGTTGTTTCAAACCCTCTATAACTAAATACGTAACTCATTCTCTTAATTCTTTTTTGTCTTCAAAGTAGCAAAAATATAAGAGGAAAATCATAGGGATTTAAATCATATTAAATACATTAAGAGTGAGGATCAAATAGTTTTGGTGAAGGATGACGAGGTCAATAAAAGGTGGAGAGTTTATTTTCAAAAAAATTTAAATGACGAACACAATGAGAATATAACGGTAGAAGGAGCTGCTGGTATAAATGATGGTAGAGGTCAGATACATTCGTAGCATTAGAATGTCGAAAGTGAAAGAAGCTTTGAAAATGATGAAAATAGGGAAGGTTTTAGGACTAGATGGCATCTCGGTAGAGGTTTGGAAGTACATGGGGGAGATTGGCAAATACCAGATGAATGAAGGAAAAATATTGTGGTACCTATTTTTAAAAACAAATGAGACATCATACAGAATTGTGCAAACTATCAAGGGATCAAATTTATGAATTGTACTATGAAGCTCTAGGAGAGAGTGATTGAGCAACGATTAAGGCATGAAACGAGTGAATTTGAAAACCAATTTGGTTTTATACCAGGAAGATCAACAATTGAAGCTATTTTTCTATTTAGGCAACTGATTGAGAAGTTTAGGTAGAAGGGAAAAGATATCCATATGGTCTTTATTGATCTAGAAAAATTTTATGATAGAGTACATCGAGATTTGATTTGGCAGGTATTGGAAAGAAAATGAGTCTCTAGAAACTACATCGACTTGGTGATAGATATGTATGATAGAGTACTAACTAGTGTACGAACAACTAGTGGAGAGACGAGTGAGTTTTCAATGACAATAGGTCTATATCAAGGGTCAACATTGAGCTTGTATCACTTTGTTTTAGTTATGGGTGACTTAACTAGGCACCTACAAGATGGGGTATCATGGTGTATGTTGTTCACAGATAATATAGTTTTGATCAATGAAACCCGAAACAATGTCAACACAAAGTTAGAACTTTGGAGGGATGTTCTATAATCCAAAGGTTTTAAAATTAGTCGGACTAAGACATAACATATAGAATGTAAGTTAAGTAATAATAGGAGTAGAGACGAGGAAGTAGTTAAGATTGACGGTTAAAAAGTACAAAAAAGACTGCATTTTCGATATTTTGGGTCGATAATCCAGGAAAATTGAGAGATTGAGGAAGATGTCGCATACATAATTAGAACTGGGTGAGCAAAGTGGAGATGTGCAACTAAAATTTTATGTGATTGCCGCATACCAACAAAGTTGAAGGGCAAGTTCTATAGGGCAGCTGTGAGACCAGCTTTGCTCTATGGGGCGAAGTGTTGGGTAGACAAAAAACAGTATACCCATAGAACGAGTGTAGCGGAGATGAGGATGTTAAGATGGATGAGTGGTAAGACATGAAGGGATAGAATTCAAAATGAATCTATTAAGGAAAATTTAGGTGTGGCACCAATCGGCGATAAGATGAGAGAGAGAGATAGTAGACTTTGGTGGATTGACCATATATGGTGTGACCCAATACAACACCTATTAGGGGGTGCGAGTTAGTTCAAGTGGAAGGATTGAAAAGGACAAGGGGTAGACCCAAAAAGACTTGGTTGAAAATAGTTCGAAAAGCTATGGAACTTATGGCCTCACTGAGGGTATGACATTTATTAGAGCAGAGTGACGGATCAAGATTCGTGTAGCCGATCGGGAAAGAGGTATGATGATGATAATAATAATTCTTTTTTGTTTTGATGCATGTTGAGAATAATTTTATAAAATCATATTAGTCATCCTTATACTCAAATTAGATACAAAAAATGTCTTCAAACACCCTCTTTTGCTCAGTTATCGGCTTCCCTATCACTCCGTTATATGCATTGAGATTCCTTTCCATAATAACATACAAAATTAATTGTGACCTCCTTATTCCAAAGATAAATAATTTTTTTATATACTTTTCCCCAAAATTCCGTTTATCCCATATCATAGTTTCTGATTAATTGCAAAAACAGCTCCATTTCTCTCGAACCAAATTCTGCTAATTTACATGAAAAGGTTACGCCATAGGCTGTGACAATTAAAACCGAAACTCAGTCATTCGAACCCAGCCAAATCTACTCGTTTTGCAATGGAAGGTACTGTATATTAGAGAGAGGGAGAGGTAAATATACTTGGTGGTAGGCTTGTGCGCCTCTATAGTCGTCCTCCAGGAACAAATTTGTCATTTGGGCTGGTGGCTGAAATGGGGCTTAGAATTTCTCAAAACATATTGGTATTGTATATTATGTTTTACAAAGAAGTCACAATTAGTCTTAGCCGTTAAATGTCAAATTGGATGGTTTTGGTGCGTCGTGAATCTCCAAAAAACGTTTTTTTGAAATTTGAATATAATCAATGCTCACAACTACCTTATTTCATTGCTAAAGGATGAGAAATTGTGACGTCTTCCAAACATCTTAAATGCACCATCACATCAATTAGAAAAGAAAATGGATTTTGACCTCAAAAAGTTTCGCACTTCCGATGGCTCAGATTCCATGCTTGAGTTAGATTTTGGTTGGGGTACTTTCTTTTGTGCTCCAAATTCATTTCGGTTATGATGTTCAATGTTAAAATAGGGGAGATTCACGAAGAAGTATTGCACTATTTATCTGTGAGAGGTATTATTGGACTGATCTTTCGACGGGAAATGTTCTTCATTTTGGATAATGATACCATTCCGTTACTACCAAGCTACAGAAAGAAGACCTATCTTAGAAATATGGTTTATGCTGGTGTTTTAGACAATGTTTGGAGGCATCAAATCCCCTAACTAGATGCTTGGCTAGTAGGACCAAATGAGCAACATGGTCTCATGAGAGGGACACCAAATAATTTTTTCTCACAACTTTACTCTCGTTTGCTTTTTAAGAGGCATTGGGGCCGCAAATGGGCCGGACAGCTTGTCCCTAAAAAAGTAGGACCTGGGCCACGGTTCGTAGCCTAAGGGCCGAGCTAGGGACAATGCCAGTCGGACCTGGCCAAGGCCGGCCTGTTACCACCCTTAAGCTGAAGCATCAATGAGAGAGAGTAATAATTCAAGAGTAATGAGCATGAGAGAGGGAAAGAGTAATAATTCAAGCCTCATGAGCATATAAAGTGGCAACTGAGGGAAGTGAGCACGTTGGGACCAACACTGGTCCATGTTAGTATGAGATGAGCTATGATATGTGCATGGGGATAGGCGTGGAGAAGTGCATAGTGTGTGTTTGGGCCATGCCCCTACTGTTGAATTATTATATGCATAATGAGAAACATCATTATGCATAGTGTGCAACTATACTCTCGAGTGAAACAGCCATGGCAGGGCCACTCCTAAAAAGCTTTGTTTTAATAAAAAAGGGCCATCCGAAATCTAGAAACTATATAACAAAATAACAGATAAAAATGTAAAGTCAAGAGAACAAACAAAAAGCAAAAGTCTTTGGTCTCCTGGTGAGTGGAATTGGATTTCCTCTATACCTTTTGACAGATACTTAGCATAGCCTTTCTCTTGCATCAATGCATGAGAGAGAATCACTCATAATCTCTCTCTTTCTCTCTCTCTCTAAATGAAAAAAAAAAAAACAGCAAGAAGCAAGAGGAACATGTAAAGGCATGTACACCAATAAGGTGGACAAGGATATGAGGGTTGGATTGAGTTTTTCTTTGATGGGGTTTGGAAAAAAGGGGTGGAAGCCAAGGGTTTGGTGAATGGGGTGGGACCAATTCTTGGTGGTCTGCCTTTTTATATAGGTAGGAAGGTCCCCCAAATGTGTGCTGAGTCCACAAATGATTGTAGGTGAGATGGATGACCCCGTTTTATGTTTCTTCACAATGGGTTCAATTAAGTAAATGCAAAAGAAAGGCATCAAGATTTGTACTTTGTTTAAGGGGATATAAAAGCATGACTTTAGAAGCTTCGCTTGTTGGTTTGTCCATCACTGTTAGATTCCCGCAACAAACCAAAGTTGTAATGTCTCTTATTGATTATTATTGACTATAAACAACAAGATGATCAAAATGCACCTACCTCCCTCTCTCATACACACATGCTCACCTAAAAATTTCTCAACGATTGCTTCGGAGCTACAATTTTCTTTCGTGTTTTATAATGAGTAATTATAAAAAATATCTTTCTTTCTTTCTTTTTTCCAAAAAATTTGGAAAATAATCAAACTTTTCTATATCGGAATAGTTTATATAGAGCCGAGGCTCTAAACAATCAAATTAGAGTCTACCTCAAAAATTTTACTAAAAGAGATTGTTTGATGCTCAAATAACTGAAATTGATCATCTCTACATCAAGATGCATGGATATGAGAAAAAAATGGATTTCAAGTTTTGGAAATAATGTATTTTGTAATGCATTTTTGGACCGTCAGTTTTCAATATTTTCAAGTTTTCACATATATGTTGATCTACACTATTTTTTAAGCTTTAAAATTTGAAAATATATTTTAACGCAATCACACAAATTTCCAGCATTAAAACCACATTTATGGACACTATTTGAAGATAGGGTCTAATTTGATTGTTTAGAGCCAAGGCCCTATACAAACTGCACCCTAACCATTTTGTCCTGATTTATTTATTGTATCCATGATGCCCTTCATAGACTTGATAGGCCAATCACGTGTCTGTGATGGTCCAAGGACCTTCAAAACTTGCAATAGGCAGGTACCGTCGTGCTCGTGATAGGCTGATTTCTTGAGCCCCACGGCCTTACCTCGGTCTTAATAGGACTGTGATGGTCCCTTGACCCACAGAGCCGACTCCATTGATCTATCAACGTAGACCACCAAGGTCTAGCACCGTGATGCTCCTTTATGGGGGTTAAGTGGGAATAAAAAGACCATCCTGATTGGATCACCATGTCATAGCGGTACTAAAAAGACCCTGAGTGTCCTTTTAGCACTATGGCGATCAAAAGACCGGCCTTGGACCCTCACAGACCTATTAGGTGTGTAATAACTCAAGGGTGTTTTGGATAAAAAAGTTAAATTCTGACAAGATGCAAATTTTATATTTATGATAACCTTGGCTTAGATCATAAATCCCTAAAAATTTGAATAAAAAATTTATTTTTAAAATGTATTTTAGAGAGGAGACACCGTGGTACATATCAGTTGGCTTACTCATTGAAATTTCACGCTTTAAAAAAATTACAAATTTTCGAATTTTTGGGGAACGCTTTTATAATTGAAAAGGAAAATGGAAGATCGAAGCAGCATCGACGAAAATTACATTGTGAAAAGATTCAAAGAGATATTCTTACCACTAAACTACCCAAAACAAAAAATATAATTTAAAATGAGCCAAGCTCTACCTTCGTTCTGACAGGCTGAAATGTTTGGCACCGCGGGAACCTGCATTTTTGACCTTGGGTCCGGCTTTTGCCTTCTTAACTGTAGAGGTCTTTCGTGTCACAGGAATGGCGGTCCAAGTGAGCCTGGCTCACCTAATCCCAAGTTATTTGCTTATCGACAAATAATAATAATAATAACACATTCTAGGCTTCAATTGTAGTGATGAACACCCCGGTCAGCTAGATTAATGGTATCTGCCAATTTTTTCAGGATTCAAAACTAATAACAAAATAATATTGGTTTTTAAATTTAACAAGTTAATGGGCAATATTTGAAATATCAATAAACTTTTTAATAGTTATCCGTTTTTTTTTTTTAATCACAGTCGGATAGAAAGTGATCTATATGGCTCGTTTTATAAATAATGAAATAGTATTGGCCAGCATCCCAATGTATAGTTGCAAATGTAAACCACAAAAATCCTGCTATTTTGGCCAGGGATTTAGAGTTTTCACTTGGGAAAATATTGTATGGATAGTGATTTTTTCAAACTTATTGCGAGGTAGCCTATCCCGACTTTCGTGTCTGAGAAACATTAAATTTTCCTTAAAATATTTACCTTCCCCCTAATTTCCCCTCTCCTTCCTTTCTCACTTTTTTCCATGAAATTTAACATCAATAATTTCTCTTATACTAGATAAGGACATCGTCCTCCCATCCCTTTTTTTGGCTAAATTGAATGCCAATTGAATTTTAAATCAAATTTCATGTAGAAAAAGTGGTGAATCCCAATTGAAAGAGAAAGTTTGAGAGGTTTAAAAATTGGAGGTCTATACGATATTTTCCCTTTTAATTTTTATTTATTTATAACCTCGCCAGCATTTTTAAAACATTGGTTAAATAAACTATAAATGATGCAATATCCTAGACATTGTTGATCAAACAAAATTATCAATGTAAACTTATATAGCGATGGTGTTTTAGGTTTCGAACAATGTGCTAGCCTCTTTTTAACTCATTCGTGATCTATAATTAGGAAAAAGTTTATATAAGGATGCAACCTTTAATGTAGAACTATGGATGCACCTCAAAAATCCATCGGAAAATGTAGTTTTAATGTGGAAAAACCCTTTGATTGATCATCTCAATATCGAGATATATGACCATAAAAAATAAAAAGATTTAAGTCTAAAAAATAGTGTATTTTACAACATGTTATCTACATCGTCCATTTTCAACATTTTCATATGTTCATAGATCTATTTGATTTTAACCATTCTTGAAATTTAAAATTTTATAATTAGATATAAGAATACATTTTGAGATAATCCTAAGAACATTTTACATCAAAATTATATAACATGATAAAATTTGAAGCTGCACCTTACCTCTACGGATGCATCTGTATGCCAACTGCACCCCTATAATTCGGGTATGTTGTTCCTCCCCTCAAACTCCATCGAATTCACAAAAAGATTATACGCCCTTAACATCGTATCAATGTTTAGGAGCTCACCTCGGAACTTGGCCCTAGCCTGAGGTGAGTTAGAGCTGGCCGAGTGTATGAGGCCCAAAGCTAAATAGTCCAAATAAGTTTTAAAAAGTATAGAAAAAATGGATTTAGAAAATTTTGATTTATAGTCATTTTAAAACTTAAAAAAATTGAAATATGAATGATGACAAAAAAAACACTTACTAATATTTGACAAATATATCCACATTATATATAAAAAAATTTGTACAACATTCCCATATACTATTTTTATTTCTATCTAGTAATGATGGATTTAAGACTTGCATATATTTCTAGTTTTTCTATTTGAAATAGAGTTTGATTTTTAAAAAAAATATTTGAGTTTGACATTTTTGTATTTACAAAACTTTTCTTTAAAACCTAATTTATACTAAAATAAAACATTTGAAAAATAACCAAAGTTTATGGATTTTACAATATGGTAACCAGATTACTAAATTTGACAACGCCATGGATCGACAACTCTTAGCTTTCAATGGAAACCCTCGCCTCTTCAAAAATTACAATATCACCCCCTTTATAGATTTTATATTATGAGACTATTTATCTTTGTTACAAAAGAAGTGTCAGATAAGTATATGATCTTGGTGGAATCCAATATTTGGGATTCTTGTATCCACATCTAAGAGGGCTATTAAATTTTAACAAGTGATCAGAGCACATGATTCAGTACAAGACTAGTGTTTGTACATTCGGTTGGAGAAAAGCACATGACAAAGTATGCGAGTGTTTTATTTGAGGTGGAGATATACGATGGCACACACAATCTTTCTAGTGAGAATGATTGTTTGGTAAAAGATGAAATTTTTTGGTAAAAGATGAAATTTTTTATGAAGTTATCTAATAAATGTTGGCATGGTGAGCAAGTGATTCTAATATTAATGTGAAAATTGCTAGATAAGTACACGATCTTGGTGGAATCCAACTTTTGGGATTCGATCAAAGAGTGCTATTAGAACCTAACAACTAGATATCAAATTAGATGGCTTGAGATGTAGCATGAAGTTCAAGAAATTTTGTATCGAACTGAGTCTAGTCAATGACATTTTTACAACCACACGATTTGAAATTTGTCATGGAGTTGATTTCGTTATCTTTGTACCAAAAATAAATAATCCTTTTATGTACTTTTTCTTTTAAAAATGTGGACCAAGCTGTAAAATAGCTTAGTCCATAGCTAGGTGAAACATGCATAACCCTAAGCCAACTTTCCATTCCCAGGTGCCACACGCCGTATATTTTTTTACAAATTTTGGCATGGAACGATAAATATTGAACAAATAAATGTTCTCCGTAGATTTTCCTTGGAAGTAAACCGCAGGTTGATGGTATGCATCATAATTAAATGATCACTAACTTTTAATATGGACCTTTACTTTAGTGAACGACATTTCAACCAGCTGTCATCCTTGTGACATTACCACAAAATATATAGCATATATACATATATATATTAGGAGCAATATGTGAGTTCATGCATGCATGCTTTTGGGAACATACATACATGAATACTTACATTCACATGTGTATTTTCCCTCCCTCTCTCTCTCTCTCCTCATGCATCCATGAAGGATTACAAATGTCAAAGTGGGATCTTGTGGGCTGGTATTGGGCCGGGCGGGCCGGCCTGGCCATGAAAAAGGCAGGGCTTGAGCCACAAACAGTGACTTGGGAACCAGGCTAGATCCAATGCGGACCAATTCTGCCCAGCTTGGCCCTAACAAGACCGAGCCTAGGCAGGTCCTATGGGGACAAGGACGGGGCTAGTAGTTAGGGCCAAGACTGGCCCGGCCCTTTGCCACCCTTAGTCTTTGGGGCTATAGGAAAACATTAAAGAGCCCCAAGGAAGCTAGACATAACTAATAAGATTATGGAGTTCAGTAATGGAGGGAGTCTAGAAAGAGTACCAATCAATATATCACTTAATAAAGAGGCCCACAAAGTTGGTCATATCGGCGGGAACTATGGACACAATTAATGAGACTTACAATAGAATAATGTACCATGTGTGTCATGAAGGTATGGTTCATGTGACCCATGATAGGCTCTATTAACTTCCCATGGTGTTCTATGCAGCACTCACGGGTTGTGTTAACTTCAAAAGGTCTTCCTTAGTTACAGCTTTTAATACTGAAACTTGGTAAATAAATACCTAATCCCCTTTCTCAGGGCAAATACTATCTTTATTTACACCCTACCCAATGTAGAGAGAGAGAGAAACTCTACCCAATGTAGCGAGAGACGGTAGCTCTCAAGTTATCTTTGGAGCTCCTTAGGTTATATTTGGAGCCACATGGTCAATCTAGTGGTCCTTCCTCTTTAAGGAGAAAATCTAAATGGCCACATCTTACCTGTCTCTCACATGCAGAAAAGAAAACCGACCAAAACATTCTAACCTTCTTTTTAAGAATGCAATATCCAATTTCATTTTCTATAAAGGAAAAAATTACATAAGGATGCAACTTTGAAGTGTAGAATTATAGTGCACCGAAAGAATCCATGGTAAAAAGATTGCTTTGAAGTTTGGAAAAATCTAATTGATCATCTCGATATCTAGATGCATGAATGTAAAGCAATGTAGAAAAAATCGAATCGGAGCCGTTATCAGGATATGGGGCCGAAAGTGGTTCAAACGGCCTAACTTATAACCTGCCGGTTCAACCGATCTAACCAGGCAAGTCCCGAGCGATTGAAAAAGTGTTAAAAAATACAAAAAATATAATAAAATATAAAAATATATTTAAAGCACTATTTAACAAAGAACCTCCTAATGAAGTTGAAAATTAATAAAAAAAAAATATGATTTTAAAAAATCAATTTGTGCCAGGGGTATTTTTTAAATTTTTCAAAAAAAATGAAAAACGTAAAAATAAGTATTAATGACCAAAAAAAAATTTCAATATTTGTAAATGATGAAAAACATTAAAAAATATATTACAAACAAAATCCCTTATTTTTGGGATTTTATTAAATTTATTAAATTTTTTTAAAATACCTGGCTGGTTCACCAAAATCGGCCGAAACCAAACCTGGTTCCGATCTAAACGGCTGGTTAGAAATTGAACAGTGCCATTTTTCCTACACTAATGTAAATACATAAACAAAGGATTTTGAGTCTCAAAGATTGTGTATCGTGTGTTCATTTTCAAGATTTTTATGTGTTTACAGATTTATTTGATTTGAACTATTTTTAAAATCTAAAATTTCATAATTAGATATGAAAATGGATTATCAAGCCCTTCTAAAAAAATTTCAACACCAAAATTACATCTTATGATAAACTCCTTATTTTGATTATATAATGTTGCAACCTAATACAAACCACACTCTTTTCAAAATAAACACAAGCACATGTACAGGTATAGAGATAGACCTATACACATGGATAGGAAAAAGATAGGCGAATACATGGATAGATAATAGTAAGAGCAGTAATAGCTGCTGCAAGCGCAACCGTCTCCACCGTACCCGTTTTTGGTCCGTGTCACGGATTGCACAAGCCTGCCGCTTGATAAAAATCAGAGACAATTGAATCTATTTGTGCCCCATAAGACTATGATGATGATAATGGCAACGACTTAAATTGAATTGTGCATAAAAAAAAATGCCATTTTCAGGGTTGGTACTTCAGGTAATTTTTCCGAACGTTCTTAACAGCTAAACAATTAAACATCTCGTCTATACTTTTATCCTTCCAACTATTAAACAGTCAATGTTTCTCTTCAAATTTCAAATTTCAAGTTTCAAATTTCTTATGGATTTTTGAAATTTATCAAATCACACCTTTAATAAATTGTTAACTAGTTGAACTTTTAGATGTGATTTGCTGGATTTCCCTTTATTTTCTTTTATAATGTGAGTGGTAGTTTGGAGCTTCTAACCTCACATCAACGAAGAAAGAAAAGCGATGTGTTCCTCTCAAATCAACTTAGCCCTTTTCAAGATGAAATAGTTAGCTTTTTCAAATCTTCAAAGCATAAAATATCCCTAACTATATCTTAAAAGTAAAATTTTAATACCCTCTCTACATCTAAGTTAAAAGAGGATTAAAGCGAACAGATTTTATCCTTCCATGAGGGTATATTGTCCATTTACTCGTTCGGATAAAACCCAACTATGTAACCTTTTCGACTCACAGATAAACCTCAATAAATTTATTTATTTTTCAAATGTCACCCTTTTTGATAGTGTGATTTAAGGGTAAGAAAACTTAAAATTTCTCTTTTAAAAATGGTCATCTAGTTTATGAACCTTTGAAAATTTTTAATTTGAAAAAAATCCAAATAGATATAAAATATATGCTCGGATAAAAAGGTTGTGTAATTAATACAAGGGGCTTGTTATAAGTTTCTCACGGCCCTGGAATAAGGTGCATGTCCCTATGTGAGGGTCGAGGGGCACCCAGGAACGTTCTCTCTCTCTAGGCCACACTGATTGATTCATTTCAAGGGCAGGAAGCCCCTTTAGCAGCGAGAGCAGAGGTGGGGCCTCATATGAAAAGTGGATTTAGCGGTGGATTTAGCGGCACTCCTCCATATCTCGCTATCTCCGTACGATCTCCGCCAAGAGACCGCTCTCTTCTCTCTCTCAACCAAATGCACGTACGGAGGGACAACAACCCGCTTTTGGCCTTTCAAACGTATCGTACGTGGTACATAATTTATATGCACCACACAAAAACATCGTGGATACCCTTTTATTTCGAACAATATCAGAATAGCCCCCCGTAATTGCTTTTAATGCTTTTTAAAAAATGTCCGGTATGTATAGAGCCGAGGTTCTAAACAATCAAATTTAACCCTACCTTCAAATAGTGTAGAGAAATATGGTTTCAATGTAGAGTTTTGCGATAGCTTAAATCATATTTTCACCTTTAGTTATAAAATTTAAAGCATAAAAAATAATGTAGATCAATCAGATCTATGAAAACTTGAAAATCTTTAAAATTGACGGTCTAAAAATGCGTTACAAGATGCCCTATTTCAAAAACTTAAAATTCATTTTTTTTCTCATGTCCATGCATCTTGATGTCGAAATTATTAATTCGATAATATTCAGGCATCAAAACGACCTATTCTAATAAATGTTTTGACATAAGCTCTAATTTGATTATTTAGAGCCTAGGCTCTATATAAACTTTTCCCTTTAAAAAAAAAAGAAAAGGCATTTAACGCAAGTTATCTCCAATCTCAATACCTCGGGTTTTATACATAAGTGGTTATCAATTGACCTTGACTTTTAGATTATTTCTATTGAGGATCCAGTTTGGGCATTTTACCTTATGGGCGCTCTTCTTTTTTTATTTCCAAGTATGGTACACGCATCTTCTTAAATTTTTTTCTTAACCCGTCTCGGGTCGGAGTTAAAACAGGTAGATTGCGTTAAATATAAAACTTCATTGAAACTTCTCATGTACATGCCCTTTTGTAGCTATATTGATAAACCAATAGAAAAATTTTAAGAAATGATTTGTTGAATTCTATAATTTTCCATTTTAACATTTTAAGAACTAAAAGTGACTGTTTTTGGGGAAAAAGTTTATATAAGGATGCTACGAACTACAGATGCCCCTCTAAAATCCATCGAAAAAGATAGTTTTAATGTTGAAAAACTCTTTGATTGGTCATCTTGACATCGAGATATATGACTATGAAAATTTAAAAGATTTTAAGTCTAAAAAATAGTGTATTTTACAACATATTATCTATACCGTTTATTTTCAAGATTTTCATATATTTATAGATCTACTTCAATTTAATTATTTTAAAATTTTAAAATTTTAAATTTTAAAATTTTATAAGTAGATATAAAAGTAGATTTTAAGATAATCCTAATAATATTTTACATCAAAATTATATATTATAATAAATTTTGAAAAGCACCTTACCTCTACACCTACGTTCATATGCCAACTGCACCACCGTTATTGGTATTTCTTATGAGGAAAAAGTTTATAAAAGGTGTCAAAATTGCACTATAGAAGTAAGGTGCACCTTAAAAACCCTTTTTAAAATTTCACAGTCGTCCTTATTATTTAGTATTCAGAAAAGATATGCGCGCCTGCTAACTAGCTTCTTCGGCCGAGGGAGTAAGTGCATAGCTTTATCCCGTGGGAGCACTATATATATATATACACAGCTAAAAAGAGGTTTAAGAGGGAGACAGGAGGGGCTAGAGAGAGAGAGAAAGAGAGAGAGAGAGAGAGAGGAGGGATGGAGGGAGGGAGGGAGGAGGAGGGAAAAGAGAATGTTGTATAGATAAGAGCGCTGAAGAAGTGTGAAGATCAATCAACACTCTGAGTCTATTCTACTTCACACCCGACCAAAGCAGAAAAGCATAAAGAAAGAGAGAGACCGGTCGTAATTGATAGAAAAAAAAAAAAACAAAATTGTTAAAAAGCTCGTCTTGTTCTTCAATGGCGTTCTTCTCTTACCAGTAGTACTGAAAGCCACCACGAATATGGATCTCGATCTCGAATTCCCTGTCCTCTTACCTGAAGATCAGCCCGAATGTATCTCCGAGCTTTTCGCTTCAGAATCAGAGCATATGCCCTTACAAAACTACTTTGAAAGATATAAAACCAGAGACCTGCGACTTTCAACTCGTCAAGAGTCCATCTCTCTCATCCTCAAGGCAAGCACCTCTCTCTCTCTCTCCCTTCATCTACCTATCCACTTGTCTTTCTTTATCCTGATTTTCTCTTACTGGTTTCAATCTGAATATACATAGGCTCAGTCTCTGTGCAATTTGGATCCTTTTGTACCATATCTTGCCATCAGCTACCTTGATCGATTCATGTCCAGGCAGGAGATGCCGGTAATTTTTTTTCAGATCCTGATTTTTCCGAAGTTTTACGGATGTGAGAGGATGTTTCCGTTTATTTGGTGATTTCTGCTTACAGAAAGGAAAAGCGTGGATATCAAAGCTCATTTCTCTATCTTGTCTCTCTCTTGCTGCTAAGATGAAAAATGTTGCATTCTGCTTATCAGATTTTCAGGTAAAAGAAAAAAAATGGAAAATAAGTTCTTTTATTCGATCTTTCAATGAATAGCTCGAGATATAGGGCTTGAATGTTAAATAAAGCTCTGTTTTTTTTTGTCGCAGAGCGAAGAAAGATTCATGTTCGATACCCAGACTATCAAACGGATGGAACTCTTAATACTCAGGATTCTTGACTGGCGTTTGCGCTCTGTAACCCCCTTCTCTTTCATTAACTTCTTCCTTTCTTCTATCAAGCTTGAAGATCGGCCATCCATAGAGGCGCTCAAGAATCGGACGGTGGAGATCATCATTAAAACTCAACAAGGTACACTCCATTACTGTGATTCTCTTTAATCTATCATCGAGTCATTGATTTCGTCCACTGTTATTGATTGATTAGTAAATGCAACGATTTGGTGAATGAGTGTTATAATATTTCGTTTTGGTTGATTCTTTTCAGAGATTAATCTCTTGGAGTTTAAGCCGTCGATTATTGCAGCAGCTGCTTTGCTGTGTGCTTCACAAGAACCCCTGCTTCCCCTCCTAAAGAAAGCAATCTCAGCTTGCGAATATGTAAATAAAGTAAGTAAGACACAAAAAATGAGAAAGAAGAAACACCCTTTTTTTTGGGTCAAATTTTTTTTGATGGAATTGACTGAAGCTCCAAAATCTTACGCTTAGAATGTCAGCTTCAATGGAAAAAGAGAGCCTTTCTTGATCACGTAAAACGAAAAGTATCCAATACTCAGCTGGTGTATAGAGATTTGGAAATGGACAGCGGACGCTCTTGTGCCATTTGTGGATTACCATACACCACTGATCCATGAAAAGAACGTGGATATTTTTGTCAATTCATGTTCATTATTCAGTTTTCCTCACATTTGATGGTTTTTTCCTTATTTTATTAAATATCAACAGTAATATTTGTGTTTACAGTTGTAGCGCTTATAAGGGCCTTTGTTTTTTTTTTTTTTTTTTTTTTTTTTTTTTGAACATTAACGCATGAATAGCCCCTCTTTCTAAAACCAATATTTAGGGGCAGTTTTTCCCGGTCAATTCTTTACTATGGTTACACATTTTCTTTCTACTTCAAATCGGAGTCAGAATTTTTTATTTTATTTCTCAGTCATTTGGGCAAAATTTGGGGGCATCTGCGTCACTTTTCCGAGATCCGGAATTTTCAGAGTTTTGGCCGATATTTCGGTCACAGCCAATTAGACTAATAGTCATTGAAAGAAAATGCGAATTTCGTATGGATATTTCGTGCTCCGGTCCGCGAACGATGATTGACACTTTCAGTCCAGCGACCTATGGGAAGCCTGTTTTCCCTTTACGTTTCCAACACATTTAATTAAATTAAATTTATCTTCTTCTCAATAGTTACGCAAGTGTTCATGGGTTCTCCCTCTGTCTTATTTCGATAATGTTTTGTTTTCTTGCTTTCTTTCTACGCAATATTAAGTTTGCCATCGTTTTGAGGGGAGCAGGGACTTGTCTTCCTCTCTCTTTTAAGTCTTTACTTCTCATCGTTTTGCGGGTTCGGTCCCCTCTCTGTCTCTCTCTCCAACGGTTAGGTTACTAAAGGACTTGAAGCTCCTTGACGGAAAAAGTTTTTATAGAGCCGAGGCTCTAAAGTCTAACCAAGAGCCCACCTCAAAAATTTCATTCCGGAAGAGGTTGATTCGATGTTCAAATATATTCTCAAATTAGTTATCTCGAAATTCATTGGAAGAGGTTGATTTGATGTTCGAATATATTCTCAAATTGGCACGGGTATGAAAACAAAAAAAAAAAAGGTTTTCAAGTTATTTTTGAACTATCAATTTTCAAGATTTTTTAGTTTTTATGGATCTGCTGGATTGACATTATTTTTGAAGTTTTAAATTTTATAATTAAAGATAAAAAAATATTTTAAGAATATCACAACTATTGAAACTGTAAAACTATATGTCTTGACGCTATTTGAAGGTGAGATTTAATTTGATCATTTAGAGCCTCGGCTCTATACAAACTACAGCCAACTTTGATTCACGTAGATAGTGTTTGCATGACCGCAGGAGAAGCTGGCTAGGTGCTACCATCTCATCAACAACACTCTTATCACTTCCTATTCTTCTCCTCTGCCTACTACTACAAGTAGCAGGCTGACGCCTGCATGCGTACTGGATCAGCAACACTGCTGCAGCAGCAATTGCAGTAGCTCAGAGATCACCACCACCTCTGCGAGCCACAATATTGCAGATAACATTTCTCTTCATCAACTGCTGTACCCTCAGCCTGCTCCTCCTCAGAAAAGGCGAAAGCTAAACGACTTATGCACCCAAAACATTCAGCTTTCTCAGGCCCAACACTGCTAATACCAGAAGAGGCCACGACAAATTCCTGATTCTCTCCCTCACTAGTAATTTATTGTCTTCTTTCTCACCCTACATCTCTGGTTGTCTTTCTATCTTTTCCTCCCTTTCTCGCTCTAGGTGGCACCGTAGTGCTGCCCCAAACATTCGGTCAAAAGGAAAAGGTAACAAAGTGAGGAGAAAAACCATGTTTTCGTTGAACCGAGAGCATGAGGCCGCAGCAGTAGCGACAATGGAGAAGGTCGTAGGAATAAAATAAAGGCGAAAAAACAACAGGCCAGAAGGGAAGAGGGTGCTGATTTGGGTCTCCTTCCTGTCTGAAAAGACTGTAGTACGCCTGGGCCTGGACTTTCTCCCGAACGCGCTGGAAAGTGAAAAACTTGCTGTTTTTTTTATCTTTTCTTTTTCCTGAGAAGTATCTATGCACTTGTTGTGTATGGTCTATGTACACCTGAGATCTTTAGAAATGACTGGATGAACTAGAGGTGTACTCTGTGCCATACACCGCTTAGGTATATATTGTAAAAGTAATTACTTTTCTTCCTCGACTGATATGCTTTTTTTTTTTGCTTGCCGACTATGGTACGGAATGGTCACGATAATATTGATCATTGGATGTGAAGTTGGGTGGTTGCGATTATTCCATTGATCAATCTCAAACTTCAAAAGAAATTTTCTTGACCTTCGTGGCACATCCAAACTATCAAATTTCATATCAAATAATTGTAAGGAATTGTGACCGTCTATACAATCCCTATTATAAAATTAAAAACTCCAAAAATAGTGTGTATTTAGTTCTCATAATAGATTGTGAAAACTCTATAATCTTGACAATAGACCCTTTAAATAAGGATACAGTTTCTAAGGACTCGTGTAGAAATGCGGGTGCTATAGTAATTTATTTTTTAAATAGAATTTAATCCTAATTTTTATGGAATATATAGTCTTTAACATGTAGATTATTAATCTATAAAAAAAAAAAAAATTTAAAATTAGCAATGATATTCTTTAGAGAAAATATTTGAACAGTTGATTTTATTTTTTCTTTGAAGGACTCTTATTTATGGTGTAGATCTACACTTTCTTTGGTGGATGGTGTCGATCTCTAAGCCCACATAGTAACATGTCACCAAACAATTCTCCTCTAGATAATGTGTTACAATATGAACTATTTTTAATACTTAAAATTCATTTTTTCTTTTATATCCATACATACTGGTCGAGATAATCAATGGATTTTGGAGGTGCACTTATTTGTACTGTATAAAGTTCCTTTACATTTTATTCACAACCCTAAGCCCTAGGGTTCAACATTAGCAATCCAAATATGTAATTTTTTTCTACAGCACCATTTTTTTTATTTTCTAACTTTCTATTACGGGGTTAGTGGTGCAATTCTAGTTGTATGATTTTATGTAAAATCAAACACGTGTTAGTGATTGTGACTTTTTTTTACCAAAAATAGGTAATTTTATTGTATATTTTTACTCTGAGGGATATTAAGCAATGAGACTTGCCCTTTTTTTTTAAAAAAAAAAAGAAAAGTGGTTTATGAACGGGGGGAACGCAAATCTACATTTACGCCCTCCATAGGCTTCAAACATCCATTTTTAAGAGGTATGTAAAGTGTGCCACCTCCCAAACGATTTTATTTTTATTACTTTTTCAAAAATAATAACAATGTCAAAAATTTTCTCTAAAAATTTATTATTTTTAGTTCTTAAATTTTTCTCCAGAGAAAAAAAAAGATTAGGTCTAAAATCAGTCTTAAAACTTGATAAAAAAGAGGGCCCCATTATTTGCACATGAATCCAGGAGGTGTAGAAATGTTGTTGTTGTGTGAAAGGACACAAACACCAAAATGAGATATCCGACAGCTGGGTGCATATAATTTTTTGCACAGAGTCGGGAGAAATTTTTGTAAACTTCACGGGCGCGCGCAATGATGATGTCTCCCCAACGACCTCATTTCAGGTTTGATTGTTACTATGATTGGCTAAATTGCAAAGTGCAAACCTCCATGGTTGGCGTATCATATTTCTCTACGCAAAGTGTCCAAGGACTTTGCAGATTTCAGACTTCACAAATGGTACAACCCTAGTTATTGGATTTCCCATTTCGCAGTTCAAGAGTACTAACGAATTTTTTACCAAACATAAACTTCTTATTATATAACTTCTTCTTCATATAAATCAACAATGTATAACTCCTAATGACTGTATCATATAAGTAAGAAAAAAAGTTTATATAGAGCTAAGGCTTCCAACAATCAAATCAGAGCCAAGGCTCCTCTCATATATGGGAGACCCCTACCTCTATCTAGAGGAAGCCAACTTCCCCATAGGTTATAGGGTATAGATATATAGGGACCTAGATAGGGTATAGATATACTTTTATTTCTCATTCCGTATATAAGATTATAAATCCTATGTCAGGCGGCTTATAGATGTCACATGTATCTAAAGTATCAAGCGATATAACCAAGAATCCTAATATGGTTGGACCTCGATAGGTATCCCAACTTAGAAAAATTATCAATATTATTATAAATGCCAACCCCATGTAATATGAGATTTTTTTATGGGAATGATTTTGAATATCACCTTATCCCCAACTAACTTGGAGAGGACATCTTATTGGCTAGAGAAACCTATACAACGGATCTGGATAATTTGGTCATTCCATTCCGAGTTTGGAGCCTTACAGCAACTGCAATGAAAGGATCGATTCCCTTTTACTTCCTATAGTAACTATACAAGTAAATTCGTTAATTTTGCGCGAGACATCCCAGCTGTCCGATTCTGTATTCGACTAATTCTAAGTGTTTGATCTTTATACACCATGAGCAATGATCTTATTTTATGCAATTCTTTATTATAATATGCTATCGACGTTTGAAGACATCCATTGGTTAATGCAAATTAATGCAAATTATTTTGAGCAAGATTATTCAATTTGGCCTACAAAAACAAGGGATTACCTAGATGTTTTCCTCTCGCAGAAATATATGACACATGGGATTGAAAATTGGACCCCCCAAAGCATGAGCCTACGGGTCCCACTATCTATGCTAGCCATCCAATTTTTGATCGGATGGGTGACAGCGGAGAATCACCTCCACCCAAGTCAAGTGGACAATTTCTGGAGTTTGTCTTAAGCGTTCATTGTTGTCCCTTACTTAGTTTGTTAGGTGGAAAAATATAGGGAAAATTACAAAAAAAATAGACCCAATAAAACATTTTCTATGCAACTTATCTTCAACCTAATTTTTTCTCACTTTTTTCTCCAAATAACACTTCCTATGCAAATACTTCCCAAATCAAAAAGTTAATTTTTTAGATGAAAATGCCCTTCTTGTACACAAAAAAGCATTTTGACCTGATATTAACATTGATTGACCGACCCTAGTAGCACATTGCCAGACTGCACCAATAAACCGTCGGACCCATGTCATTTCTACCAGACCGAACTTATCAATAGTTGGACCACATGTTGACAAGAAAACATCTACTAAACTGAACTTCCCAATCGTCGGACCGTACATGTAAACTGTGGGAGTGGCTCTATGATCTCCGGACCCCTTTTTAATCCAATAACTTCTATTGCCGGATCACCATAGTGACCTATCGGACCAAAGCTGCACACTGTCAGACTGCCCATAGAACATGAGGAGAGAGAGTCGTGGGTAGGGTAAAAAGAAAGGGAGGGTAGTTTAGGTTTTTTTTTACTTTTTTTTTTTTGTTGCAGGGTATTTACATAGAAAGTGTGTTTTGGGGAAAAAAATGAAAAATAAATTTAGGTTGGGGGTAAGTTGCATAGAAAGTATAGTTTTGAGAGTTATTTGTAATTTTTCCAAAACTATAAAAAAAATGAATTGAAATAACGGAGAAATGTTTATCAGGACTAAATTTGGTCATACTAGAGAAAATAACAGCGGATGAAATTAATGAGAAGAGGACAGAAGTATAGGGGGATATTGAGGATAAAACTTAAAAAGAGAAAAAAAATTTAGGGTGCTAAACTTTTGTCTTGAAGCTTTAAGTGTTGGAGCAATGGTTGAGTTTCTTTTCGATCGTGGTTCCTACGAGTCCATGTTGAAATGAGTCGGCTTTTAAAAATCTATTTTTGAGATGGATTTTTGGAGGTAATTCTTAAGGACACTTAATCTTTAGCATAATGATCATGAATATGAAAAACTAAATAAATTTTAAAATTAAAAAAATAATTCTATTAAGAAAACATTTAGATCGTCAATTTTAATTGTTTTAAGATGAATCACCTATTTGCATCTATTTTTACGATGGATGTTTTATACCTTGGGGACCACAATTGTAGACCCCGCCGCATGAAACAAATTTCCTTCTTTTTACACATGCAACTACAAAGCCCAATCAAGTTAGACAAAAAAACCTAGCCTTTGAAAATGTGTGTTGAACTGTTATGCTCTCCATTTAACTCAGTAAGAATGGGCATGAGTCTTTTGCCATATTGTTGGACTAATTACCCTTCTTAACATAAAAGTATTTCAAGTCTTAAAAGAATATATTTTGTTAAGACCATTTATTTTCAAGATTTTCAAATATTTATATATATATATATATATACACACGCTCAATTTACACCATAGTTAAAGCCTTAAATTTTACAATTAGTGGTGGAAACA
This sequence comes from Amborella trichopoda, assembly GCF_000471905.2. Next base: position 818,511 of record NW_006497083.1, read on the forward strand.
GATTTACTTGCCAATCATAAGTGACATTGAAACTGCTTTCTGATAGGGCAATTTTAGGCACTATTTCGTAGCCTCCGGTCAACACAATTCCATGAAATATGACATTTTTTAAAATTTTTATTTTTTGAATCTTTTTCCATTTAATATTGTACTTTTTGTGGCTTGGAAACTATTATTTATTATTGGGCAACCTTTCCATGCTTCTCCTACAATATAAAATTTATAGGGCAATGATTTCATGCAACGGTTGTTGATTTCATGCAACGGTTGTATCATATTATAATGCAGCCACACTTCTAAAAAATTGTACTTCCTCTTATTCAACCGTCCATTCTGAATGTAAGGCTATGATTGCTCCAATCACAATGTCATGTCTCGACACTATTTTATTTTTAATTATTTTCTATAAACTTTTTTGAGATGAAATTTTGTACATCCAATCCTTTATTAAACTTGTATTAGCAAAAAATATAAAAAAAAATATTTTCAATAAAATAAAATAACCGAAATACCCCTGAAAGATTTGAGGGGTATTTTGGTCATTACATTTTTTCGAAACATTATTTTTACTATTTTTATAGGTGCGCCCCAATGAAAAGAAAGCACCTACCAAATTTCATATTTATACAATTTGTATTAAAAAAACTAAAAATAAAATACTTTTGAGACGTCAGATCTAAGATCAAACAGTGAATGAATTTTGATTAAAATTGGATGGTTGGATGGTAGGGGAAGCATAGATCTTCTATTAGGAGAAGTATAGAAATATTTTCCTTATTAGTGAGGGTGAAACCATGATTTGAAAGCCGGTATTGAACCCTATATTGACCTTGAGTCTAGTTTTGTTTTGACTTGCTCTATCTGACTGTAATCATTCGGGAGCCGGATTTGGATGTGGCAATATTTATTAAAAGTTTTATGAAATAAAAATAGGAGAATAAATTTCGGGGTTTTAGAAACCAGAAATGCCCACCTCCCATTCGGACTGGGCTGGAGTTCAGAAGAACTATTTCCAAATCACTGCCAAACATTAAAGAGCACATATGGCAATGTTACCACGTAAGTATATTGTAGAAGATTTCCGACAGCCAAAAATAGCTACCTGGCTTTTCTTTTGTTTTTTTAGATTTTTGAGATCCATCTAATCATCACTTGATGGTTATATTTGAATTAAAAAAAAGGATGTCGAGTTATTAAATATGTAGATTTTTCTCTCAAAAACATTGTTATGATCCTATGTAACTTTGGGATGCCATTATTTTTTCGAAGTACTATGAGAGTGCGAGAATTTTGGCATTATTTGAAGGTGTGTCTTACTTTGATTGTTTAGGGCTTCGGCTTTATTCAAACCGCACCTTTTAATTTTTGAGATTGTATGCTATGTGATTATTTATCTTTCATACAAAAAGATCATAATTACCATTAGCCATTAGATGTCAAATTAGATGGCTTGGAGTATGTCTTGAAGTCCAAAAAATTCTTTTTTAAGCTTTGAGTCCACTCAATAGCATGCTCACAATCACTCGATTAGGAATATGAAGGACTCAAGTCAGTGTAACCTTCTTGAACTAAATATACTTTTTTTTAATTTTGTTGTTCCTCCAACAAAGATAAGATGGAATTTACACGTGCCATCCTATCTGACGTTAGGGCCTACATCACAACCTAAACAGTTCAAAGTTTTGGAAAGCTTCTAGGTTTTACATGGTTCATCAGGACTGTAGCTCCCATGGGTTGTCCATAATGCTTAAATGTGGATCCCCCGTTTAGAATTGCTTGTTTGGACGGTCTGGATTTGTGAGGAAGCTAGAAGCCTTATTCTTTGATTTGCCCAAACAGAGGTAGTTTCCAGACAATTTAGGTTTTAGATTTGGATAAGTGTTTCGTGAGTCAGCTGACTCACTAGCCCGCTGAATCACAAATATCTATCTTTAGAATGAACCTCCACAACTAAAAATTCCTATCCGATGGACAGGAAAATTTTTGCCAAAAAGTATTTCAAAATTTTATTTTATTTTTTATATTCATTATCATCATATTGTAAATCATAGACCTCTACAAATTTGGATCCAATATGTATATAAAATGGGTGTTAGAGAGGAAAATAGTATGAGTCGGGGGACTCATAAAAACCGGGTCCTTTAGATTTTGGGTTTTGTTATTGATTGGGGCAACTGATGGGAATTTCAAATTACATGTATTCAAAGGAAATGATAATGGCATGGCAACGGCAATTGAGTTTTCTGTATCAATTGATGGATGCGTTTTTATAAGTTTCCGACTGAGTTGTGCAGGTCCATCTCTCAATATGGATTCTAGATCTAAATTTTAAAGATATTAGCCTATGATGATCTTGATCATGAAAAAAAAAGAAAAATATCTTTGTATATATATATATATATATATATAGAAAAGCTAATAATAGCTGGCCAGAATAGTAATTATTTTTTTTATAAATCTGACCATAATGAAATTTTAGATAAGTGTACTAAAGGGAATGATTTCATGCAACGATTTTATAATAATATAATGCAACCACACTTTTAAAAAACGATGTTTGTAGCATTTATATCACCCCAAAAATTGCACTTACCCTCTCCCGATAGTCAATTTAAAAAAAAAACAAAAAATTGAATTTGCATCATAAATATGGTTAAAATTAGTCCCCTCCAATAATGAATCTAGACCAACATCTAGACCTTTACGAACTCAAAACTAATTTTTTTTCTTTTTCAACATTGTTCATCCAATGATAACAAAGCTATCTACAAATTTTGAAAAGAGAAAAAATCATTCTAAGGCCTAGATCTAAGCACTTTAACAAAATGTACGGGCTATGTTGATTGGGGACAAATAACACTTTCTAGAGTGCATTTTCAAATTTTGGGTTTTTTTATTATTTTTCAATGAAATGAAAAGAGTGTACATTTAAAAATTGGGATCAAACAAATAATACTAATATGGTTTTTGAAAGTTGTTGTATTATATTACAATACAATTGTTGGATGAAAGGGTGGATTTACTACTTTGTTATTTACTTTTTTAAAAAAGGTGTGGTTTCTATAAGGTTGCAATCTTAAACAATTCAATTAGGGTGCACCTCCAAATTTTATCATAACATGTAATTTTGGTATAAAACATTATTAAGATTAGGGAAAATATCTCCATATTCATTATTTTTAAGTTTCATTTTTTAAACCCAAGGTTTCAAAAGATATCTGCCATGACCACTTTGCATCTATTTTTTAACCTAAACAAATGTAAGAAAGACATGCTCTTTATAAACCCAATCATTTCTCTCTCTTCACTTATATATCTCAACCTTCCCTCTTTCTCTTCCTGTGACTCTCTCTCTCCTCCCGGTAACCTCTCACCTCTATGAAGCCCTTCTCTCTCTCTAAAAGTTTGGGAGGATGACTTTTAAAAAAATATGCCTTTTTAGATTTGTTTGGCCAAAAAAAAAAGTTTAAACTAGCTCAAGGGGTTAGAAGAAATAAAATCTAGAATTTTTATGTCCTAAGGTATCTTTTGAAACATTGGTTCTATGGTGAAATGAAACTCAAAAATAAAAGGTATGGAGATATTTTCCCTTAAGATTATCTCAAAATCCATTTTCATATCTAATTATAAAATTTTAAATTCCAATAATGGTTAAAATCAAGTAGATCTATAAACATATGAAAATCTTGAAAATAGATGATCTAGATAATGTGCTGCAAGATGCACTATTTTTGGGACTCAAATTCTTTTTTTTTTTCTATATTCATACATTTCATTGTCGAGATGATATATTAAGGGTTTTGAACATTGAAACAACCTTTTCTGATTTGTACATAATTTTACGAACTCAAATTATACTTTGAGTTCCGAAGGGTGGATTTACTACTTTGTGACTTATTTTATTTTTTTAAATAATTTTTGTAATATCTTGCTCATTAAGTAAGGGTATTTTAGTCAATATCATTCCAGGACAAATGATACTTTTGTCATCCCTATAACGGGTAAAGTATAAATTTTTACTAAAAGACGATGGTACTTTGCAAATTAAGTTCCAAGATACTGACTTTCAAAATAT
>NW_006497083.1:827831-856364 GCF_000471905.2 Amborella trichopoda
GTGATTTCAAGCAGTAGTTCTACAATAATACCCTGAACCGATCTCTAAAAACTATGCTAGGGACATAAGGACATTTATTTGACCCTAAACTTTAAAATAAAATACTTTCTAAACGGCTACAAAAATGCAAAATTCGAAAACATATTTTAGAAAGTATTTTTTAGCTCCATTAAAATAGGATGTCTTTTTAGTGACACTTAGATTTAGGACTTGCTAGGGTTTTTTCCCTTTTCAAGTCCTTTAGAAGACTTTATTATCATTAGATAAACAATGTTAGAAAATAAAAAAATGATTTTGAGTTTATATAGGCCTACATCTTGAAACTCACTGATTGAATGATCCAGATTTATTATTGGAAGGAGAACTCATTTTGACCATATCTAAGGTGCATATTGAATTTTAATGTTTACTAAAATTGATAATTGCGATGAAGAGAGTGTTTATACAAAATTTGGGGGTCATACAAATGCCACAATGGAGTTTAGGACATTTTTATCATATAAATGGAAAATCAGGTTATTTTTAGAAAGGGGTGTAAAGTGTTGAAATTATCATAGTTGCAACTTCTAATTATTTAATGTTTGTAAAATAAGCGAGAGTATTTTTGTCATTACTCTTTAGAAAGGGTATTATTGATATTTTTACTAAAAGAAAAAAAAATTATAATATAAAGTTCCAAATTCTTTTTTTTTTAATACGAATACCCTTATCCATTATTGAGTATTTCAAATATGTTATTTTGAGATGAATCTTTAATGCAAATATCAGCACCAACCTTTCTATTGACAAAGTACCCTTACTCATGTTATAGTAAAAAAGAAAGAAATGGGCAACTATAATAATTTGGCAGTTCACCATCCCTTCCAATATACAACCTGTAGAATTTCACGAGGTATTTATACACACACCCCATTACACCCCACTACATCCAATTCTATCTTAAAACCTTATGGGGTTGGATCCAGGTGTGGCCCTCCCGACCCGCCCACCCTACCCGATTACACCACCAGAGACAATATGAGTGTTTGTTATGCAATTTAGTTAGGTAAGAATGGGAAAAGCTACCATGTTTGTATTTCTCGTTGAGCTTTGCTGCACAATAGTTTTGTACCGGATGTAAATAAAATAATGCATGCCCAAATTTAGTGACAAAAATGTCCTAGACCCTATGATCCTCCCTCTATCTTTGACACCAACGCAGTAAGTATAATTTAGAAGAAAAAGGTGGGAGGATCGTGGTTGGACGTTATCAAAATACCGAGCCTCCCCAGCTTCTTAAAATCCTTCTATTCAATGATCTTACAACTACATGTTTTGAAATTTAAAGGACAATAATGAGTGTGATCTCTATGTACAAAAAAATAAAAGGTTTCTTTATAGACAATTTCAATTATATTATATATACTAGCAAATCACCGATTCTGCGCTAAAACCAGAATGGTCTCTGACCCAAATCGGCAAGTTCCAATCCAGATTGACAATTTTCTACCAAGAACCATGGTTTTTAAAATACTGGATTCAACATTCCACATGTTTTAGATCAAACGACCTTAGATAATCTAATGATTCCAAATAAAATCCGTTCATGAAAGCATTCTGATTCCCTTGAATCCATTCTTTAATTTTTGTTTATCTTTTTAGAAAATTTCCAACCAATGATTTTCGGAATGATTTTTTTCACAGACCGGGTGGGTTGTGGATGTTGAAAAAGAATAGAAGAAGCTGTACTTAAAATTGGTACATAAGACTTTTCATCAAAAAAGGAGTGAGAGAGCTATCAGCAAGAAATTAAATGTGATGTGTGAGAGAGAGGAAGCCAAAGAGAAAGATGCAACAAAAGAGGTTTTGTTAATGTTCAAACAAAAGAAAGAAAAAAAAAAAAGGAAAAGAAAAAAAGAGATGCATCAAAAGAGAAGAAAAAAGAAAAGAAAAACGAGAGATGCAACAAAAGAGAGTGGGGAACACAGAGAGGGAGTGGGTGAGCATTGAATTCGGTTTAGAGGACTTTGGAAGGGGAGTAATAGAATATTTAAAGAAGCTTATTTAATTCGATTCAGCGAAGTCCAGTTGAATTTATTTCGATCACATTAATAATAACCAACAATAATAGTTATCTGCCCCCCTTCGAAGCATCCACATCTTGGCAGCTACCGGTTGCGCCAATTAATTAATATATGAAAAACAGTCTGTATATCATGCAACACTGTGCATTGTTGTGCAATGATTCAGATGCATTTAATCGTAGCCCGTTAACGGTCCGTGGGAAAAAGAAACATTCTTTCGGTCTAAGGTTCGTATTAATTAGGAATCGAGCTTGGGCTGAGTGGTTAGGAGTTGACATGAATAATATATTTCAAGTTCGTTTCCTACCACTAAATTATGTTAAAAAAAAAAAAATTGAAAAAAACAAAGATTAATTCAAAGCTTCTTCTTGGTAATCATAATTTTGTTTTTGCCTTTATGGGTATCAATATACTTTTTATATACTATGCGAATGAAACATGCAGGATATGGAGAGATACTTTGAAAAGAAAAGAGGCACTAGAGGTTGCATAGACATAGTGAGAGATATGCACAAGAGAGCTCCAACTAGTATGCAGACAACTAGTGGAGAGAGAAGTGACTTCTTAGTGACATTGAGCCTATATTAGGGATCAGTATTAAGCCCATATCTCGGTAATGAATTAAACATGCACCTATAAGATAAGGTACTGTGGTGTGTGTTTTTAGCGAATGACATAGTTTTGATCGATGAACCTAGAGGCAACATCAACGCAAAGTTAGAACGTTTGACGGATGCTTTAGAATCCAAAGATTATAAAATTAGGCAGACTAATACAGAATTCATAGAATACAAATTTAGTAATAATAGGAGTAGAAACTAGGAAGTAGTTAATACGGATACTCGTCTAGGATAGAGATATTGAGGAATATGTCATATATTGAATTAGAGCTTCATGGCAATGCAGAGATGTGGATCCAGAGTTTTATGTGATCGTCACAAAGCATTAAAGTTGAAGTGGTAGTTCTATACGATGGCTGGAAGACCAACCATACCTTATAGAATGGAATGGAATGTTGGGCGGTCAAAAAATAACATATCCATAAATGAGCATAGCCGAAATAATAATGTTGAGAAGGATAAGTGACAATACAATAAAAGATAGAATTTAGATGAATACATACGAGAGAACTTAGGCGTGGCTTCAATAGAATATAAGATGAGGAAAATTTGACTTAGGTGGGCTGGCCATGTGAGGAAAACCTAATAGGACACCAGTTAGGATTTGGTTGAAGTGGAAGGCTCTAAAAGAGCAAGGAGAAGGCTCAAAAGAATATGGATAAAAATAATGAGAAACGATATGGCGACCTTTGGTCTTAATGTGAGTATGACCTTTGATAAAAAAAAATAGAAGAACATGATTCATCTAGACGATCTCAAATAATTGAGATAAAACTTGGATGATGATGATGTAGCCTTCAGTCTCCCCTGATAGCGGAATTATTCCTTTGCCCGCGTCACAATTTTAATTGTTGAAGTAACGCATGGATTTGAGGAAAATGATTAATATAAACCATTTACCTTGACTTGTGCAGAATGATTGATATAAACTCTACACATTGTCCACGCAAATATTCTCATGGCATATTTTTAGTGAAATATTTTTCTTGAATGCTTTTTAGTGAAACATTTAAGAATGAGTGACCGGAAAACAACTTGTAGATGGTGATTGTGGTTGGCCATTGCCTAGTCTTTGTGAGTCCTCCCTTCCTCCCTCTCGTGATCTCTCTTCGATGTTGCAAAGAAAGAGTGAGGTCATCACATACATGACGGCTTACAGCTTGTGTACCATACATATAGCATGTGTACCATGCATATATATACACATACATACATATCCACCAACCCAAGTGCGCATCTCTGTCCACACACACACATGCACATTCATAGAGAAAGAGAGAGAAAGAGAGAGAGAGAGGACGGCAAGTTGGAAGGGCAGATTGGGTGACCCACCTCATCATCAATGTGCAAATTTGTCTCGACGCTTGACCTTTATGAATCAATAGATAATAAGTTCTCCATGTTTTAGTAGTTGATGATAGAAAGATAGAAATCCAAGTGATCCGAGACATATAAATGGATCCCAGCTTTAGAGATGGTGGATTTAATGCTTTCATGTTTTGGGAGTGTGAACCTTCCAGCTAAGACATGGGTTGGCTTATGAATTAAAAAGCGGACTATGGTGTCACATGCATGCAAACCATCAGGTTGCTAGTTGGTCCCACCAACTCGTATGTTTTGTTTGGATTTTGCCAGCCTTGAGTGCACTCTTTCCCTCCTAAACTCCAAGAAACCAGCAATTATTCTCTCTCTCTCTCTTTCTCGGTAGCATTATTATTTGGTCCCCACCCACTCTTCTCTCTTCATCTACTAAAATAGGCCGCAGGGTCATTTGGTTCCCTATTCTCCCTCTAGATCTTTATAATTTGGGTAACTTTTAATATTTGGAGCACCTGGGACCAACTTGTCAAAGTATGACCACAAAGGCCACATGATTATGATTTTTTTTTTAATTTTTAATAATATTACTTATTTTCTATAATGGTCTTATTTTCTTTAAATTATTTGACTATCTTTTTATGGTAAGTGTCATTTTTTTTTTTAAGACACCCATCAATAATGCTTTAATGATCATATTAAACAAAAAATGTTTTCTTTAGGGTTAGAGAGATAATGGAAAAGGAAGACTTAACTGTAGATATAGACAGAAAGATATTGACAATTGGATGCAAAACCTACCATATGTGATAAGGGGATAAGCTCCAAAGCTTATAAAAAAGGTTGCCTAAGCCGTTAAAAATATACGGTAAAAATCTAAGAGCCATCTGCCCATAAGCTTCATAGCAATATTCCTCTCTCCATATCTATTTTTCTTTCTATCAATTTCAATAAAGTTTATATTCCCATTATTTTTCTACACAAGGCTCTTCAACTATTTTTATACCCTCTTTCTCTCTTTCTCACTCATTCGTGTTAGCTTTTAATCATTGAAGAGCTCCGAGCCTGTTAACGTAAGGCCATATATATCTGGTCCACCTTCATGCTCTCCGTACTTTACAGGACCATAATGTTGCTAGGCCCATGCTCCTTTTCTTTTCTCTTTTTTCTTTTTTTTTTTTGCAAGTACTCTCTATTGATATATAGTTTGTATGGATTCTTAAGCTAATCAAAGTTCGTGAGTCCTGATTCTCTGATTCGATTTCTTTTACTTTTACTCGAAACACAGCCTTTCCTCCTCCCAATGAGTGGAATTGTCCAAGCCCTCCCCCTCCCCCTCCCCCACCCCCACCCCCAGGCCCCTCCATCTTTACTTATTTGTCTTTTACTTTTTTATCTGTCCTTCCATTCCTGGCAATCCTATTCTCAACCACTTTTTATGTTTTTCTTTGTTTTCCCTTTGTATGCCTTGTTCTTTATTCTATTCCTTTCTTCTCCCTTCTTTTACACTTTCTTTTTTTTCTCTTTTCTATTTTCTTGTCTCTTTTTTGTTTCACTTCTTCTTTCTCTATTACTTATGTGCATCCCTTGTGGACCAATTTTCAGTAATAAATATATACACACACTAGTAAGATGCACACCTAAGATGCGCCTGCTTCGCAGATCTCATTGAAATTTTATACATAATCTAATATTGATCTCATTGAAATTTTATACATAATCTAATACTGATGGGGCTGTTACAAGAGATTATATAGCGAAGAAAAAAGCAACTCTCTCACTTTATGCAATGTGTTTGAATAGCCAACACTTGTTTAGCAAATTGAGTATTGTAGTTACATTATTCATATATGTCATAGCCTTATCATGGTGGTGAATTTTGCCGTGTTTACAATATTAGCAAAAAACAAATCTCCCCAAATAATATGGAAATAAACATGATCAACATACTTATGAGTTTGCTCATTTTTGTAACTGTTATTTTTTATTTTTTTATTTTTTGACTAGAGTGTTGAATATTATTTAAATCATGGAGTCATTACAACCATAACAGCAGAGAAAATAGAAAAAAGAAACCAACATCAGAACAAAGAAAGGGAAACCCTTAACGAGGGAAGGGATGCCCCCTTCTTCACAAGGTCATCTGCCAAAGTATTAGCCTCTCTATGTATATGATTGAAGATAATGTTGCTGCCAACAGATAATTCTTTAATGTGCAACCAAATATATCTCCATACGGTAAGGTGTAATAGATAAGCAGTTACACCAGTCCATCGCATTCTTAGAGTCCTCTTCCACAAATAGCTTGATACCTTGTAGGACCGTTGCCATTCCAGCATAGTTCACAGTGGCATTACCACACGGTCCTGCAAAACAGAAAGCTAAATTCCCACTTGAATCCCTACACACTCCACCCACCCCAGCCCTACCTGGATTTCCCATATAAGAGCCATCAACATTCAATTTAAAGCAACCACTCAAAGGAGGCTGTCAGCTGCTTCTAGGCTTCACCTTAAGAAATCTTAATGAGATTAATTGATCAAGATTATCATCTACATCCATTCTTGAAGTCCCCCAAGCTTATCTCCTTCCATAGCTTGATACTGCCATTTCAGCATAGTTCACAGTGGCATTACCACACGGTCCTACAAAACAGAAAGCTAAATTCCCACTTGAATCCCTGCATACTCCACCCACCCCAGCCTTACTTGGATTTCCCAGATAAGAGCCATCAACATTCAATTTAAAGCAACCACTCAAAAGAGGCTGCCAGCTGCTTCTAGGCTTCACCTTAAGAAATCTTAATGAGGTTAATTGATCAAGATTATCATCTACATCCATTCTTGAAGTCTCCCATCCTTCTTTAGTAATTCTACACCAATTCCATGTGTTGAACAAGATCTTATTCTTTAAGGTTGCCAAATCCACTGCCACACCTTCGAAAGTCCTCCTATTTCTTTCAAGCCATACTTCTCATAACCATGAACCATGAAAAATATTCCAAAGAATTCCTCTAACCCTTGGAACTACAACAATTTTCAACTGATTCAGAATATGCCAACCAGATGAAGAAAGATTTATAGAAAACCCAACTTTTTGCAAAGCCCAATACCAAAGTGCAGAACTAACCGGACAAAGTAAAAACAAGTGATCAAATGTTTCCTCATCAATTTTACATAAAAGGCAAACATTAACCATGATCTTACCTCGTTTTCGCAAATTGTCCCCTGTTAAGCATTTACTTTGCACCAAAATCCAAATAAAAGTCTGCACTTTATGAGGGATTTTCCATCTCCATATATCTTTTAAAAAAGGTTGATTCCATCTTACACGATCATGAAACAAAATATCATACGCTGACCTTACCGAGAAGGCACCATCATATTCCAACTCCCATATGGCAGCATCCTCTTCAAAACTTGAGATAAAAAAATTCCCCAAGACACTTTGCAATTGCAAATACTGATCAACGACAATAGTAGGTAATCTATTGTATAAGCAAGTAACATTCGATACAGTGGACTGCCCACTGCCACTACCTATTTCATGCACGTTAGCCATCTGTTGTAAACTTCTATGATAAATATCAAGGAAAAGTGCTTTCATTAGGAGGTCAAATGCCCATTTCGAGTGCCAAAACAAAGCCATATCACCTTTACCCACCTTCCATCTTAAATGGCAAAGGAAAAAAGATCGCATATACACTATTGTCCTCCAAATGGTTGACTGTCTACCAACATGACCTACTACAACCATATTATAACATGGATATACTCCATATTTGGCTTTCAACACATCAATTCAGAGATGACCATCTCTATTCAATGACCGTGACCTCCATTTTGCAATTAGAGACTGATTGAAAACCTTTAATTTTCGAATCCCCAACCCCCCCTCAGCCTTGGGTGTACAAATTCTATCCCAACTAAGAAGATGATATCTCTTCGTTTCGTCATCATATCCCCACAAAAAGTCCCTCATCCTTTCTTGAAGATATTTGCATGCATGAGAAGCATTGACATTTGATAACTAGGGAGGTTAGGAAAAGAAGGCTTAATCAAAGTTACTGTTCCTCCTAACAATAGATGTTTTGATTTCTAAATATCCAGTTTAGAATTAGCCCTCTTAATCATCGGATCCCAAACCTCCTTAAGCAACCTAGAATCTGAAAGAGGCATACCCGAATATGTAATTTGTAATTGTTATAATACTTATTATAGCATAATAATTTTAATAGTAACATTGCTAATAATGTATGTCATCAACATTAAAGCCTTATCCCAACTATTTGGGGTTGGCTATATGAATCTTGTTTTTCTATTCAAGATTCATAAAATAATGTAGATTCACGATTCATAAAATAATGTAGATTCAAGATTCATGATTCATAAAATGCTGCGGCAAAGTTTTACGCTGGCTGCTTGCCTAACACAACTCTCCTCCTTCACCTGGGCTTGGAACCTACTGGGTATTGGCTATGGCGGAGTTATTGTTAATAATGTACATATTTATTAATACTATAATGATTACAAAAATTAAAAGAATTATCTATAAAATTATCATAATAAATCTAAATGAATTATTAAATGAATAATGTTTTGTAGAAAATTATGATAAACTTGAATTTAGTCATATTATTTATGGTTATATAATTATCATTATAAGATTATTTACTTTTTTTTTATTTGAACTGTTATGATTTTCTTAATAATTTATTATAATTATGATATCTATATATGTTATAAGAAAACGTGTACAAAGATATCATTTACTTTTAATATAAGGAGGTCACAATTATTTTTTTCGTTTAAGTTTCAAATCAGATGGTTGTGCATGATTACACTCAAAGTTCAAAAAAAAATTCAAATTTTGTGACACACTCCAAGCCATCCAACATGACATCTAATGACTAGGAGTAATTGTAACCATCTTGTATAACAATAAATGGTCTCATAGTATACAATCCCATATTATAAGTATACCATGGCGTGAGTTGTACATTAGAACACAATTACTATGTTTGTAATGTGGGTAAGGTTTTTATAAGGTGCATGTGTTATAGGGTATTTTTGAATAACTTAGATCCCAGTGCGAATAAGGAAGGATCCAGACGGGATCTGTATCCGGGAGCACCAAAAAGCTTTTGGACTACGAAAGCACTGAAAAAGTAAGCCCCGATCTCAAAAGGTCGGAATGGCTTCAAACGACATGAGAGGGTGGTAATTCTCTCCAAATTTCAGTCCGATCCGACAAGTTTAAGACATGTCTGATCGAAATCCGGATTGCAAATCCAGTTCATATCATGATGAAAAATGTCACATAATTAGAGTCCTAATTTTTACACCTCAGATGAGCCCCAGACCACTTCCATTGGATTCAGAAGGCCTGAAAACCCATGGATACCAATTTTCATCTCATTTGGACCCGTTAAGACCCCCTATACCAAACTTACCCAAAATGAGTAGGTTTCACACTATTCTCTTGTGGTGTCGGTGATTCATTTTCCATTTTGGAAACTGCAACCTTAGAACTCGGGATTGAAATTTCAGAGGTTATATCTCCCTCATCCTGGACCTGATTGAGCCCAAATTTTAGGACGTGGTGTGTCTCATCGACGCACACGCTTTGACATAAACCTCGACACAAGATGATGAACAGATTGGGAGAATTTGAACAGAGAATTTGTGCTCGAAGATGCATGTGTTCGGAGAAGATGTGTTTGTTCAAGTGGCCAAAATCTTGAGATCCTAGCATCAAATCAGCTTAAGAAACGGAACCGTTGCTATCGTGATGCGAAGGGGAGTGTTTTGGGGTAAAATTTTTATAAGATCGAAGCCTAAAGATGGAGATATTTTTTTTAAAAAAAAAAGGCAAGTTTTTCGGTCATAGGAATTCCATTTTTCGGTGACCTCCCCAATTTGGAAACTGCTTGAACGAAGATCAAATCAGACGATTTTTATTGCAAACAATCGTGACATAGTCCCCTGCGATTTGTGATAAAAAACAAGACTTAAGATGGGAAAAATTGTTCTACATCGATGGTTGAAAATTCAAAAGTTCAAGAACTTGGCCAGATTTTGGGATCGACTTCGAAACTCCGAATCAAGCTCAATAATGGACATCAAAATGTTCATAATGATGCGAACCACAATTTAATGGTGTTTGATCATCCAAATTGTCACTGAATAGGTCTGGAAAAGCTCCCAAAGGATGGCAATAGCATGTGCCTTCTTCGGGAGGGACTAATTCGCCATTTCCTACTTTCTACATAGGGTTATTTTGGTCATTTTTCTCAAAAACGGGATTTTAATTTTAGTTCAATTTAATTGTAATTTAGTAAATTTGAGCAACTTTTGGGCATCTACCTATATTTAGTGGATGTCTACAAGATTTTTAGTTCATTTTTGTAAAATAAGGGTTGGCAAAATTTGAATAAAGTGAGTAAAAGTTAAGAGAGAGAAGATGTTATTTCAGCCTTATTGAAAACCCTTCACCCTTGAGAGAGAGGAGAAAGAAACGTTGCACATACCCCTCTCCCATACGCCTCACTTTCATACACCCTACAGCACACATCACTCCTCACTTCCATACCTCCTACACCATACACCATACTTACTCATACACCATACCCATACATACACCTATCTGAGACCATAGTCCACATTCCATACACCATACCCATCTTAGCCCATAGTCATCATCCCATATACCCTAGCCTAGTCTACCTAACTTACCCCACCTAACTTAGTCCACCCAAGTCAGCCCTCACCCTAGACTAGGACCATAAGACTCAAGCCCCTCAAGAGTGCTCAACAAAAACCGTAGGAGCCCGCCTAGCCATTGGGTTCAAGACGTGCGCTCGTCCTTTAGGGCCAGGGCCCGATCTTCTCTCTTTCGAGCAGCGGTCTCGATCCCTTCTCTCTCTTTCAGGTCACGGGACCAATCCCCTCGTTCTCTCTCGGGTCACAAGCCCGATCTTTTCTCTCTCCTCTCTCTTCTTCTCTCTCCCCCTCTCTCTTCTCTTTGTTCTTCTCTCTCCCCCTCTCTCTATCTCTCTCTCCCCACCTTCACGAGGCACGAGACAACAGTAGGGGTTGCTGCACTTTTCTTTATCTCTCTCATCTTTTCTCTTTTTATCTCTCTCTCCCTGCCTTCATAGGACAGCGAGTCTGTCGATGTCCCCCTTTCTCTCTCTTTTTCTCTCGTTATACTTATTTCTCTCTCCCTCGTCACTCTCCTATTTTCGCTCTTTCCAAATCTTTTCTCTCTCTTTCTTTATCTCTATCTCACTCTTTTTCTCTCCCATCTCTCTCTCTCCCCACCGTCACGGGACAACCCCATTTTTTCTCTCTTGTAAATCACTCTCTCTCGACCTCTTTCTCTCTCTCTCTCTCCAATTTCCCCCTCTATCCCTCATCTTTTGCTCTCTCAATCTCTCTCCAGATTTCTTTATACCTCTCTCTTTCCCTCACCAGGCCATAGGTCAAATCACACACACTCTCTCTCCCATGAATCACTCTCTCTTCAAACCTCTTTCTTACCAATCTCCCTCTCTTGCCTTATCTCGTTCTTTCCCTCTCCTCTCTCTCTCTCACTCCCCCCGCATTCATGCTGTCCCCTTTTTTTTCTCTCCCATAAATCTCTCTCTTATCAGTCTCCCCCTCTCTCCCTTATCTTTTGCTCTCTCAATCTCTCTCCATATTTCTCTCCACCTCTCTCTCTCCCCCCTCATCAAGTCGCAGACCAAATCACTCTCTCTCTCCCATCAATCTCCCTCTCTTTCCCTCATCTTTCACTCTCTCTCCCTTTCTCTCTCTCTCTCTTGTTCATTTGGGCCACAGGCCTAATCGTTCTCTCTCTTCACTCGTAGGTCTCTCTTCCTCGATCTTATACTCTCTCTCCTCCCCACTAATTTATCCCCTCTCCATCAATATTTATTTCTCTCATGTTCTCCCTCACTCTCTCATCTTCTCCATGCTCTCCCTCTCTCTCTCTCCTCTTCTTCTCTCTCATAATCTCTCTCTCTCCTCTCACGGGGTAGCAGCCCTATCTTCTCTCTCGCCTCCTCTTCATCTCTCCCCCTTCTCTCAATCTCTATCTCTCGTTTTCTCTATCTCTATCTCTCTCTCTCTCTCTCTCTCTCTCTCTCTCTCACAGGATAGCTGCAGGGCTGCTGTCCCCACCTCTCACTCTCATCCTCTCTCCCTCTCTTTCTCCTACATCTCTCTTTCTCTCCTCTCCCTCTTTCTCTTTCCCCCTCTCTCTCTCTATTTCTCCCTGCAATCTATACCTCTCTTTTTAGCCCACTCACGTCTCCTTCTCTATCTCTCTTCCTCTTTTCCTCTCCTTACTTCTCTATTTTCTCCCCTTCTTCATTTTTCACTCCCCTGTCTCTCTTTAATCACTCTTATTATTCTCATTAGGAAGCCCACTTACTCTATTATCTCTTTTAAAGTTCTTAAAGTTTTTTTCTAAATCCACATCCTTTGTTTAGTTCTTAAAATTCTTCTACTCTCTTTCAAAAACTCTTAAATCATTTCTTTATTACTCTTTACCACACATCATCACTCTTTACCACATATTTGCATCCATTCCATTTGATTTTAGCATCTCTAAGATTCCTATTAACTTTCAAGGATTTCTTATCACTCATTGCCATTCATGCATATGTAAGCTTCGTTCATTTTATTCTCATCATGCATTAGGGGGCTTTTCGAAAATGATTTGTGATGGGTTTAACTCTCAAGACTCTGTTCTCCTGAAGCATCTGGGGTACTTCGATCACAAGTCGAGTACCTTTTCTCTATCATCCGGTAAAACCTCTTGGGAGAGGTGGTGCCAGAAGGCTGCCCATTTTTTATCAACCTCTGTTTATTTTTTTCCATCTTTTTGCTATTTGCCTCCCGTTTTTAGGTCAAACTTCCCCTTGTTTTCTACCATCCTTCGCTTCTATCTCTATGAACCTCTTAACCCATAAACACAATCCCTGCCTCTCAAACCTCTCATTTCCAATGGGAGACAAGCCATGGGACATGTCTCAAAAGCTATCAATAAGTGGGATCATAGTGTTGTGAAGTGAAGCGAGGGAGCCGAATTCAAACCGCACTATAAGGACAGTCGGAGGGCTTTCTAAGTGATCTAAGAGAACGAATCGCCTGGACGCATCCCCCGAATCCAACCGGTGAGGTAGGTGCTCGATCGCCTTCTCATCAACCAAAATCTCTCTTGTGTTGGTTCCTATCCGCACTACACGCATATACACACATGCGCATGGGCCCCACAGTTGTTCGACAGAAGATTCCTTTGACTTGGTCATCCATATAGGGCCGACTTGGGATGATGAGAAATCAAGCCTTACCAACTGATGACTCCACTGAGGATACGCCACCCTATCGTTAGTTTTGTTTGCTCGCAAACCTATACAACACTTAACCCACAATTAAAAATGTCTTTGGAGTTTTCCAACTCCTATTTTCGAATCGGGGATTTTATTGTCCTTGCACTCGCAAGCTTGTCCCTTGGGGGTAAGGTTTTCAAACTACATCTCCCTCGTTTCTTCTGCGAAGCAACCAAACTACTTGCACATGGGTTCCGGACTTACCTAAGGTGAGAAGGGTCCATCAAAACCCTCACTCTCTCTCTACTGACATCAACGGTCAATCCAATGTCACCAAGTTCATAGGTGGTTCTTAAACCACTTCCCCTCGTGCGTACCCAGTTATTGTTGGACCTTCCACCAGTATCGAATCTAAGAGTGGCCCTAAAGCTACTCCACCTCTTGTAGCAACTGGCTCCTCTGCAGTCGTTGCTCTTACGAGTAACTGAAGGGTCACCAAGTGCTCATAATATCAAATTGGGACGGTTAACAGAACATGGGCCTGGAAGCGGTTTAACCAGCATAACCGGTAAATCGGCCGATTCAACCGCTCAAACCGGGTAAGTCCGAGGCAGTTAAAAAAGTGTTGAAAAAAATAAAAAAATACAAAAATATATACTAAAATATGAAAAACATATAAAGAATGATTAAAACAAACACATTGAAATGAAGTTGAAAATTCATGAAAAAATGGATTTTAACCTTTTTTTTTTTTCTAAGAGCTATTTTTAAAATTTTCTATACATGATGGGAAAATATAAAAGTGAGTATTAATGACCACAACAATTTTTAATCTTTACCATAATGTAAAAAATATTTAAAAATCCACTACAAATCAAATTCCTTATTTTTGAAAATTTATATATATATTTTTTAATTTGTTTTCTTAAAATACTGGTTGATCACTCTAACCGCCCAAAACCGGAATTGGCCACTGGTCGGTTCTGATCTAACCGGGCAGTTAGTGGTTAGATCGAGCAATTTTGCAAACAATGGGGTCACCTCCAACTCATTCCACATGTGTGCTATCCGTCTCGACATCGCATCTCACACACCTCAAACCGATAATTCATCTGCCGGACCATCTTAGTTAAAGGGCCACAAGGCCATTCGACACACACTTACACCCACCACAACTAGCAGCCTAGCCGTTAGCTCGTCATCTTGGGGCAAACAAAAAGCCACCCCGAGTCACTCACACGCCTTGGGTCTTTTGGGACCCAAACCCATTGTTAAGAGTGACCCTTGAGTCACTCCAATTGCATTGCATACTATTCACTCAACTCGGGGCAGCTCGAAAGCTGTCCCCCAAAAAGCACACGACCAATGACCCAGTCAAAGGTCAGATGCGCACATATACTTGTATGCAAATAATGGTGGCCATAAGGCCACTCCAATCACCAAGGCCAGCATCCTAAAGGCTGAACCTTCTACCTCCCTACAGGTTGACCAAGCCGCCCCAAACATGTCTTTAGAATCTGCACACATAGAGGTTCGACATTGCCCTTAGTTCTGAGGGCAAATGCGAAAAAAAGGGCGGAGGAATTGATCGCCTTCTCTCGAAGGCAATTCTACCTGGCCATCAAGAAGGGAAATAATGGTCAAGCCCGAATATGGGGTTGGGAGACCAAGATGCTGAAAGCCCAACTCAAGAGCAAAGAAGAGAAGAACATTAAAGATTTCTCCTCTAAAGAGGTGAACTTCTTCTTCCCCCTCGCTTCCCTTAGACCAACGAGGTTGAAGAAGCCTGCCACATGGTGCAGGTCAAAGAGGGATTTCAGGGCATAGTGAGGTCAGTGATTTATCAGGTTCGATGCCTGGCTCAGGACAAAGAAGAGCCGACAAAAGGGGCAAAGAACTAGTTCGACACCAATAGCCCTATCAAGCCTAAACAAACTGAGCCATCACCTGTTCAAGCTCTTGAGCCAGAACTTGCTTGGCTAGAGCTCGTTGCAATTTAGATCCTCAAAGAAGCTTCATTCAAGCACATTCCAAGCCACGATGCTCATGACGAGGCCCTTCCCAAACCATAAAGGTCCAAGCATGTCATGATGCCGGGACCTAAGGCAGCTCAATCTAAGCTCGGGGCAGCTCGTGAGAACAAAGAAACTTCAGCTAGACTCATCTGGAGGCAGAAAACACCAACCCAGAGTAGTCCCTAAGTCTTAAGCAAGGTGGAAGTCAAACTCACAAATGGGGCAATGAACCAAATCCAAAGTGAGAGTCCTGCTAAGCCAGTCAATCCCAAGCCACCAATGATCAAAAAGCCTCAATCTACTCTTCCTAAGTTTATAAGGAGTCTACTATGTGGGGGTAGCTCTGAAGTCTCAGAAAAGACCAAAATCGAGCTTAAGAAAGTTATGGAGCATGCAAAAGAGAGCAATGTGCCCCCCTCTAAAGTGGCCTTCATATGCTCTCTTAAGAAAAGTATCCTCCGGATGATGCAAGTTCTGAGCTATGAATAGACCGGTCTCACCACCATATGGTGGCATAGTCTCTTCCTTGTTCTGAGAGCCTCATTGCCAAGATAAACCTCATGAACAAGGAAGAGACTATGTCACCATTCATCTCCTCTACTCCTTTACTTGGATTCATCCTAGAATCTCGAAGATTTGATGAACCAGAGTCCTCTTTGGCCAATTCAGATGATGCGATCTCAATTACCTTCATCTACCCAATCACTCTATCCTCTGATGAGAGCTCCTCACTCTCATTCGAGGAAAACCACTCCCTAATAGTGGAAAAGTTGCCCCCTCTACTGGAAACCTCGCTAAATTGACCTCTCCATGTCCTAAAGATGCCATGATCTCCTATGAGGTCGATGGCTCTCCCCTTGCCTCGAAAGCCCCATATATTCTCTTGATGATAACAATGCGACCTCATCATCTTATGAGAGTTGCACATTCTCATTTGATGGTGAGGAGGTTGCTTTACTAAATCTTAGGTTCTTAACAACCAGACCGAGGTAGAGATAGAGAGAGAGTGTGGCTATTCGCTTAACGCCGTCAATGTCATGCAATTCGCATGTGGGAATTTTATTGTAATTTATTTTTATAGGGGGTGTGAGTGTAATTTTTTTATTTCATTGGTTAATATTTATGGCTAAGGCATAGGGATAGAAAAGATATTTAGTTATAATTCCGTTAGTTATTATTTTTATGGGGTGAGAACGTGTGGGTATGGAATGGTAGATAAGGATGGGGAGCAATGCTTATAAAATTGAATCGGAACGATTAACGAAACATGGGGCTAGAAGCGGTTTAATAGGCCTAACCCGGTAAATCGAAATCTCGGGTGGTCAAAAAAAAATTGAAAAAATAAAAAAAATACAAAAAAAAGTTTACTAAAATATGAAACACATATAAAGAATGATTAAAACAAAACACATTCAAATGAAGTTGAAAATTAATGAAAAAAATGGATTTTAGAGAATCGATTAGTGCCTAGGGGTATTTTTAATTTTTTTTGAAAAAGATGGAAAAATCTAAAAGTGAGTATTAATAATCAAAACAATTTTAATATTTACCATAATGTAAAGAATATTAAAAAATCTATTCCAAATTATATTTTTTATTTTTGGGATTTTATATATACTTTTTTATATAAAAAAATTATTCTTCTTCCACATCTCAATACGCACAAGAACTGGGAATTGAAGACCTTTTTGTTGACCTGGATTTGAAGGTATGCACAATCGGCTCTATCATAGCCAAGCGTGCTCATCCGCCTATTCAAACCTAGGAATGGAATTGGTCAATCACTCCCCTATCTCGAGAATCGCTAAAAGCATACCAGCGGCACCGTCAAGTCCCGGTACAAAAAAATGGATAGGCACAAGGTGGCCATCTAACCACCCTGCACGTCGAGTCCCCAACATATCTCTAGCTTGTACCATAAGGGACACCTCTTGCGATGTTTCAAAATCTGTTGAAAATTCAAAACTTGTTAACACTGATAATAATGAAAAAGAATTTTCAAAAATGAAAAACACTCAAGATAGCCCGATAACGGTGTATAATACCCAAGACGACGAATTGGACGATCAAGACAAAGATCAAGAGAGCCAAGAGTCTGAAGAAATCCCTCAACCTGAGGAACTCACTTCCCATATGGAGCAATTCAACAAGAGGTTCGATGGTGACCCAACGACTATCATCAAAGAGACGATCGACGTAAACCTTGGAACTGATAAGGACCCAAGGTTAACAAAGATTGGAACCTCCCTATCTCCTGAGGAGAGGAAAAATATGATTTCCTTTCTCAAAGAATATCACGATGTCTTCGCCTGATCATATGATGATATGCTAGGGCTAGATCCCACATTGGTGCAACATCTCCTAATATTTAACGAAGGAGCAAAGCCTGTAAGGCAGAAACATCGACGGCAAAAGACTCACCTTGAGCTCAAAATCAAAGAAGAAATCGACAAACTGCTCAAGGTGAAGTTATTACCCCCGTCAATTACTCATAATGGTTGGCCAACATAGTGGTCATACCCTAGAAAGATGGGAGGATCCGAGTGTGCGTCCACTACCGAGACCTCAACAAGACATGCCTAAAAGAAAAATTTTCATTACCAAATGTAGATGCCTTGGTAGACAACACTGTGGAGCACGAGATGTTATCATTCATGGACTGCTTCTCAAGCTACAACTAGATCCTCACTGGAGAAGAAGACCAAACTAAGACTTCATTCATAACGCAATGGGGAACTTACTGCTACTGCATCTTGCCCTTCGGCCTAAAAAATGCAGGGGCAACTTATCAACAGGCAATGACTAGCATCTTCCATGACTTGATGCACACCATCATGGAAGACTATGTCGACGATATTCTGGTCAAGTCGAAGGTCAGGTCTAATCAGCTCACCAACTTGGGAACCATTTGTTAAAGACTCTGAAAACATCAACTGAAACTCAATCCACAGAAATGTGCTTTTGGAGTTGAATCCAACAAATTACTAGGCTTTATAGTAAGCCAAAGACGCATTGAGGTGGACCTGTCCAAAATACGAGCCATCACTAAAATGCCTTCTCCCCAGAACATTAGAGAAATTTGTGGGCTTCAAGGTCGCATCCAAGCCAAAAGGCGTTTTATTTTACAACTGGCAGACAAGTGCACACCATTCAATAGACTCCTTAAGAAAGATACCCCATTCATATGGGACAATGAATGCCAAGAGGCGTTCGACCAAATTTAGGAGTACCTAACAAAACCTCCCATCCTTAGTTCTCTTAGTTCAGATAAAGCCCTATTCCTATACATGTCTGTGAAAGATAAGACAATGGGGGCAATGTTAGGACAATACGACGACCATCAAAAAGATCAATCGATATACTACATCAGCAAAATCATGGTCGATTATGAGACAAGATACACAGACGTAGAAAAGCATTGCTTAACACTTGTCTGGACTATGCAGAAATTAAGACATTATGTCTTATCTCATTTAGTCAAACTCATATAAAAAAAAAACCCACTCAAGTACCTATTGGAAAGACCAATCCTTAACGGCCGTTTGGCGAAGTGGAGAATGCTATTGAGAGAGTTAAAGATCCAATATGTTACTTAAAAATCGATCAAAGGACAAGTCATTGCTGACCACTTAGCAGAACACGCACTGCCAAATAACACTCCCGTCAACACAGATCTCCCTGACGAAAATCTCTTCACAATCGAGGAATCAATTTGGGAGCTATACTTCGACGGTGCAAGGAATGAATACGGGTCAGGTATAGGTATCATACTATGCTCACCCGAGAAGATTTTAATACCAACAGGCATCAGATTGATTTTCCCTTGTAACAATAACATTACTGAATATGAAGCCTTGATATCCAGGCTCAAGAACGCCATGGGAATGAAAATCCAGCAAATACGAGTGATTGGTGATTCCTTACTCATTATAAACCAAGTTCAAGGGATTTGGAAGGTAAAAGAAGAAAAGGTCAAACCCTATCAAGGAAAGGTAGGAAAGATGATCCCTTATTTTAAGAAAATCACCTTTCAGCACGTAACTAGGGAAAATAATTAGTTCGTCGACACCCTTGCAACCCTTGTTTCAATGGTTGATATTCCTTCAGAAATCACTACGTTGCTATTCTACATTAGGAACAAACATGATCGTTTCCCACCAAGGATCAAAGAAGAAGTAGACCAAGAATATGAAAATGATGGGGAAGTGTCTCTCGTGGCTTCAGATGCACTAGTTAAGGCAAAACCATGGTTCCACGATGTTCTGTCCCTACTGAAAGATGGTTTATATCTCAAAGGAGCCACCAACAAGGATATAGAAGCCCTTCGAAGGTTTTCTATGGGATTATTGGTAAGAGGTGATCTCATATTCAAGAAATCCTTCAATGGCATCATTCTACAGTGTCTTGATCAACCAGAAATCGACCAAGTACTGGCAGAGTTACACAATGAAGGAGGTCATTCTGGGGCAGCCACCTTAACTCAAAAAATCAAGAGCCAAGGCTATTTTTGAACCACCATGCCCAAAGATTATTAGAAGTTCATTAAGAGGTGTCCCAAATGTCAACTTTATGGATACATCATCCATGCACAGTCTATACCACTCAACTCAACACCGCCCGTATGGCCCTTTTCCATGTGGGGTCTTGATATCATTGGAATGATCTAACCAAGAGCCTCAAACGGCCATCGTTTTATATTGACGGCTGCAGAGTACTTCACTAAATGGATAGAGGTTGCATCTTTTATCAAAATTGAGGGACAACTTGTTGCTTGTTTCATAAAGAACAACATTGTATTTAGATTTGGTGTTCCTGAGTCGATCATTACTGACAATGGATCCAATCTCAAAAATGAAAAGATCTCTAAGGCATGCAAAAAGTTCGCGATAACGTAAAAAGTTTCCACACCTTACTACTCTCAAGGAAACGGACAAGCAGAGGCCACAAACAAATGACTTCTCAGGATTATAGACAGAATAATAGAAGGTGGCAAAGATTGGCACGAAAAGCTAAACGACGCACTATGAGCCTACCGGACCACCGAGAAGACTCCTATTGGCATAACCCCATACTCATTGGTGTATAGTATGGAAGCAGTGCTACTCATCAAAGTGGACATACCGTCTCTCCGAGTGCTTATCCACAAAAATTCAGATGAGGAACAAAAGATTGAAGCACGAATCTCTGCTGTCGTTGCTTTGGATGAAAGACGACTATGAGCAATAAAAAATATCGTTGCTTATCAGCATAAAATCGAGAGGGCATACCAAGGAAAAGCTGTTCCTCAACAATTCAGAGAAGGGGACATGGTTCTCAAGAAAATTTTCCACACTCTTGCAAATCCACACCCTTTAAGCAAGTTCAAACCTAATTGGGAGGGGCCATTCGTAGTTACCCAAGTGCACGCTGGAAACTCTTGCAAGATCAAAAATCAAGAGGGGTACGAACTCAATGACCCCACTAATGCGATGTATCTTAGAAAATACTACCCGTAACGGGCCCAAAAGCATGATAAAAGCTTGAAAAGGCATCATAAAGAAAAGGAAAAAAAAATAGACGTGGTGAAAACCTGAAAAGGAGCCACGAGTAAAAAAAGAAAAAAAAAAGGGAATAAAAAAAATCTCCAAGAAGGAGCTTCCAATGCAAAACACTCAAGTACAAACAAGTACTTGCAAGTTCCAACAATACTACACAAGCAAACCCTGAGGACAAAGACTCCTCCTAAGATGGAAACCTAGGAAGAATCCAAAGAACTCTTCATAGACCCGACAAACAAAAGATGAAAGCTCCAAAGGTAAAAGGACAACTTCGATACTTTTGAGTTCTCACAATCCCACGAGGAAACCCTTTCATCATATTTGTGAAAAACATAATAAAGAAAATGACCACCAAAGGGGCCACAAGTGGCAAAACTGTAAGGCTCATCTCTTTTGAAAATGCTTTTTCAATTTGTGTTTACACTCTTATCTGCGCCGATCTCTAGGATGAGATCTGCTCAAATCTTAACAAAAACTGGTTACTTTTAAAAAGGTAGAGAGAGTTTGTTGCTTGAATTATGGGCTCAGAAAAATCCGAGATCTATATAGATTCGGTCTTTTTTTTAGTCCACTGGCAGCGCCAGCTCCAAATCCATTATTTGACTTAAAAACGCTCATAAATTTAATTAAATCTAAGGATGAATTAGTTTTTAGAAAAAATAAAATAAAATAGATAATTAAATGAAGAAAAACAAACTAAATTAAGCAAAGAAAGATATACTTACCTTTAAGGACCCGAAACCTGGAGTTTCGGGCTTGGATCAGGCCGCTCTTCCGATTTATGCCATCATCTCCTTTCTTGGGTGTCTTTTCTTACTAGAATTGGTAGATCTAAGGTTCTTTTGACCTAGATCTAGGGTTCCTAAGGCAGGGCAAAAAACTGAGAATTTTAGGTAGGGTCTACATAGGCTTTTCTTAAAATTAGAGGATAATTTCCTTAGTTTTCTAAGGTTTTGGGATCTCCAGAGGTTGAATATGACTTTTGATAATTTCTCTAATTTTTTGTGATTTTTTCTAAATTTTTAAGAATTTTCTAAGGGTTTTTCCTATTTTGAGTATTTTTGGGTAATATTCCTAATTTCGAGAAGTTCTAATAGATTTCTTTGTCGTTTCTGGTCTCCCCTTTTCGGCTTATGAATGAGGGTATTTATATAATTCTATTGGTAATTTTTTTTGAATTTTTTGAAATTTTTTTGGATTCGTTTGGATTTATCTTGAAGCTTTAGCCCTATCTAATTAAAGAAAACGCGTTTACTGCATCATAAAATGCATTAACTACATCATAAATGTCGTGTCTACATCATCAAGCCGCGTCTGGGCCTGTCAACCCCATTACGGCTCAGCCTGCTGCCCGACAGTTGGGTCTCACAGGGACTAAAGTGCTATTTGTTATATCTTTTTATTCGTAGGTCCAATTCAGATGTGTCTTGGACCGTTTCTCGGGCTTTTCTTCAAGTTGTAATAGGATTGGGTAGTTTTGGAATAATTAAATTGTGTCTAGGTTGCCTATGGTCTACTAAGGTTTGTGTGGTCCTTTAGGACCATAATCGAGGTTTTTTAGAGTTCCCTTAGCCAGAATTTCGAGGGGGGTGTCTACAATTTGATTGTTAAAACCATCCATTTCCAAAACCCTTTTGGAAAGGACTTCTTCCATCACTACAAGAGGTTAAATTATTAGTCGATCTGGCCTCATTCTCGAAGCCAACTTCCTACACCTGTTATGAAGGCTTGAAGCTAGCCAGGCACTCCATGGTTGTATGAGTATAATTACCAACTACCACATATCAGAGATGGGTGAACCTCGCCAATGACAAAATTGGCTAGTCTAGGAGTATTTTTCTCTCGACTAGATCCCCTAAGTCAAAATGAGGCAAGCTCATCCCTGTGTATGCGTACAATAACCCAATAGCCCAAAATTCAAGACAAAAACCCTACAACTAGGGGGCTGAGTTTGTAAAAATTCAGTTTGAAAAGTGTGTGCAAAGAAAGTATCCTGCTATGCTTCGACGAATCAGTTGCACACATACAAGTTAAAAGATCCTCCAATAAGGGCAATAAAAAAGAGAGAGAGATCAAGCAAAACAGAAAACAAAATTTTGGGTATCTCAAAACTCTGATTTTATTCATCCATTGAAATGGGCTTATTACAGGCATTCACGCCATCAAACTTGGTCCTATGACCCAAATTTCTGTTGTCCAAACAGACTTCAACAAAAATAAAACCACTAAAAAATAATGTTGATCATGAGATCAACTATTTCATGCCAAGAAAAAAATAAAGAAAAGAAAATATTTTGGCTATTCAGTCTTCGGCTTCAGATCAACATTCTTCTCCTTGAGTTTCACCATGAAGGCCACCCATCGAGCCAATTCGACTTCAGCCTCTTTCACCTGATGTCTGACGTGTTCTCATTGGATTTGATTCGTTTATTTGAACAAGAGGCGCCATCTTCTCGATGAGGCACGAGATCCTGAGCAGGAGCAGAAGACTTGCCATGAAGTCTCGAAGATCTGGGGCATAGTGGAAGAGGGCAGGCACGTTCCCACCAAGAATCGTAGTTTGAAGTGGTTGTGGGCTTGTCTTTCTTAGCTAAGCCCTCACTAGAAGAGGACTTCTTTCCCTTCCACGACAAACTAGTCTTGACCAAAACAGTGAAAGAGTGCCATCGAAGCAGAAAGAGAGGGCGACGATCGATCGCCTCTCCTGGAGAAGTATAATTCTGAGTATGGCGAAACTGGCGAAGCACCCTTTAAGGGAAATACCCCTCTGTGAAGTGCTGCCCTGCCAGAATAAGACATGAATGTCCCATAGTAAGCAGCAATAGGGAAACATTTTTAAGACCCCTGATCACCCAATCAAAGGATGACAACTCATCAAGAATCTTGCGATAATGGTTGACGTCATGAGGCCTGGTAGTATCATTGACATACGCCAATCCCAGAGCAGCAGATACAGCCATCGTTGATCGAGGAGGACTGACAATGGCGATGTGTTCATAAGCCCAAGTCTGAAGAAAATAGTAAAAATCACCCCAACAAGTCACAAGACAAGAACCCAGGACCCCGGAACCATCTGGGATAAATTTGTTTGGGCTACACTAGCAGTGTCGTGTAGCCCAAACTGCGCGACACTAGGCGAGTTGCCCAGACTTGGGCGACACTGGTAATGTCGGCCAACTGAGGCCCTCCTGGTTTTGTTTGGGCTTTTTCCAGTTAATTCCTATGGAAAAACTATGAGATCCAGGGGTCAAAACCAGACAAAAAACTGAGCTGCAGGGTAAAATAAAATAAAATTAAATTAAAAAATATACCTGCAAAATCAGGACACTGCCCTCAATAAATCGGTCATCTCGCGTGACCCGATCATGAAGACCCCGGTATATGCCTGCCAACATGGCGAAACGATGGTGTAATCCGCTCGTTCCCAGAAGGCATGGACTAAAGGAATAAGGGAAATATGAATCGACTTACGACCACTTGGAAAAAGAACAGAGCTCAAGAGCACAAAAAGAAAAATATGGATCTATTTGGTGGCTCTAGATTGATCTCGATTCCAGACCAACAACTCCATATCAACCCACTGACCATGTGAAGAATAAGCAGCCCCCAACAGTCGCGTACCCATGATGGAATGATCGTCGGTGGCAGTAGAAGGTTGATACGCAATCCCGACTAGATTCAAGCCAGAAATCTTGGCAACTTCCTCCAAAGTTGGCGTTGTCTGACCTATAGGAAGAAAGAAGGTGTTTGTCTGATAGTTGAACCTTTCAACAAAAGCCTCGAGGAACGGAAAGTTCACTTGGCAAGAGGCCATGTTCAAGATGCCTATCATCAAAATTGAAGCAAGAAGGGACATGAGCTCGAGCCACTGCCGCGCGGAAAGAATCTGATCCCGAAACCAGGGTCCGATGATAGGAAAGCCATTGACACGTCGAGGAATTTCACTCGATCGAAGGCTCTATGAGATATGGGAGGGCAGACCTTCAGGAAAGTGCCTAACTCTAGGAAAAAATGGGGAAGCCTCCTCCTCTCTTCCATTGTCAACCCGCTCGAAAACCTTCCCCTCTCCCTTTGAGATCGCATCCTTCCTAAGAGCCATGAAAGCCTGAGGGTGAGAACAAGAAAAACCTGTAAAAACACAGGGAAGATGATGGGAAAGGGAGAGGATGAAGATGGGAGGAAGAAAAAAAAGATTAAATGATGAGATAAGAAAGGGAAGGGGGTTGATTTTCATAGAAAGAAAAGAAATCCGACCCAAAACGCATCTTGTAGTTATCCACTTCAACCAACAAAGGGTTTAGATAACCACCAAACCCAGCAAAATGATAATTATCAATCTTGAAGGTTAGAGGTATGGGCGACACACCTGGTGTTGCCTAGTTCCGTACTCAGACATGGGCGACACACCTGGTGTTGCCTAGTTCTGTATTCAGACATGGGCGACATCACCCATGTCGCATGGGCGACACTACCAGTGTTTTTTTTTTTTCTTGAAAAAAAGGCCCTTTTCTCATCCCATTTTCCAAATAAAAAAAAAAACAAGAAGATAATTTTTATATGGGGGACACGTATGAGGGTGACACCAGTTTTTGCCAAAAATTTTCTTTTTCATCCCCCAAACTCTCACATAAAATTTTTTTTTTTTTTGTAGGGCGACACATCTAGTGTCGCCCAGCTTGTGTGGGCGACACTACGCATGTCGCCCGGGTGACACCATTGGTGCTGCCCAAATGTTTTTGCTAAAAAGAATTTTTTTTTTTATGATTCCCTAGCATTTCTCATAAAAAAAAAAAAAATAAGTGGGCGATACCAGCCGTGTCGCCCAAATCTGGGCGACACGCTTAGAATCGCCCAAAATGTTTTTTCCCAAAAATTCCCCCACTTGATTTTGCGGTCTTTCATGTGTTTGGTGTTATCATGTGTTTTACTACCATTTTAAAGCATTTTAATTAATTTTCAAAAATTTCAAGTGCTCCTTGGTGGCATGAGCCTAAATTGCCAACCAATTTTTTAAAAATAAAAAATTCAAGAATAAAATCAAAAAGAAAATGCTCCTCAGTGGCATGAGCTAAACTACCAACCAAAGTTCAATTCAAAAAACGTCAAACTCATGAGAGGTAAAAGAGCCGAGACAGGTAACGTCTATCCCAGTATGACGCAAAAGGTCGGGTATATCCAGGGCACAACCACCCTGTTCAATAGAAAAACATCAAACTCGTATGACGTAAAAGAGCCGAGGCAGGTACCGTCTAGCCCGTATGACGTGAAAGGTCGGGCGTATCAAGTTCAACGTTAAACTCGTGAGACATAAAAGAGCCGAGACAGGTAACGTCTAGCCCCGTATGATCCAAAAGGTAGGGTGTATCCTGGGCACAACCACCTTAAAAAAACATCAAACTCGTGCAATGTAAAAGAGCTGAGGCAGGTACCGTCTATCCTGGTATAACATAAAAGGTCGAATGTATTATGTTTATCCCCGTATGATGTAAAAGGGTAGGGTGTATGCTCCATCGCTGCATTACGCTAAACTTCTTAGAGGGCTCTATTGTTGCAGGAGCTAAAACTTCTAACCAGCCTTGTTTTTTGAAATACCTTTCTCTTTTCAAAATTTTCACTATATGTCTTGTGCTTTTCAAAAACTTTAATTTCTTTGTTATAATCATAACCTTTCCCTGCTCCGGGTTCTATTTCAAATCTACCCCTTCGTTCAAAATTTCTAAAACGTGTTTTAAAACGAAGGAGCTTGGACACCCATATATGATGATCACCGCGTTGCCGCGATTACCACATTGTTGTCTCGTCTCTCTCTTTGGAAACGACCAGTCAAGTTTCTTCATCTAGAAAGCCTTTTCCTATAGACAGCCTTAGGAAACCCTACGGAAATTAAAGAAAATGCCAGGGTTAAAAATTTCAAACTGCAAACCCCTAAAGTTAAGTGGCAGGGCTAGAAAATCCAACTCGAGTTTCAAGCTTGTGTAACTCACCGACATCTCAAGCCGAAAATCGTAGGAGGAAAAATGCCTTAGGTGGGTGAGCTCCGTGAGCGCAATGACTTGGAGGGATTAGTTGGTGCGCCCTCTGATCACGTAATATCAGGATGAATTATCTTTCCCTCGAAGGATAGGGAACACCAAAGTGTCTACTTTTTTTACACTCACCTGTCCTTCGAAGGACAAGGAGTGCCAAAGAGGGGCAACTGTAGACACCCCATTTTAAATCTGGCAAATTCTATGGTTTTCTGAACCCTTAAGACCTCATTGTCTTAGTAAACCCAAAATCCATAGTTCACACAGCCTACCCTGCAACTCAGAACTAATCTGCCTGCCCGGAACCCCAGTAGAAACCCTGTTTTGACCTAGAATCATACAAACACCCTGTTTTACCAAAAAAATCATTAAAATAGTAAAAAAAATCATTTTTGACTCAAATGTTTTCTGGTAGCTTCACAAGAGGCTAAGGAACACACTTGAAAATAAAATTATCAATTTGGAGCATTTTTTGTTTGGGCAACACTGGCAGTGTCGCCACCCAGCCTAAACTGGGCGACACGCATGGTGTCTCCCAGATTTGGGCAACACTGCCAATGTCGCCCAGTCCCATTTGCCCTAAATTGATTTTTCTCTCTTGGGTTGGTTTTTTGATGATTTTTTTGGGCGACACCAGCCTTGTCGCCTAGATTCGTACCCCTAAAAATGCATTTTTTTTTTATAGAGATGTGTTTGTTACGTGAGTATATCCTTCCCAATGAATTTTGACCCCCTATAAAGCCTCTTTTCATGGCCATTTTGAAGGGGGATAGAGATAGAAACCCTAGGAGAGATAAAAACCCTAGAGAGATTAGAAACCCTTGAGATTTCTTTAGAAAAACCTAGCCTCCTGAGACCCTAACCCTTAAGCCTGAGAAAACCTAGACCTAGGGCACAACAACCCTAGATCAAAACTAGACTTAGGGCACAACTACCCTAAATCTAACCCTTTACACCAGAGACAAGCTAGTCGACATCCGAATCAGAGAGGCAAAAGAGGACCGGTTCTAATACAGGCGAGCCTTAAAAGGCTCGGGAGTCCCGGGCCATCCAGCCCTGTTCGGCATCATTTACTTCCATTTTATTTCTTCTACTTTATTGATTCATTTTATTTTGATCTGTTCATTTTCTTAAAAATCTTATTTTGTAATGTCTTGGATCATGCTGGCCTTGCCACAAATTTGAGAGTAGATTTGCTCGTTTCTGAGTAGATTTGGCCTCAGATCTGAATTCGATTTGTCCCACTTTTTTCTTTCATTTTTATCAAAATCTCTCCCTTTTATTTCGCTCTCTCAATCTCTCTCCATATTTCTCTCTACCTCTCTCTACCTAACCAGGTCGCAAGCCAAATCACTCTCTCATGAATCTCTCTCTCTCCCGTTAATCTCCCTCTCTTGCCTTACTTCATTCTTTCTCTCTCTTCTCTCTCTCTCCCCTAACTTCAACCGATGTCCCCCATTTTCTCTCTCGTAAATCACTCTCTCTCAGCATCTTTCTCTCTCTCTCTCTCTCTCTCTCTCTCTCTCTCTCTCTCCTCCTCCTCCTCTCTCTCTCTCTCTCTCTCTCTCTCTCTCTCTCTCTCTCTCTCTCTCCTCTCTCCTCTCTCTCCTCTCCTCTC
>NW_006497083.1:856390-877772 GCF_000471905.2 Amborella trichopoda
CTCTCCGTCTACTCTCCTCTCTTGCTCTACTTCTATCTTCTCTCTCTTCTCTCTCTCTCCCTAACTTCTACCGACTGTCCCACTTTCTCTCTCGTAATCACTCTCTCTCTCTCTTCTCTCTCTCTCTCTCTCTCTCTCTCTCTCCCTTCTGTCAGCCTCCCCTCACTCCCTCATCTTTCGCTCTCTCAATCCCTCTCCAAATTTCTCTCTACCTCTCTCTCCCCCTCACCAGGCCGCATGCCAAATCACTCTCTCTCTTTCCCACCAAACTCCCTCTCTATCACTCATCTTTTGCTATCTCCCTTCTCTCTCTCATAAAGGTCGTAGGCCCAATCACTCTCTCTCCTCCCCACTAATCTCTCCCCTCTCTCTCATTGGCCCACAGGCCCAATCTCTATGTCTCTCTTGTTCTCCCTCACTCTCTCCTCTTCTCTCAAGCATGTGGCTTGGAGCCACAAGCCACGCTCTCTCTCCTTCTCTCTCCTCTTCTTCTCTCTTCTTAGCTCTCTCTCTCTCTCTCCTCTCACCGAGCAACAACCCAATCTTCTCTCTCGTCTCATCTTTTTCTCTCCCCTCTCTCAATCTTTATCTCTCGTCTTCTCTCTCGCCCCCTCTCTCTTTCTCTCTCCCTCTCCCTCTCTCTTTCACGAAATAGCAGGAGCGGCAGGGCTGTTGGTCCCACCTCTCACTCTCATCCTCTCTCCCTTTCTCATGCCCACATCTCTCTCTCTCATCTCCCTCTTTCTCTCACTCTCTCTCCCTTCTATCTCGTCCTTCTCTCTCTCCCCCTATTTCTCCCTTTCAATCTCTCTCTTTCTCCCACTCTTGTCTCCCTCTTTATTTCTCTCCCTCTTTTCCTTTTCTTACTTCTCTCTTTCCTCTCCTTCTTCATTCTTTACTCCCTTATCTCAGTTTTATTCTTTTTCATTAAGAAGCCCACTTACCATTTATGTCTTCTAAAGTTCTTTATCATAAAACTCTCACTCTATCTATTGAAAATATAAAACCATCTTTCTTTTTTTCTAAATCCACATCCTTTTTTTACTTCTTAAAATTATTCTACTCTCTTCCAAAACATTTACATCATTTCTTTACTAGTCTATACAACACATCATCACTCTTTATCACACATTTGCATCCATTCCATTTGATTTTAGCCTCTCTAATATTCCTATTTACTTTCAAGGATTTCTTATCACTCATTACCACTCATTCATATATAAGCTTCTTTCATTTATTGTCATCATGCATTAAGGGGCTCTCACATAAATCTCTCTCTCTAAACCTCTTTCTCTTCTCTCTCTCTCGCCAGTCTCCCCTCTCTCCCTCATCTTTCGCTCTCTCAATCTCTATCCAGATTTTTCTCTACCCCACCAAGCCACAGGCCAAATCACTCTCACTCCCTCACCAATCTTTGTTTCTTACCCTATCTTAATCTTTCTCTCTCCTCTCTCTTTCTCTCTCTCCTCCTTCACAGGACAACAGCTCTACTACTGTCCCCTTTTTTCTCTCTTGTAAATCACTCTCTCTCTCCTGCCAATCTCCCCCTGTCTCCCTCATTCTCTCAATCTCTCTTCAGATTTCTCTCTACTTCTCTCTCTCTCCCTCACCAAGTCATAAGCCAAATCACTCTCTCTCATCCGTGAATCACTATCTCTCTCCAAACCTCTCTCTCTCCCACCAATCTCCCTCTCTCTCCCTTATTTTTCGCGCTCTCGATCTCTCTCCCTTTTTTCTCTCTCTCATTCATTGGAGCCGCAAGCTCAGTCACTCTCTCTCCCTTGATCCTTCACTCTCTCTCCTCCCCATTAATCTCTCTCCTCTCTTTCATTGGGCCGCATATCCAATCCTTATTTCTCCCATGTTGTCCCTCACTCTCTCTGCTTCTCTTGGAGATGCAACTCCTCTCTCTCTTCTTCTTCTCTCCATAATCTCTCTCCTCTCACGAGGCAACAGCCTTGTCTTCTCTCTCATCTCCTCTTCATCTCTCTCCCCTCTCTCAATCTCTATCTCTTGTCTTTTTTCTCTCTCCTCTCTCTTTCACTTTTTCTCTCTTTATCTCATGGGATATCTGCAGAGCTGCTGTCCCCACCTCTCACCTCATCCTCTCTCCCTCTCTCTCCCACATCTCTTTTTCTCTCCTTTCCCTCTTTTTGTTTCCCTCTCTCTCACTCTCTCTCCCTTCTCTCTATCGTCCTTCTCTTTCTCTCTCTCCTATTTCCCCCTTTCAATCTCTATCTCTCTTTTTCTCCCACTCTTGTCTCCCTCTCTATCTCTCTTTCTCTTTTCCTTTTCTTACTTCTCTCTTTCCTCCCCTTCTTCATTCTTCACTCACATATCTCTCTTTAATCACTCTTATTGTTTCTCATTAGGAAGCCCACTTACTCTCTATCTCTGATAAAGTTCTCTATCATAAAACTATCACTACATACCTTGAAAATACAAAACCCTCTTTCTTTTTTTTAAATTCACATCATTTCTTTACTTCTTAAAATTTTTCTAATTCTGTTTCCAAAACTCGTACATCATTTCCTTACGACTCTTTACCACATACCATCATTCTTTACCACACATTTGCATCCATTCTTTTTTATTTTAGCCTCTCTAAGATTCCTATTTACTTTCAAGGATTTCTCGCCACTCATTACCATTCATGCATATATAAGCTTCTTTCATTTCATTATCATCATGCATTAGGGGGTTCCTCGGAAACGATTCGAGGTGGGTTTAACCCTCAAGACTCCATTCTCTTGAATCCTCCGGGGTACTCAGATCACAAGTCGAGTATCTTTTCTCTGTCATTCGGTAATACCTCTTGGGAGAGGTGACGTCGGAAGGCTGCCCATTTTTCTTCGACCTCTGTTTAATCTTTTTCCATCTTTTTAGTTATTCGCTGCCCATTTTTCGGGGTTGAACTTTCCCTTGTTTTCTACCATCTTTCGCTTCTATCCCTCAGAACCTATTAACCCATAAACGCAATCCCCACCTCTCAAATCTCTCATTCCAATTCAAGACAAGCCAAGGGATACCTCTCAAAAGCTTTCGATAAGTGGGCTCATAGTGTTGTGTAGTGGAACGAGGGAGCCGAATTCAAACCACACTGCAAGGATAGTTGAAGGACTTCCTAAGTGATTTAAGAGGGTGAATCGCATGAACACATCCCCCGAACCCAACGGGTGACGTAGGTGCTCGAGCGCCTTCTCGCCGACCAAAATCTCTCTTATATTGGTTCCTATCCGTACTACATGCACATGCGCGTGGGCCCCATAGTTGTTCGAGAGAGGGTTCCTTCGATTGGGTCACCCATATCGGGCCGACCCGAGATGACAAGAAATAAAACCCAACCAGCCTGCCTTATATTGCATAAGTAAGGTGCACCTTTAAATTTAACTTGAAGATGTATTTCTAGTTTCATGAAACTTATGATGGGGTGAAAATTCATATTCAACACTAATTTATGAAATTTTAAATTTCAAAATGATGCTGATCAAACGAATCCATAAACACTTGAAAATCTTGAAAAGTAGGCCAGATAGCTTGTTATGAGAAATACTACATCTCGAGCTCAAGATGATCAATTGGATAATTTTTAACTTCATAATATTCTTTTCTACTATATTTCAAGGTGCACCTTACTTCTATAATATAAGAGTGTAACCTTGTACAAACACTTTCTTTATACTCATGTACTAAATAAACAAATTTCATCATTTAATGCGGATTATATGTCATTCATATAAGTTATAATTAATAGTATTAAAATAATATGATATTTATTACAATAGTTAATTATTCTTAGTAGTTATAATTATGTAATAGGGAAAATAGTAATTACAATTGTATAATATGGAAAATTATAGATACTCCCTGTGACCACACTTTCTAGACATGCTGCCCCCAAATACTTATGATACCACTTATTAACCCTAAAATATTTTTATTTGCAATAATTTATCACTTTAAAAACTTAAAATTTGGAATTTTAGAGAGAGAGATAGAGAAACTGTCTCAAAATTTGTAAAGAGAGAGTATTTTAAATTTTTAGAGAGAAAAACTATATCAAATTTTCAGAGAGAGAAACTATCTTAAATTTTTAAAGAGAAAAAACCATACCAAGTTCTAAATTATCTCAAATTTCATGTTTTTAGAGAAGAGATGGACTTTTGGATTATTTTATCCTAAGAAAATTACTTTCTTACTTGGGGTTGGATGCAGTGTGGGATTGCATGAACTGGACGAAATATTGGCCAAGGGCCTGACCCGAGTAACTCGAAAACATGCTGGGCCACCTGGCCTAGCTAGGCAGGTTTCGGGCAAGCCAAAAAGTATAAAAAAAATTAAAAAATGCAAAAAAAAATCCTAAAAGCATGAAAAGTATATTTAATGTATAATTAAACAGAACACCTTCAAATAAAGTTGAAAAATAGTGACAAAAATGCATACTAAAAATTTGATTTGTGCCCAAGGGTATTTTACAAATAATCTAAAAAAGAAAGAAAATTTTAAAATAAGTATTCATGGCCAAATTTTAAAATAAGTATTCATGGCCAAAACACATTCCAATATTTGCAAAAAATGATAAAAGAAATTCAAAAACACATTACAAACAAATTCTTTATGTTTTGGGACTTTATTTATATATTTTTTAAATTTTTTTAATATACCTAACCAGACCACCTTAACTGATAAGGGTTCATTGAGGAATCTTTATTTGAGGATCGCTTAAATTTTACGTTGTAAATAGTTTGGGGCCCATAGTGCACCCCTTCGTGCTAGATCTTTGTATAAAATATGCCTAGTTTTTCCCGATTTTGTTTTTTTTATTATTTCAAAAAGACCAAAAATGAATGTGTTCGAATCTAGGACCTCTGAGTTTTCAGAGTCCCTGACTGTAGGCTGCGACACAATTTGTGTGGCCCAACCTGCCTGCTGCGACACATAGTGTGTCGCCCAGACTGACTAGTGCAACAAACTTTGTGTCGCATTTTCCATCTCAGTTTCTGGAATGAAAATAAAATATTTACAAGTATAAAAACAATATTTTCAAAGAAACAAGATTAGTTTCTTTTTGTGCATGATTTTATTTATTTATTTTATTTTCATCCATGATTTACTTGCTTTTCTCATGATTCAGACTAACTTTACACAGAAACTGAAAACAATAACATAAAGAAAAAATTAATGATAATAAAAAAATATAGGGTTGCTTACACCGTCCTTTAATTGTGCCCTAATCGAGTCACCCTCGACTTTGGGCGCACTCAACTAGGTGCGAGTTGTGCCCTTTTGCCACTCTTTTCAACGACATACTTTCTCTGGGGGTACCTACTCCTACACCTCAATTGTGCTCTTGATCGGTTAATTTTGACTTGAAAGCACACTCTACTTGGTACCAGTGTGCCAAGTATTCACATTTCTTTATTTTTTGTTATTTTCTTGACTTGATTGTGGCATTCTTCTCACACACATACACTTGCATGCTCTTCTACATACTGCTTGCACACAATAGACTGGGGAAGCTCGAAAAACTAGCAAATATTTTTGAAACCCCCAAACTCCTGCAATAAAGTTGTGAGGGGCACCTAGCCTTGAGAGCTAGAGCAACTTTAATTGTGAGCGCCCCTCCGTAATCCTAAGCCTTAAAGCAACTACACACATGAGTAGGACTTGGTTGATCCCTTTAACTGGTGACAAATACTTACGTGGGGATCTATTCAGCCTACCCGCATTTCAGCTTTTTTAATAGTTAGGAATCCCACCAAGCCCAACTTACCTATAGTCAAAGCTTTTTTAGTTGCTTTGTTAATTCTTACATTTCGGTTTGTTAGTCTTAGATCCTAATCTTTTCGGATTCAAGCCTAGGCTTGAGCTTACCCTATCCCAAGTTCGAATCGGGTTCTCACCCAGGTCCTAGCCTAGGCCCTCTTAGTCTGAGCCAAGGCTTGTGCCCAATCTGACCTAGATCTCAGTTTGGGTCCACACTCAGTCTAAAATCGAATCCTTCTGAGTCTAAGCCCAATCTTGTGCCCAGCTTAGTCTAGGTTTGAATCAGGTTCGCACCCAGGTCTATGCTTAGGCCCTCTTGGTTCGAGTCAAGGCTCGCGCCCAATCTGATCTAGATCTCAGTCTAGGTCATAGCCTAAGTCTAGATTTAGAGTTATCCCTAGATCTAGACTAGGTTCACCTTAGTTTAGGGTTCAAAGTTAAGCTCATCAAGTCTAAACAAGTCAAAGTCTGGATCTGATCCTAAGTCTGGAGGAAGTCTTGGAATCCACTGAACTGAGTATTCCATCTCCAACAAGTTCCCTTCAGTCTAGTGTAAATCAGTGGTACCCCTACTGTTCTGTTTATTGTGTGGAGCTGCAACTGAGTGTCCAAACTGGGCATTCCAATGTATGGTATGGTGGACTCGTTAGAAAGAATTAGCTCAAAACCCTAGGAGACTGATACATTCATAACTTTCTTTTCCAGCATAAAACCATAAATAGATTCAAATATCAAGTTAGGAGGAGTCGTTATGTCAGTCACTCAAGGTGACTTTGTTGATTACTCCATTGCTAACTCTAAACCCAATATCTCAAAACCTAAGGGCCCATATGCCGTAATCCCATGGGATTATGGCCAAAGCCCAAGTCCATTCATAGTTCGGTGCCTTAGCCTCAAAATTGAGGGAGAGTCTCCAGGATCAGCACCAGCACCTGAAATTTGTTCAGCCTAAAATACTTTGAACAGTCAGGGGATCCAACTTGGGGTCATCCTTCAAGGGCTCCTAGGTACCCAAAGTAGAAGTCAATTGAGGGAAGAGGTCTACGAATTATCAAATTCTCTTTCCCATAACTCAAACAATAGTGACCCTGAGGCACTGCAGCCTTGAAACCCTAATAATCAGGACCCACCAAGATCTAGGGGATCTAAACCGGCCTCAAGCCACCATAGCATTGCTCGAGGTGAGCAGCTTCATACAATAAGAGGTGAAGATCTTCACCCAATATAACTCCATCATGTCCTAGTGTAGACAACCTGATCTCGACTAGAGAAATTATGGATAGGTTGAAATGTCCTAGGCAAAGCGTCTGGATATATTAAATCATTCACCCCATCAAAACCCCTTTGCGTAAACCTAGTCTCCACCAAACCGTACTGCCCTAGAGGGAATAAAGGCACCATGAGGTACGACAATGCAAGATAAACTCAGAGCTACCTGACCATGAAGCATTTTGGACTTTGATGTTACCTCAACGGGCACTGAAGCCCTAGATACCAAAGGTCCCTCAGCCGCAAAAAGTGTGACCAGGGTAGGCAGACAATCGTCACCATTATCACCAGTGCTCAGACCCAAGTCCCCCGATGAGCTCTAGAATGCCCAGAAGCCTGGCGGCAGTTCCAATGCCACCAGCTCCATTCCACTAGCTGGTCGGGCCTAGATTTACCTTGCTCGGGCTCCGTCGGGGACTCGAGGTGGATGAACACCCTCTTGGATAACCACTTAAACTCGTGAGCACGTGTGCCCCTGCGTG
Source organism: Amborella trichopoda (assembly GCF_000471905.2). Next base: position 863,908 of record NW_006497083.1, read on the forward strand.
CCATGTGCGGATAGATATTTCCAATAGTGAGAGGATTTTAAAGCGATGAAGAGGTGGACTCGAGCACCTACCTCAATGTGATTGAGTTCGTGGGATACGCCAGGGTTATTGCCCTCTTAGATCAATGAACGAAAGGCCTCTGACTATGTTTACAACGTACAATCGTAGCGATCTAATGATGTAGATCACCTTGATCTAACACTTTCAATTGATAAAAAATAAATGAAAAATCAATGGTAGAGAAAGTGGGAACAATCGAATTCAGATCTGAGATCATATTTGCTTATAAACGAGCAGATCTGTGGCGGAGCCAGCATGATCCAAGGCATCAAAAATACGATTTTTTAAAGAAAACTAATCAAAATAAGATCAAAATAAAATTAAAACAGTAAAACAAAGGAAGGAAATGATACCAAATCAAGCCGGATGTCCCGAGACTCCCGAGCCTTCTAGGGCTCGCCCATATCAGCACCAGTGTCCTCTTTTGCCCTTGTGGTCCAGATGTCGATCAGCAAGTCTTTGATAGTAATAGGTGGTTGTGCCCTAGAAACGGTTTAGATCTAGGGTTGTTGTGCCCTAGGTCTAGGTTTACTCAGGCTTAAGATGAGGGTTAGGGTTTTCTCAGGGAAGGTCTCTCTACTCTCCTAGGGTTTCTCTTCCAGCCTAAAGTTTCTAAAAGTCTCATCCTTCTTCAACCCTCTCATTTTTCATCCTTTTATGGTCACTCAAAGTGAGTTCATCTGAACGAGGGATTTGTTGGGGCAGAGTTATCCCATAACCAACAAATCCCTTGGTCAAACCAATCTTTACTTTTTTAAAATTTGGATTTGACCGATGTGGATAGCATCACGAGGCCAAACCACCCACAAGATAACCCTAAAAACACTAAAAATACATAAAACTTCTTTCGGCCAAAACGCGGCTGGGCGGCAGGAGTCGTGTCGCCTGGGCGGTATGACTCGTGTGCCTGGGCAGCATGCCGCGTCTTACACAAACAAAAAGTGCTCTAGATTGGAATTTTTCTCTTTAGGTGTTTTTCTCAGTCTCTTGTGAAGCTATCAGAAAAACTTTGGGTTAAAACAGATTTTTTTACTATTTTTAATGATTGTTTTGGTAAAATAGGGCATTTGCAAGATGACTTGGGCGACACGCCCTATGTCGCCTGGGCGGCACGCCCCATCTCGCCCAAATCAAAACTTGTCCAAATTGATCTTTTTTAATTTGGGTGTCTTTCTCAGCCTCTTGTGAAGCTATCAGAGAAACTTTGGGTCAAACCAGATTTTTTTACTGTTTTTAATGATTTGTTTCTTAAAACAGCGCAAAATAGACATCTGCTGGGTTCTAGGCTAACATAATGGTTCATCTCACATGGTAAATTGTGTGACATATGGATTTTGGGTTTACTAGGCCAATTTGATCCTAAGGGTCTAAGAAGACCACAGAACTTTAAAGCGGGTGTCTACAGTCTTTGACACTCCTTATCCTTCGAGGGACAGGAGAGTGGCAAAGAAGTAGACACGTTGTCGTTCCATGTCCTTCGAGGGGCAGGAGAACGCGCACTCCCTGTCCTTCGAGGGACATGTGAGCAGTAATAGTAGACTCTCTGACACTCCCTATTCTTCGAGGGGCAAGAGAATATCAAAGATGAATGTCATCCGGACGTCATGGGCAGATGGCACACCAACTATCCCTCCAAGCCATAGCACTCCCATGCTCACCCACCTGGGGCATTTTCATCCTTGGGTTTTCGGCATGAGGTGTCGGTGAGTTACACATGATTGAAACTCGAGGTGGGTTTTACAGCCATGCCACTTGACCTCAGGGTTTTCTCAGTTTTAAAATTTTAAGTCTAGCAATTTCTTGGATTTCCTTAGGGGTTTCCTAAGGCTGTCTATAGGGAAAGGCTTTCTATAGGACGGGACTTGTCTGACCAATTTCGAATAAAGAGGCGAGGCAGCAATGTGGTAATCGCGGCAACGCAGTATTCGTCATATACGGGTGTCCAAGCTCCTTTGTTTTTTGCAAGTCTTTTTAGAAATTTTTGAATGTAGGAAGAGATTTGAAACAGAACCCAGAGCAAGGACAGGCTATGATTTTAACAAAGAAATTAAAGTTTTTGAAAACACGAGATATATGGTGAAAATTTTGAAAAGAGAAAGATATTTCGAATAGCAAAGTTGGTTAGCAGTTTTAACTCCTGTAACTATAGAGTCTTCTAAGCAGTTTAATGTCATGCAGCGATGGACCATACACCTGGCCCTTTTACGTCATACAGGGATAGACGTTTGAACAAGGTGGTTGTGCCTTGAACACATTGAACAGCGTGGTTGTGCCCTGAATAACATTGAACAGGGTGGTTGTGCCCTAAACACATCTAACATTTTACGTCATACGGGACTAGACGTTACCTGTCTCGGCTCTTTTACGTCGCACGAGTTTGATATTGAACTGGATATACCCGACCTTTACCGTCATAGGGGCTAGACGTTACCTGTCTCAGCTCTTTTACGTCCCACTAGTTTGACGTTGAATTGGATGACCCAACCTTGTACGTCATATGGAGCTAGATGTATTAGCTCGACTTTTTAACGTTGCACAAGTTTGAATTAAGGTCGCACAAGTTTGACTTGTTATCTCGGGTTTTTAACGTCGCACGAGTTTGACGATCTAAATCCTGGTCGGCAAGTTTTGGCTCATGTCACCGTAGAGCAAATATTTTTTTGAAATTGGTTGGAAGTTTAGACTCATGCCATTGAGGGGTAAAGATTTTGAAGCCGGTTGGCAGTTTAGGCTCCTGCCACCGAGGAGCCTATGGAATTTTGAAATCAGTTGGAAGTTTAGGCTCGTGCCACCAAGGAGTCTTTTGAAATTTTTGAATTTTTCTTCTTCCTTTTTTCTTTCTTTCTTTTTTTTTTTTCTTCTTTCCTTCTTTCTTTCTTTTCCTTTTTTTATTTTAATTGGTTGGCAGTTTAGGCTCATACCACCGAGGAGCATATGGAAATTTTTGAAATTTTTTTCTTTATTTGGAAATATTGGTTTAATTGAAAAAAATATTTTTACCAAAAATATTTGGGCGACACGAGTGGTGTTGCCTGGGAGACACAAGGCGTGTCACCCTCACAGGGTGAACTACACCAAGCATGTCGCCCATTTCAATTTTGTTATTTATTTATTATGTTTTGGCTGGGCGACACTAGGAGTGTCGCCCATAAAAATGTTTTCTATTATTATTATTATTATTATTATTATTATTATTATTATTATTATTATTATTATTATTATTAAGTGTTGCTGCCCATGTTTTGAGGTCTTTCTCAACTTTGTCCCTATTGTGGGGAGTTTAGAAATTATTATTTTTATTGCCCTTATTGGGGGGTCTTTGCTAACCTTATCCTTGTAAGTGTGCAATTTTATTCATCGAAGCATGGTAGAACACTTTCTTTGCACATACTTTTCAAACTGAATATTTACAAACTCAGCCCGTTAGTTGTAGGGTTTTTGTCTCGAATTTCTGACTATCGGGTCATTGTATGCATACACAAGGATGAGCTTGCCCCATTTTGCCTTAAGGGATCCAGTTGAGAGAAAAACACTCCCAGACTAGCCAATTTCATCATTAGCGAGGTTAACTCATCTCGTATATGTGGTAGTTGGTAGATATACTCATACAACCATGGATTGCCTAGCTAGTTTCAAGCCTTCATAACAAGTGTAGGAAGTTGGCTTCGAGAACGAGGCCAGATCAACTAACAGTTTAGCCTCTTGTCGTGATGGAGGAAGTCCCTTCTAAAAGGAGAAAGCATTTGAAAATGAATGATTTTAACAATCAAATTGAAACAACATTTTCAAAAGGGATGAACCTTACAGTTTTGCCGCATGTGGCCCCTTTGGTGGTGATTTTCTTTGTTATATTTTACCCAAAGATGATGAAAGGATTCCCTAGCGGGATCATGAGAACTCAGAAATCATGAAGTTGTCTTTTTACCTTTGGAGCTTTCATCCTCTGCTTCGCGGATCCATGAAGAGTCTTCTGGATTCTTGTCGGGCTTTCCTCTTGGAGGGTCTCGACGTTTTCCAGGGTTCGTTGAAATCACTTCGGTTTTCCATTCATGTCACCCTCCTACATCTTTCTGAGTTGGCTCTGTTGGGAACCTATGGGATTTTTAGGAGGAGTCTTCATCCTCAAGGTCTGCTTGTGTTGTATTATTGGAACTTGCAAGTATTTGTTTGTAGTTGAGTGCTTTGCATCGAAAGCTCCTTCTTTGAGATCTTTTTATTCTTTTTACCCATGAGCCTTTTCAGGTTTTCACCATGTCCATTTTCTTGTTTTTGTTTTTGCTTTTTTTATTTTTTTATATTTCTTTGTGATTCCTTTTCAAAATTTCATCACGTTTTTTAGCCCGTTACGTGTAGTATTTTCTAAGATACATTGCATTAATGGGATCATTCAGTTCGTACACCTCCTGATTTTTTACCTTATAAGAATTGCCTACATGCACTCGGGTAACCACGAATGGCCCCTCCCAATTATGTTTGAACTTACCTAAAGTGTGTGGATTTGCAGGAGTGTGGAAGAATTTCTTGAGTACCACGTCTCCTTCTCTGAATTGTCGAGGAACAACTTTTCTTTGGTATTCCCTCTCGGTTCTACACTAGTAAGCAACGATATTTTGTGTTACTCGTAGTCGTTTTTCATCTAAGTTAATGAGGCCAGTGATTCATACTTCGATCTTTTGTTCCTCATCTGAATTTTTATGAATAAGGACTTGGAGGGATGGTATCTCAACCTCGATTGGTAGCACTGCTTCGATACCATACACCAATGATTATGGGGTTATGCTAGTAGGAGTCTTCTCAGTTGTCCGGTAGGCCCATAGGGCGTCATTTAGCTTTTCATGCCAATCTTTTCCACCTTCTGTTATTTTGTCTATGATTCTGAGAAGTCCTTTATTTGTGGCTTCTACTTGTCCATTTCCTTGAGGGTAGTAAGGAGTGGAGAATTTATGTGTTATCCCAAACTTTTTGCACACATTAGTGACTTTTTCGTTTTTGATATTAGATCCATTGTCAATGATGATTGACTCAAGAACGCCGAATCTGAATACAATATTGTTCTTTATGAAAAGGGCAATATGTTGTCCTTCTATTTTGACAAATGATGCGGCCTCTACTCATTTAATGAAGTATTTTGTAGTCGTTAATATAAAACGGTGGCCATTTGAGGCTTTTGGTGATATCATTCCGATGATATCAAGACCCCACATGGTGAAGGGTCATACAAGGGGTGTTGAATTGAGTGATACAGATGATGCGTGGATAAGGTCTCCATAAAATTGACATTTGAGACACCTTTTAACAAATTTCTAGCAGTCTTCAGCCATGGTGGTCTAGTAATAACCTTCCCACCTGATTTTCTGAGCTAAGGTGACTGCCCCAGAATGACCTCCTTCATTGTGCAACTCTGTTAATACTTGGTCAATTTCTGGCTGATCGAGGCACCGTAGAATGATGCCATCAACGGACTTTTCGAATAGGAGATCACCTCTTACTAAGAATCCCATAGAAAACCTTTGAAGGGGTTCTTTATCCTATTTGGTGGCTCCTTCGGGGTATAACTTGTCTTTTAGCAGGGACAGAACATTGTGGAACAATGGTTTTGCCTTAACTAGCGCATTTGAAGCCATGAGAGACACTTCCCCATCATTCTCATTTTCTTACTCTATTTCTTTTTCGATCCTTGGTGGGGAAGGGTCATGTTTGTTCCTGATGTAGAATGGGAGCATAGTAATTTATGGGGAAATATCGACTATTGAGGCAAGGGTTGCAAGGGTGTCGGCGAACTGATTATTTTCCCTAGTTACGTGCTGAAAGGTGATTTTCTTAAAGTATGGAATCATCTTTTCCACCTTTTCATGATAGGGTTTGAGCTTTTCTTCTTTCACCTTCCAAATCCCTTAAACTTGGTTTATGACGAGTAAAGAGTCACCAATCACTCATATTTGCTGGATTTTTATTCCCATGACGTTCTCAAGCCCAGCTATCAAGGCTTCATATTCAGCAATGTTATTGGTACATGGGAAATTCAACCTAACAGATGTTGGCATTAAAATCTTCTCGGGTGAGCATAGTATGACTCCTATACCTGACCCGTATTTGTTCTTTGTATCGTCAAAGTATAGCTCCCAAATCAAGTCCTCAATTGTGAAGAGGTCCTCATCAGGGAGATCCATGTTAACAGGAGTGTTATTTGGAAATGCGTGTTTAGCTAAGTGGTCAGCAATGGCATGTCCTTTGACCGATTTTTGAGTGACATACTCGATTTCGAACTCTCTCAATAACATTCTCCACTTCATCAAACATCCATTGAGGACTGGCCTCTCCAATAGGTACTTGAGTGGGTCAATTTTTTATATGAGCTTGACTGAAAGAGATAAGATATAATGTCTTAGTTTCTGCATGACTAACATAAGTGTTAAGCAGTGTTTCTCCACATCCATGTATTTTGTCTTAAAATCAACCATGGTTTTGCTGATATAGTATATCATTTGTTCTTTTCCATGGTCGTTTTATTGTCCTAACATTGCCCCCATGGTCTTGTATTTCACTGATATGTATAGGAAAAGGGGTTTATCTAGACAAGGAGGACTAAGGATGGGAGGTTTGGTGAGGTACTCCTTGATTTGATCGAACGCTTCTTGGCATTCATTATCCCATATGAATGGGGTGTCCTTCTTAAGGAGTCTATTGAATGGTGCACACTTATCTGCCAGTTGTGAAATGAAACGCCTTATGGCTTGTATTCGACGTTGAAGCCCACGGATTTCTCTGATGTTCCGGGGAGGAGGCAATACGGTGATGGCTCGTATTTTGGACGAGTCCACGTTAATACCTCTTTGGCTTACTATAAAACCTAGTAATTTGTGGGATTCAACTCCAAAGGCAATTTTTGTGGATTGCGTTTGAGTTGATGTTTTCGAAGTCTTTCGAAATGATTCTCAGGTTGGTGAGATGATCAAACCTAGTCTTCGACTTGACCAGAATATCGTCGACATAGTCTTCCATGATGGTATGCATTAAATCGTGGAAGATGCAAGTCAAGTTGCTCCTGCATTTTTTAGACTGAAGGGCATGACTTTGTAACAGTTGGTTCCCCATTGCATTATGAATGACGTCTTGGTTTGGCTTCTTCTGCCATGAGGATTTGGTTGTAACCCGAGAAGCTATCCATGAATGACAACATCTCGTGACCCGCAGTGTTGTCTACCAAGACATGTATGTTTAGTAGTGGGAAATTATCCTTTGGGCATGCCTTGTTGAGGTCTTAGTTTTGGACACACACTTAGATTCTCCCGTCTTTCTTGGGTACGACCACTATGTTAGCCAACCATTCTGAGTAATTGACGGGGGTGATGAACCTCGCCTTGAGCAGCTTGTCGATCTCTTCCTTAATTTTGAGCTCAAGGTGAGTCTTTTAACGTCGAAGCTTCTGCCTTATAGGCCTTGCCCCTTCATTGAATACTAGGTGATATTGTACCAATGTGGGATCTAGCCCTGGCATATCATCGCTTGACCAGGCGAAGACATTGCAATATTCCTTGAGAAAGGAAATCACATTTTCTTGCTCCTCAGAAGATAAGGAGGTTCCAATCTTGGTTGATCTTAGGTCCTTCTCAATTCTAGGTTTACGTCAATCGTCTCTTCGATGATAGCCGTTGATTCAACATCGAACCTCTTATTGAATTGCTCAACATGGGAAGTAAATTCCTCAGGTTGAGAGATTTCTTTAGACTCTTGACTCTTCATCTTGGTCTTTCAATTCATCGTCTTGGGTATTAGGCACCGTTATTGAGCTATCTTGAGCATTTGTTGTTTTGGTAAATTCTTTTTCATTATTATCAACTTTATCACGTTTTAAATTTTCACCGATTTTTTAAATATTGGAAAAGGTGTCCACGAGAGAAATGTTGGGGACTGGACGCGCAGGGCGGTTAGATGGCCACCCAGTGCCTATCTGTTTTTTGGCCCAGAGACTTGAAGGTGCCGCTATTATGCTTCTAGCAATTCTCGAGATAAAGGAATGATCGACCAATCCCGTCCCTGGGTTGGTGTTGGTAGATGAGCACCCTAGGCTATGTTAGAGCCAACTGTGCACACTTCCTCTAGATCCAGGTCAGCAAATAGGTCTTCAGTTCCTAGTCCTTGTGTGTGCTGAGATGTGGAAGAGGGACTATCCCCTGTTGGGGATTCAAGGATCACTTTTAGTCATTTTGGAGGATGGGCATCGAGAGGATCGAGGCTTTGAATGCCCCCTGATATAAGCACGGAGGGCTTGAAGGCTTTATCTGGCTTACAAATAGGGTGAGAGTACACCCAAGCCCTCTTCAATCCCCTTTTCCAGTTTTGGGTTCAGGTGATGCAGAAATCGCATTCTTATGCCTTGCTCTTGACTTCCCAAACCATAACCAAGTTGGAAGCCTTGGGAGAAGAGCATGTGCCAGGCTTAGAGGGACCCGAAGCCATTTTGATGTTGGCATTGGATAATCTCTTCCATCGATGCGAAAGTTTGTAAAATTTGAGGAACGGGGTCGCTGGTCTCTAGGAGTAAAATGGCATAATCATCTTCTCGAAGGAAGCAAGCGGGATTTCTCCGAGCTTGACCCCTATGGCCAGTTTTCTGCTATGGGTGCTAGGATTAAGAAAAGAAGGGGTCAACACAAACCTTTGCGATGCCATTTTTCGTTGGAAATTTTAGGCATTGATTGAGCGTAGAGGCAACCACGAGGTTTTCATGTGGCCACGGTCTTCCTAAAAGCATATTGAATGAAGGTTTTCTGTTTAAGACATAAAACTTTATCACCTGGATAGTGGGACCGATCTTGAGTGTCAGAGGCAATATACTTTCAACTTGCCTCTTGGTCCCGTCGTATGCGACGATAGTTAGTTGGCACGGCTCGAATTCGTCTGGGCTTTTGCCTATCTGCTTCACCGTTTTCATAGGGCATATATTCAGGGAAGCCCCATTATCAACCAGCACTCTCCTTATATCATACCCTTTCATGAAAATAGTGATATGAAGAGGCTGGACGTGAAAGTGATTAACATTAGTCGAGATGTCATTGTCTGTGAATATGATTGGCATTGGTGCAATTAGTTGGTTGATCATCCCACACAACTCATCCAGTTGTGTGTTGCTCGGATGTGAGTCTTAGCAATAACCTTTTTTATTTGCGCTCTATGTGTCGACGAATTCGCAAGCAGCTCCAAGATGGAGATTTGAGCCTGGATCTTCCTGAGATGAGTCAGTAGATGACAAGTGGTTGTGGATCCTTGAGTTCTTTTATTAGGTTTATGATCTGTAACCCATGTCGGTGGTTTGACTGTTGAAGTGGCTCCCATTCTTTCATCAAGAGTGTTTGCCATCAATGGGATGGGTTTGAACACTCGACCTCTTTGGGTTAAAGAATCAATTTCACCAGCCTAGAGCTCGATAGGGTTAGCCCTAGCGAGAGTAATGGGAGACCTCAGGGTGTTGGCCCCTTGTTTGGAAGATGATCCCTTTTCATCAGCTTTGACCATGTCAATCTCGAGGGCATCATCTTCGTCATACTGGTCCCACTTAGAAGGATCATCAGAGTTCGGGGACGAAGATTTTCCTCTAAGAAGACTCAAAATATCTTCTTCAACATCTTGGAGATGATGATCACAAGAAATTCTGAATTGGCTAGGATCATCTTCTTCTTCTCCGTTTTCAATCATGTGAATGATATCATCCTCCTTTGAGTTACTCGAAGCTCCCGTTTCTTCGATCGTTGTGGCCGTAGTTTTTAGGGAGAGGGTTTGTGAAGATACCCATCTTTTGATTAGGTTCTTAAACAGGTTGACTTCTAGGTCCGACAGTGATGTCGCCCCTATTAATCAACCCTTGAATCACCCGCTTCAAGTAGAAACAGTTTTGGGGATCATGGGCATGGTTTATATGCCACTTGCACCATCTGTTTTTATCCTTAACCTCGAATGGTGGTTCAGATGGTGGTGGGAGTTGACCCATGTTTTTGTTCAAGAGTAACTCAAGCACTTTTTCCAACGGGTCTTTGAGAGGAGTGAAGTTGTCATCTCGCCTTCGATTTTGAGCATTAGCTCTAAGCTGACCCCTTCGATTTTGATTCACTGAACCCTGAGCCAATCCATTAACTACAATTTTGTTAACCTGACCGGAAGCTTTCCCCTTGCCGGTGCTCTTATTTTTATTCTAAGGAGTCGTGATGGGTTTGTTATTAGGCCTAATACTAAGGGGTGTCCCTCTCGCCCTTTCATGTCGTGCCACCCACTGGATCGCGGAGTCGAGCGAGTGGGGGATAAGTCCCTAGTTGAAGAAAGTCTTGTACTCAGGAGCTGCATTTTCTAAGCCCATGGAGATTTTAGCTGGGTCCGTGAGAGGACATTCGATGACCCGCATCGCCGCCTTGCGAAATCAATCGATAACGTCCTCGAAGGATTCTCCTGGGTTTTGTTTGGTTGCACTGAGCTCGCCCAGGGAAAGAGATCATGGTGTCGACCCACGGTAATGAGAGACGAACTGATTGAACATTTCGTCTGGCATTATGTGTGGTTGAGCGGTCATTATTCTCCGATGTCAGTTTAAAGCCTCACCGGTTAAAGTTTGTGAAAACAGGGCCTTCAACTGGTTAGGCCTGTCTCTCAAGGCTCGGACGGAGAGGAGGTATGCATTGATATGAATATCTAGGTCATTCTTCCCATTGAATTTGTTTTTAAACTCTGGGATGATAAACCCAAGGGGAAGGTCTTCCATGCCTCCAAGGGTCTGATGAACATAGGCCTTTGGGGGTAGGATTTCATGCATACCCATCCTTACAAGCATATCTTGTATCACTTTTAAGGTGCCTTCTTGTTGGGTATTCGGCATGAGAGTAGGCCCACCGGTCACTGGGTTCCCAAGCATAGACTGATGAGTCGAGACTTGGGGTAGATGTTGGCATGCTTGGGCCTGTGATGGATGAGCCGTAGTTACCGAGGCTATTTGACACATTTGTCCTTGAGGGGCATACTGACCCATAGGCATCGCCACCGGTTGCAAAAACTGCACGGTTGGTTGGACCGGATACACATGAGGGACCAATTGAAGAATCGGCTGACTCGGTTGTGCTATGAGTTGACCTTTGCTATTAGGTTGGTTTTGGACCGACCCATGAACTGGGGCATGAACTGTGTAACCTAAGTCAACTAGACTTTTGAGGGTAGTTTGGATGCCTATCTCGCCTAAGGGTTGGTCTAGATTGATGCCTCTGCTGCGTACAGTGTTTAAGACATCGTGGGCTATACTACGGTGGCTCGAGGTTGGATTGGATCTCCTAGACCTAAGTGGGTCTTGGTTCTGAGACCGCTGCATCTCAGGGTTATCTTGGTTCGAGTTGTGGGAATTGGCATTAAATGCCGCATGAGCCTCTTCCCTCGCACAGCTCTTGCTTTGGTTGCCTAAGGTCAGACAGCTCCTATTGTGCCTACGTAAGGTTCCCTATAGGACAATGCCCGACTGGACCCCCTGGCTGTTCAATGTTTTTTGGGCAGAGCCAATACAGAGGTCAGAGTTAAGAGTGGATCCCTGGGACTCGGCTTCTAATTGAAGACCTGGACGATGAATAATGGATTGGCTCGAGTTCTAGCTGTAATCCCAAGGGATTGCGGCATACTGGTCCTTAGGTTTGAGAAGGTTCGGTTTAGAGTCAACAGTGGAGCGATCATCATAATCGCCTTGGGTAACCGACATGATGACTTTATTTGGCCAGGTTCTAGAGTCTAAGCTTAGGTAAGATCTAAACTCAAAGACCTAGGGCAGACGCAGCCTAACTCTAGGGGCAAAACCTTAACTAAGACCAAGGTTAAGACTAGTCCGAAATCTAGACTTGCTAGACTCAATGGGTTCTGGTTCAGACCCTAAAGTAAGGTAATCCTAGCCTAGCTTAGAGGCAACTCTAAGCTTAGACCTATGCTAGAACCTAGACTAAGATCTAGACTAGATGGGTGAGAGCCTCGGCTCAGACCAACAGTGGGTTTAGGTTCGGATCTGGGTGTGAGCCTGGTCAGACCTGGACTGAACTGGTGCATGCTTGAGCTTGAACCTAGAGGGTTATGAAACTCAAAACGGGTGTAGACCCGGACTGGATCAAAGTTGGTTTAGGCACGGGCTCTGGCTCGGACTCAAAAGGGGGCCTAGGTTTGGACCTGGGTGTGGACCTAGTTCAGACCTAGGCTAGCTTGGGTACAAGCTTGAACTTGGACCCGGAGAGTTTTAATGATCAGACTAGGTATGGACCTGGACTGGATCAAAGAGAGCTAGGAACGAGACTTTGGCTCAGACCAAGATGGGACCTAGGTTTGGACTTGGGTGTGAACCTAGTTCGGACCTGGGCTAGGCTGGGTAAAAGCCTGAACTTGAACCCAGAGTTCAGCTTGGACCAAAGACAGGTCTGGGTTGAGATCTAAGATTAACCAATCAGAAATAAGCAATCAAGCACACGAAAATGTTTGACCTAGTAAAGTACTATAGGTAGGCTTGGCTTGAGAGTGGGTTCCTAACTACTGAAATGCGGCAAGGCTGATATAGGTCCTGACCTCCTGTTATAGGATTTTGCCAGGTCCTACTATACGCGGAGTTGCTTTGAGGCAAAGGATTATGGAGGGGCGCTCACAGTTAAAGTTACGCGAATCCCAATCGCCTCGTCTCTCAAAGCTGGGTTCCCCTCACACCGTTAATGCGGATTTTGGGGGTTTTCAAAAAATTTGTTTTCTAGTTTTCTGGTTTTCTGGTTTTTAGGGATTCCCGGTCGGTGTGTGCTAGAGTGTGTAAAGAAGCATGCAAATGAAAATGAAGTCAATCACATATGCACACAATAAGAAAGAAAACAAGTGAGCAGTCGACGCTGATCGTGCTTAACGATGCGCGCTTCTAAGCGCAACTCCCTCAAGGCATTATTAGATGGAGGGGTGAGGAACCCCTAAGAATGTATGGTCAAAGCAGTGAAACCAGGCACAGTTCGTCGTGACCCGAGTTGAGGATGACTCGAGCGGGACACGGTTTAGGGACGATACGAGTAGCCGTCGATGCATTCTTTTTTTTTCTTTTTTTTATTATCTTTTTTTAATTTTGATGAAATACAGTTAGACTAAGCATGGTGAAAGCAGGGAAAAATGGTTTCAACCAAAATTAATAAACTAAAAGAGAAAAAGAAAAAGTCAGGAGCAACACAGACTTATCTAAAGCAAAATATTTTATATTTTTAAAAAATTTATTTTAAGTCAAAAATTGGTGACCAAGCACAAACAAGGCTCTGGAACAGGCTTGTGGGGTCCTAGAATTTTTATGCGACCTCTATGATAGGGCAGCACGCACCGTGTTGCCGGGTAGCATGGGTCGTGTCGTACTTGTAGGTTGGGCAGCACGGATCGTGTTGCCCAAAAAAAAGTTTATTTTTAATTTTTTTTTTATTTTTATCTTGTTGATCCTGATGAAATAAGGCTACTAAAACTTGCAGAAGTAGAAAAATCAGACTTTTTGATGAAATAAAATTAAAACAAAGTGAAACAGAAAAACAGTAGATAGAACAGACCTGTATCAAGAAAATTATTTTTTTGGTATTTTTAAAAATTTTATTTTGCTTCAAACATTTCTGAGAAGTCACAAAAAATTCCCAGGACCCAGCCTGTAAAATTTCAAAAACTTCTGAATTGGGCAACGGGGGAACCAAAGAGCGTGTCGCCCTGGATCTGGGCGGCAGGGTCTGTGTCGCCTGGGCGACACGCCCTATGTCTCCTGGGCGGCACGCCTTGTGTCACCCAAAATATATATA
>NW_006497083.1:878086-915783 GCF_000471905.2 Amborella trichopoda
TTTTTCCTCCTAGATCTTGATAAAATAAGCTTACTATAAAATTGGAGAAATAGAAAATAAAATGTTTTGGATGAAAATAAATTAAAATAAAATGACAGCAGATCTAACAAAACATTTTTTGTATTTTTAAATATTTTACTTTGACCTAAAAATTTGGGAACAATCACAAAATAGTACCTAGAACATTCTTGCAAAGTTTCAAAAGATTCTAAGATTTTCGAAATTTTGATGCTCGGATCACGCTCGATTTACCCCACGGTGGGCGCCAAACTGTTTAGAGCACAGAATCGAAGCGATCTAATGATATAGATCACCCTGATCTAACCCTTTAAATTGATAAAAAATAAATGAAAAATCAATGGTAGAGACAGTGGGAACAATCGAATTCAGATCTGAAATCAGATCTGCCGGGAAACGAGCATATCTGCTCTCAGATCTGTGACAGAGCCAGCATGATCCAAGGGATCAAAAATACAATTTTTTAAAGAAAACTAATCAAAATGAGATCAAAATAAAATTAAAACAGTAAAACAAAGGAAGAAAATGATACCAAATCGGATCGGATGGCACAGGACTCCTGAGCCTTCGAGGGCTCGCCTGTATCAACACCAACGTCCTCTTTTGCCCTTGTGGTTCAGATGTCGATCAGCAAGTCTCTGGTATTAATAGGGTGGTTGTGCCCTAGAAATGGTTTAGATCTAGGGTTGTTGTGCCCTAGGTCTAGGTTTACTCAGGCTTAAGATGAGGGTTAGGGTTTTCTCAGGGAAAGTCTCTCTAATCTCCTGGGGTTTCTCTTTCAACCTACAGTTTCTAATAGTCTCGTCTTTCTTCAACCCTCTCATTTTTCATCCTTTTATGGTCACCCAAAGTGATTTCATCTTAACAAGGGATTTGGTGGGGCAGAGTTATCCCGTAACCAACAAATCCCTTGGTCAAACCAATCTTTAATTTCTTAAAATTTGAATTTGACCGATGAGGATAGCATCACATGGCCAAACCACCCACAAGAGAACCCTAAAAACACTAAAAATACGAAAAAATTGTTTGGGCCAAAACGCGGTTGTGCGGCATGCCCGTCTCGCACAAATAAAAAATTGTGTTCCTTAGCCTCTTGTGAAGCTACCAGAAAATATTTGGGTCAAAACGGGTTTTTTCACTATTTTGAATGATTTTTTTTGTAACACAATACGTTTACTAGATTTCGGGTCAAAACAGGCATCTGCTGGGTTCTGGGTCGGCAGAATGGTTCTAGCTCACAGAGTAAATTGTGTGACTCATGGATTTTTGGTTTACTAGACCTATTTGATCCTAAGGGTCTAAGAAAACCACAAAACATGCTTGATTTAAAGAGTGTGTCTACAGGCTGTCCAGCAGTGCGGTTTGAATTCATCCCCTTTTGTAATCAACAACTCACCTAGACTCTAAAAAAAATACTACTAATGGAATCCACTTAAGATAAACTCCTCTCTAATGTGCCTATAGGTTAATGGTTCTAGTTTTGGGGATAGAGTGATAGGAGAAATAAGAAAGAAAAGAATAAGAATGTGTTAATGAGAGCTTAGTTTAAAGATGAGAACAAGAAGAAGAGGATGTAATGAAAGAAGTGAATGGATGAACTAAAAATTGGGCAGCCTCTCGACGTAACTTCTCATAAGAGATATTACCGGAGACAAGGAAAAGCAACAGGCTCGAAGCCTTTGTACCCAAAGGATTTGGAAAGTGGAGTTACAAGACTGAGACTATAATTGTGTCACTAATCCAAAGGGCCTCCTAAAAGTGATCAAGGGAGAGAAGAAGGTGAGAGAGAGCAAAAGAGATGGAAACTCGTCACAACTCAAACACTGTGTGACTCGGTAGTTAGAGTAGTGTAAGGGTTAAAACTCTAAGAAAAACTAGCTCAGGATGACCCCAACCCAAGTGATGGAGTACAAGAAAATCAGTGTCTCTTACAACTCAACTACACTGTACGGGATGATGGTTAGAGTAGCAATCTGAGAGTTAGAACCCTAGGGCACTATCTCAGGAAGACCCTGACTCGAGTGCTCAAGGGTGAGAGAAGAGATGAATAAAAGAGAGAATATGAAGAAGTAATGACACAAATATCAAATAAAATGATGGGAGCTGAAGATATGAATGAGATATAAAGAAGTATTAGAGTGAGAAAGAGAAGAGAGGAAAAGGAGTTAAAAGAGCACGGACCCACTTATAGCGAGGGTCCGGGCTTCGAGTAAGGTAGAGAGTGAGAGAGAATAGAAGAGAGAAGAGATAGAAAGCTGAACCCACCTATGGTGCAAGTCTAAGCTTCGAGTGAGGTAGAGAGGGGGAGAATAGAAGAGAGAAGAGAGAGAGAGAGAGAGAGCTGGACCTGCCTAAGGTGCGAGTCCAGGCTCTAAGGGGGATGAGAGAGTAAAGGAGATGAGAGAGTGGAGAGAGAATGAGAGAAATAAAGGGTAGGGGAGAGAAATAGAGAGAGGGGGACGGACTCGCCTAGGGTGCGGGTCCGTGACTTGAGAGGGGAGGGAAGAGAGAGAAAGAGAAGTTGAGCCCACCCTAAGTGTGAGTCCTGGAGTTTAAATAAGAGAGAGAGAGAGAGAAGGAGAGAAGGCTTGGACCCGCCTCAAGTCCGAGCAGAGAGAGAGAAGAAAGATAAAGAGAGGAAGAAGAGAGAAAGAGAAAAAGAGAAGAGAGAAAGAGAGAGAAGAGAGAAGAAAGATAAAGAGAGGAAGAAGAGAAAAAGAGAAAAAGAGAAGAGAGAAAGAGAGAGAAGAGAGAATAGAGAGAGTGGACCTACAAAGGGCTTGAGCCTAGGTACACCTTCGTCGGTCCCTTTGTATGCTCATGAGAGAGAAGTCTTGGTCTTTGTGGGTCAAGACTAGGGTCTCAGGTTTAGGTGTATGGCTTACGTAGTTTGAGTTGAGGTGTGGTATAAGGGAACTAGGGTGTATGAGATAGGATAAGGTATATTATAACTAAGGTGTATAGGATGCTATAATGTATGGGGTACTATGGTGTATGGTGTAGGGTAGAGTGTAGGTTAGCTAAGATAGGGTGTAGGGTGTATGGAGTAGGATTGGGAGCCAGGAATTCTAGGGTGTATGGGAGCTAAGGGTTCTAGGGTGTATGGGATTGGGAGTTGGGAATCTGAAGGGAGTTGGGATTTTCAGGTTCTAGGGAGTGAAATGTTCCTAAGGGTATTTTATCTCTCTAGGAAATGTTTCTCTCGCCTCTCATCTTGAGTTTTGAATTTGGAATCACAGCAAAAGAACAAGCCTAAGCTCTCAAGCTCTTCTCATTAATTTCAAAAAATCTCAAAGAGTTTTCAAGTGTCTCCAAGAGATTGATTACAAATGACTTAAGTTCCTTATATAAAGCAACCCCAAAACAAGGGTAGATTGCTAAAAAACAAACAAAATTGTTAAAATATACACATTTAATGAATTAAAGTACTAATCATGTTTTTGGACCAAATGATCAAAATACCCTTCAAACTTTTCAACAAATAACAAAATCATCCCTCCATGAGGGGCCTCTTGCCATTGCTATGCCTCGGAAGATTTTTCTGATGTTTACGGTGGCAATTCTACAATCAAACGTCATAGAATCGATGCTTGAACCATTAAGCACATTTTGATACCCTTTGATCATCTTGAAACAGATTTTTAAGGAAGAACCCAAAATCCGGCCAAGTTCCATAAACTTGTGATTCTTCGACCACCAATCCGTCACAATCCATGATGTTTCGAGTCTTCATTTTGATCACAAATTAATAATTCTATCACGATCATTTTGTTATAAATTTCGTCCATTTTGATCTTCTTTTGAGTACATTCCAATTTTGGGAAGTCATTGGAAAATGGGATTCCGGCAATGGACAAAGTATTCCATATTCTACCTCAAATTATGGTGTAATCTGTCCCTCGATCATTCACAAATATTATATCAAACTGAAGCTCTTCGAAGCATGGTCGCAACGGACCCATATTTGGGATGATCCGACATCAGGATCTTGAGCTATGACCTCTCAAAGAATGAGATGTTCCTCTTTTTAAAATCTGAATTTTTGTGTTTCGAGCCCATCTTCTCTCTCAGAATTCTCTCGTTTTGGGCCACGTCAAGATGCATGCTATATGTCAAAACGAGTGTATTATCGATATTTTGCTCGTGTTCGAATTTGGGCTTAATTAGACTCAAAATGAGCAAGTTATGATTATTTGAAGTTCATCCCGAAATGAGAAAACATAGGTTTCATAAATGGAAATTGGTTTGCTGAGGTTGCATCGCAATAGTGTAAAACCCACCCTTTTTTGGTAAGTAAGGCCCAGAATGGTCTTGGAAGGTCTGATTGAGCCCAAAATTGGTACCTGGGGGTTTTTCGATATTTTGAATCCAATGATGGTGGTTTGATACTATTTTGAAACCTATAAAATAGGGATGTAGTTACAGGTTCTATATTCAACATGAGAGAAACTGGATTTGAAAACTGAGTTTCGTCCTGATTAACTCAAAACTTGTCAAAATATGACGAAACTTTATGGGTAGCCTTAGGGTATCAAAAACTACCCTTTCATGCAATTTGAGCCATTCTGACACTTCTTCAGAGGTCACTCAATATTAAGCTTATTGCTACAGTGTTATCGTGGTCTGGCGGCGTCTTGGACACCGGCGGGACCAATTTACTACTGACTCTCTCCTTATTCCCCCCAAAGATACAGGTATGTCAAAAATGATGTATAATAACTTGCCCCACCAAATGCTAGTCTTCGAGAGACGCGAGAAGTGTAACATTCAGAAGAAAACCTCGTCAAAGTTCATCTTTCGAATCCTTACTAAGGCATTTTTATTATCTCTCAACAATCTTTTTCTTCTCGAGCAACGGCATCAACGCGATCCTTAAGGGGGAGACCATGCCAAACTTCTTCCTTGAGGATGACCAAAGTGGATTCTAAAGATTGGGGGCCTTTTAAGGGTATGATAAACCCAATACTGCTAGAATCTATTTTCTGGGGGAGCATGCCAACCAGGGGCCTTTCTTAAGGACTTTCTTCCCAACTCAACAATACTTCCTAATGAGCCAACTAGTGGGTGCCTTTGGGGCTTGATCCCAATCCAATGGAATTTTTTGTTCCAACAACTGGGGGCCTTGTTTAAGCGCTTGGGACCCAGTATTATCAGAATCCATATGTGTCTGGTAGTTGGGAGTCTTCTTGGAGACTTCCTTCCCAATCCATCAGATTTTTCTTTAAAAGGCTAGCAGTAGGGGCCTTGCTTAAGGGCTTCCTTTCCCTTTTATAATAAGCCTTGAATTTTTCTATTTTTCTATAGATAGACAATTGAGGAGGGTCCTTAATGGGGCATATGAATTGCTTCATCAGGACTTGGACTTATGGCACAAGGATGTCTCTTTGGGGGCTTACACCTAATATAGCGGGCTTAGTCAGGGGCATTTTGGTTGCCATCCTGAAAGTTTAAACCTGTCGGCAACTGAGACCTTAGTAAGATGATCACCAGTACTTGGACTATTCATAGAAGAGGTCTCTTTAGGGGCTTACACCCAATATATTGAGCTTAGTCAAGGGCTTTTTGGTGGCCGTGCTGAAAGTTTAAACCTGTTGGCACCTGAGGCATTAGTAAGGCAGTCTCTTTGGGGCTTGAAACCTCAATCATACTGGAGCTTAGTCGAGGGCTTTTTAGTGGCCATCCCGAACGTAGTACCCACACCCCAAGCTCAAGAACCTTGTCCACCCAAAACAAGAGAAGAAAACAAAAAGGATGTGTGAGCACAACCCTAGAAGTTGAAACCCCCTCAACAACCAACTAAAACGGATCTCCTTACCCCTCTTCCTACTCTGTATAGCTTCATCCCAAGGCAAGTTCTTTTGTGGAGCGTGGTCAATACATGACTGTGAGGGCAATCCATGACACGTCCCATATAGGGGAGGATACAAAGGAGGCCCCCGCAGTGGTCTGATAAAGGTACTATTCATGAACAAAGGTCCAAGCTACACGACCGCTAAACTGCTAGCGCATGTCCCGATTGAACAACACTGAAATTACTCCACCCATGGTCACGGTGGTATGACCTTAAAAACTAGCTCCTTCAAAAAAAAAAAAAATGGTGCACGCACCAAAAGACTTGGACAAAAACCCCGTCGAGCGTTCAAGCCAGGCATGGAAGAATTTAGATGCACTCTTGGCAAGCCTTTAGGATCATCCCTTATTCCCCCTCTTGAGGAGATTAAAGATGGGCATAAAAGTATAAACAAAGGAAACATGGGAAGCAAAGAGAGAAAAGAGAATCATTCCATACATAGGTTAAAAGAGTTATAAAAATTTGGACGGACCTCAAAACTTAGAAACCCTTAAAAATGGTCGACAGCCTCGTGGATCTTTGCCTTCAGCTCCTACGCACGCCCCAGCGCAACCTGCCTCCGCTCTTCAAGACGGGAAATGCTTTTGGTGACTTCCTTGGCCATATTATCGACCGCTCTTGTCTCAGAACCCAACTGCTCCATTTGTTGAGACTTCTGGAGTATCACTGCCGGTGCTGGCTCCGCCGGCTCTTCAAATCAGCCACACGGACTTGCAACATTGCATTCTCATCCTCTATGGCCAGGATCTTGCTAGAGAAACCCGCCTCTTCCTCCACGAGACGAGCTTGATGAAAAATGAGCAGGTCCTTCCTCTTCTCATGGTCCTTCATTAGAGCCAGTTGTTTAACCAAATTATCCTTTAAAGCAACTAAGTGTGTCTCATGAGACACTTGCACTTCAGTCTCACATAGAAGAGCCTTGGCTCCCCAATTTGCAAGACTTCGCAGCAACGCCTTCAGCTGGTCGAAGGTTCCCTCATCATAATACATAGCCTTTAAACTAGCTACGCAAGCCTCAACAGCTTCTATCTCTCCTGGGAGATCAGAAAGAGCACACTCCCTAATCCCTTGGAGACCTGACCGAAGCATGTGCCTCACAACAAGTGCCTTAAAACTCGACGTTAGCAGAGGCGGGGTTGAAGAACCAATTACAGCAAACGTAGGAACATCAAGAGTTGAATCCCTAACCATGAGAGCTAAAGATTCATGGAATATGGTGTGAGGTTCAGATGAAGGCTCTTCACCGTGCGTCCCTGAAGTAGGTGCCTCCAAAGCCAATGTTGTCGTTGGCTCCGAAGAAGGAATTTCTAAGCAAGATTTTGTCCTCAACTCCACTTCTAGTACAATCGAGGTAGGCGCCTCTGAAGTTTCCACTCCAACACTTGAGACTTCATCCACAGTCTTGACATTCTCCCCTTCAGCAAAAGTCGCCAGGAAATCTCCTGGATTCAATGAAGTACACGCAGGAGACCCAAGGGGCTACCGGCAGGAGGTGTTGCTATCACCTCTACTTCAGAGGGTAGCCCTTCTGACTCACTCCTCAAGCCAAATGAGGTCAAGCTTGACCTTTCAAGATGAGCCACAGCAGTTTTTGTCTCTACTCTTGGAGCCAAATGGATGTCGCCGGGGGTGAAGTCAAGACTGTACGAACCTCCACTCTCACGTGATAGGAGGAGGCGGTGGTGATGTGCTCGCAACGGACAAACCTTTCTTGCTCACACCGATCCCTCTTTTTAAAGCAGTGGGGACAGACTTGGGACCCTGCGTCTCCTTTCTCTTTCGTCCCCCTTGCTTCTCTTCCCTTTCTCTTGGCGGCTCACTTCTCGACCCAATGACGACGGGAGCCCTCTGTCCACGTCTGGGCCTAGCAGCTAGGCTAGAGCTCAGCCCACTTCCCGTCAAGGCATCTAGGCCCCAGATAGATCTTCCTTGGGGGCCAGAGACTGCATTTCCCTTGGTCCATCCAAAGATGGAACTGAGGTCATCAAAAAAGGACTTTGTCTAGCCCTCTAGAGACAAATACTCCAGGCGAGCATCATCCTTGCTCAAAGAACGAGGCTTACTAAGCTCTCTCCAATTGGCAGGACACTGGCTCAGTTCAAAAATATGGTAGAAGGAAGGGGGAACAAAGCATGTCCCAACCTTGTCGTCATGCTTGGTGTTGTTGACAACCTGCCATAGGTGGTCGGAGCGCCAATACATGCGGTTGGTAGCATCCCACCACTACCGATAACTCTCTGTCGTGTTACCCACGTGACCATAATGAGGGACCACGGACTTGCTCAACACCATGAGGAGAAGGCAAGTCTCCCACGCCATCCTCATGTCTAGCTCAGTCCATGCCTCACGACTTGAGCCAGGGGCCTCATGATCGTGTAGCGCTCCCTTTTTCCCATACTTCTTCTCGAAGGAGACGGTAAAACAACACCCTCGAAGCGATGTGGGAAGTAGCCCTCCTGCTTTCTATCTCCCACGCCTCTATTTAAATGGATGCAGCCTCTCACGCTTACGAGGTACATGGCCTCCTTTGTCTCCGTGGTCACCCCATTGAGGACCTCACCGAAAGAATCAATGTACACATTATCAGTAGGGCCACCTACCAGAAAGTGGCTCCCACTGGTAAAGAAAGGCTCATTAATCAGAAACTCACAGGCCTCCCTCGACTCCCTAAACACAGCCTTCGATCCGGCAATTGTCAGCATGTAGGGACAAGCGGCATCCGTGAGACTTCCATTAATCTCGTATGTCCCAAGGAAGTAGGTCGAAAGCCACCCAAGGACATAGTGGACTGGGAAGCTCGTCGTGAAGCGCCCGGGAAAGCTCTTGCCTGCTAGGACCTCTCTCCTGACCTCCTTCAAGGGAGCCTTGCCATGCGCAATGGACTTATCCTGTGGTAGATACTGCACAAAACAGACTGTGCCAATGAAAAAGCCTCCCCCTGGGCCATCATGCAAGCCACATAGAAGCAGCCCGACTGAATGATGTATTCCCTCGCCCTTGATAGAGAAAACTTGCATAAGAAAAGGACCAAGTAAGCGGCCAGGTCCATGGAAAATGGGAAATGTCGAATTCGGAAGGCGGGGTCAACAGAGTACATAGAGCCTCATGATGGTCATTATCCATGTGTTCCGGTTGCACCTTCGCAGCACATAATTCCCTTTTGGGTACAGTAAGATTCGAGCAAGATGGAACCTCCATCCTTTGTTTTTATGGCTGTGGGCCATAAATGCGCTAGAGAAGGCGAAGCCCAAGCATGAGCAAACCTATTTGCATGCACTCCTCCTACGGAACGAGATCAAACTGAATTAATGCGGATGGAAATGGCATCGAACCGCACGGTCCTTCTCCCCTCACATGAGAGGGGTAATTGTTCTCTTTGATGCCTTAATTGCCTCCGCTCTTAGTACCTCGCCCGTCCACAAGGCACTCGAACTAGTTTCTTCGCCATATTGACGCTCACAATGGAAATAGTCTCTCCATGCTTCGAAATATGCCCCTCCGGACTTGAGTTTTGTCTCTAAGTGCAAGAGCTGGTAAATCTCAAACAAATCACAACGACCAAGAGGGGCTGGCTTGTCGTTAATGAGCTGATTCCCAAAAATAGCCTCGTTGCTGGGTACAAACTCTTCGTGCATCTCCCCCAACATAGGCAAACCACCCATGAAATACAAGTCCAAGAGGGTTATTCCCACCTCACCCCCATCCAAATGCCAGCTATTGGTCCTATAACACCATGTCTCTAATAGAGAATTGATGGTGTTAGAACAGCAGTCATAATAACCAGCCGAGCACTGCCATGCTGTGGCTAGCCCGCATCCTCTCAGAGTACTAGCATGAGAATTGAGGACATCAAATGTCCAAGTGCTGTACCCTAACATATATTGGTGTTCTCCCTCAAAACGAAGAGCACCAGGGGCTTAGTGAAAGTTTGTCTTGGGCAGCATCCTCTTCCCCAATGTAGGCAAATCCTTGCTGGAACCGAAATTCCAGTGAAGAGCATGATAAAGTGGCACACCATCCCTTTGAACGAGAGGTTCCCTGCCAACGTCTTTGTACCTACCGAGCTGGGCATTTTCTCCAACATAGGTGATGCTTGGAGGCCATATCTCTTGACAAAGTGTGAGGGCCCCAAGAGAAGTCCCTCTAACGAGAGAGATACCGGTATAAGAATCGGTTCCCAATTCCCCTTCACGGGGCAGTCGGTTCACGTCTAGAACTTTCACTGGAAAATAACCAAGATAGAAAATAAGCAAAAAGAATAAAATCATGCAACATAATCTACACGTGCAAATTTGAGTGCGCGCAAGATCAAGCGCGCTAAAAAACAATGTGCACGCACGGAGCGGAGCACACGCAAAAGACCGAATCTGACTCATAGCATACACGTTAAGTCTAGCCAAGGCTCAGCAACACACGAGATGCCTAGTGTAAGCCTTCTCAGCAGAGAACGAGATTTGCTCATGGCTAATCTCGCCAAACCAAGCCATGGCCAAACCAAGCCATGGCTTGGCTGGAAAGCCCACGACCCATGAAAACAAGCGTAAACACATATGAGCCCTATCAATATTGACCAAGCAATCCCAAATTGAAAGCAACAAAGAGGACTCAATAGACAGCAAGAATGGCCTCAAAGGAAGCAATACCACGATCGACGAAACATCCAAGGCTTAGTAAGCGGAACAAGCACGGCAAAAGAGAAAAAAAAAAAGAAAATAAAAGAGACCAAATCAAAGAGAAAGAGGGACCCTACCCTGGGGTGGGGCAAAACTGGAGCTAGCCATTGTTGTTAATAAACACTCGAGTGTAAGAGATTCTACTCAAGAAAAGTTGGTGAAAAGAGACACAGGCAGAAAAAAAATTAGGGTTTTACTTTGGATAAAAAATCTCAGGTAAAAACAAGAAAATTACCCTTGCACGCCTTTTTATAACCAAAGAAGGATAGCATATCGTGTAAGCCAATAAAATGACACATGGCCCAGTCGCGAGGAAGCAGAGCATCATGCGAGCGAAATGTCGCGCGACTCAGATGCATGGGAGCACGAACGACATGTGGAAGCACGAATGGCACACGAGCGAAATATCGCGTGAGTCAGGTGCACGGAAGCACAACCGGCATGCGAAGTGAAACGTCACACGAGCGAAAATGTTGTGTGATTCAGATGTATGGAAGCACAAACAACATGTGAAGCAAAGCGTCACACGAGCGAAAGTTTGCACATTTTTGTCTCAAAGAAGCACAAGTGGAATGCAAGCAAAACGTCGCGCGATCCCGACGCAGTTGAGCACAAACACTGCGCGGACCCATCACTCGACGCCTCCCTGCACACATGTCTTTGTTCCCCCAAACAGTGCACGTACTTCTGGCAAAAACACCACTCATCTCTGGTATGCATCACTCCCTCTCGACCCACACAAAACTTCAGGGCCTCCACCAAGGGTTCAGCACACACTCGTGCACTACTAACACTGAATAGACAGGCGAGCTATCTTCCTTGCACTATCCACACACACAGGACCGTTAGTGGTCAAGTGCCTAAAAAACAACAAAAGGGGTCCTTGTGAAAACCCGAAATGGTGCACACCCTAAGGACTCGAATGAAAACCCGAAGGGGCATTTGAACCATTCAAAGCCAAACAGCCGACATACCCCCCTCGGGGCAAAACAAGTCTCATACTCCATTTCTTATCCTTGCCATCAGAGAGGGATAAGAACTGAGTAGAGGGAAAGAAGGGCGAAGCAAACCACGAGAGGAGAAGAAGCCCAAGCCATAGAGAAGGAGGATTTAAACAAGAAAGGAAGAATTATTTCATCAACAAAACAGGATTACAAAAGCTTTACAAAAGTTGTGGTTACAATAATTTGTAGTTACAAAAAAAAGATAGATCTGTCCTGAAATGAGTCTCCCATCTAAATATTCAGCCCCCAAAGTCACCACTGCCTCCTATGGCAGTAGTGTCTTCTAAGACAAGGTGTCATTCTTTTCCAAAAAAAAGGAGCTTGAAAATAATGAAAATAACTTCTTGCTCCTTTTCACCCTCGAGTGAAGGCGAAGAACCAAGAGGTAGTTTAAGGGAGGAGCAACAAGAGAAAAATTGAGTAGAAAATCTCCTACGCCACATATTTTCAATTCACCCAAGTGCTGAATTTGATCAACCATCATAGAGAAGATGATGGGCCAGTGAAGACCATCACAATCTGTCATCATGTTTAGATGGATGAGCTTAGGTTCAGGCCCTCAGAATCTTATGCACAGCCTTGGACCTTACTCTTGGGATCTCAAGCAAACAGTAGAGATCTGAAGGCACAAGCCCACCATCCAGCCCAAGTCCATCAACACTTTCACAAGGTCGAACATCTTCGCCCAGGAGCGCAACGCTTGGACGCACTCAAAGACTTGAGGCCCGAACGCCGGCCTCATCAAAAGGCATGGCCTCCCAGAAGAACACTTTAGAAAAAGAGAGATGTCTTCTCCCCCTCTACAAAGTAAAACAAGAGGTGAGGATCAAATAGAAGGAATAGTCATTAACTCCTGGGGGAGGTTATGCTCGTTTGGTTCTTCATCTACTAGACATTCCAATTGATTTCTTCTTATGCTCCAAGGCCTTTGTGGATGTTCTTCAGGTTTGGGTGCAACTTGTGATTCTCCTGAGTTAATCAGGTTGACATCAGTATTCTTTGTTGAGATATCTACAGTTTCTGGTTTTTTTATGTCATCAGCCTCTTTCTTTCTGATACTTATCATGCAATTATCAATGAGGTCCTGAACTCTATATCTGAAAGTTTGACATACCTCCATGTTATGGGCATAGTTTTGATGTCAATGACACTATTGAGATGTATTGCCTCTATGGAAAGGAGGAATCTTGGCTCCTGTTGGTAATTCTATGAGCCTTGCCTTAAACAACTTCTTTATGACATCGGTCATAGGCTCATATATGGAAGTGAATTCCCTTGGTGTGGAAGTCTGCATTCTCCATATGGTAGAATGAATTTTAGTCTTTCCCTGTGAATGATTTGCAGAAGGGTTGCTTTTCTTGATCATGTTCACCTCCCCTTCTTGAGAAGGTTTTTCTTGGCTCGGTCATATCATGATATTCTCTCAAGCATAACATCAAATGAGTAAGGGACTACCCCCACAATGAAGAATGTAACATATTTTGGAGTCATGTTCTCTAATGATATGCTTACCTTCGTGGCTTCAGGGAGTGAAGTTTTAATGACTCGCATAGTGGCCTCTCTGAATCTGGTTATGAAGAGGGAAGGAGACTCGCTCGACTTCTGTTTGGTGGAAGTTAACTCACCAAGGGTGATGGGTCGGCCTTCCTCTACTATAGCGGGACGAAAATTGCATGAACATTTCATCAGGAGTTGCTTGAGGGTCCTCCTTCATGAATGTTTGGTGCTACATCAAGGGTTATTCTTTTAAGCTATGCGAGAACCTGATCTTGGAAGCTTTTTCGAATGTTTATGACGGTGATTCAGATGATCCATCATCGTAGCCTTGATGCTTGTTTGATTCTGACGAGTTTTATGTCCTTTGATCGTTTCGAGGCAGACTTTTTCCTGAGTGGTAGAAATACAGTTAGATCGTGAACTTTGGCCATCAATGCAATGCAATCCATTATGTTTCGAGTCTTTATTTTGACTGCAAATTAAAGAGGAGGTTTCTCTCATTTCAAGTGTCGACTCGAATCGTATCTTATATTAAAACGTGCAGCTTAATGAGATCTACCACATATTGAAATTTGGGTTTTATTAGCCTACGGATGAGAGAGTTATGACTGTTACTAGTCAATCCCAATTAAATAACACAGTTTTTAGAAATGGAAACTAATTCTTTGAGGCAACATGTGAATAATGCGAAACCCGTCCATTTTAGATAAGTTGGCTCTAGGATGGTCTAGAAGCGTCCAAATGAGTTAAAAATGGATATCTGATGGGTTTTGGCCTTTCTAATCCAATGTAGGTGGTTTGACACTCATCTAAGACTTTGGAAATATAGCTTTAGTTATGACATACTTTTCAGCATGATAGAGAGTGGTGCAGCGAAATGTAAATTCCGTTCTGATATACTTTATCTTAATCGGATTGGGACGAACCTTGGCAGGCACTCTTAAAACACCAAATTCCACTTTTGCAAGCTTTTTTGAGATCAATGTGGCGCCTTTTCAAATTATTCCAAAATTAGGTTTATTTGATCATGATTTTTGTAGTCAATAGGGATTTTTGGTACCTGCAAGTCTAGGTCGCCATTGGCTTCTCCATTATGCAAATCGTGGATACAAGCGTGTCAAAAATACCCTTCAATAACTTGTCTCACCGAATGTTGCTCTTCAAGGGAAGCGAGAAGGGTAACATTCAGAATAAAACTTGTCTCTCAATTTTCATTTTCCTTCCCAATCACTGGCATCGACATAACCTTTGAGAGAAAATCATGTTAAGCTTCTTCCCTGGGGGATGGCTGAGTTTGCTTTTGGGTTCTAACAACTGAGGGCCTTGCTCAAGGGCTTAAAAACCTGATCCTTTTAAGACCTTTTAACGGAGACTGGTGGTTGGGGGCCATTGGCGCTTTCTCCCCAACTCATCAATGCCTCAATTTATCTATTGATGGGGGCCTAGCTTAAGGGCTTCTTTACCACTTCAGCAAGTATTTTTTGTTCCAACAACTGGGGGCCTTGTATAAGGGCTTGTGACCAGTCTTGTCAGAATCATGGTTTGTCTGCCAGTCGGGGGCCTTGATTAAGAGCTTCCTTCCCAGTTCAATAAACGTTGCCTTGTGGGGTGCATGAGCTGTTACACCAAGTTTTGAATTGGTTGACTTGAGAGTGCCTCTTTGGGGCTTGCACCCCAATCTTACTGCGTTTAGTCAGGGATGGATGTGGCTTGATAATGAGTTGATCAATACAATCTTTTTGTAGGGAAATTCTATCTTGTAGATGTCGGTTACCCAAATAAGGCAGGATTTCTATCCCCTTATCATCAATCTCGCTACCACTTGAAGGATTTCTGTTGAGGCAGATCAAAGGCCCAAGACTATATGGAACTTTTCAATAAGAGACATTCCTCTTTAAGAAATGCCATTGAGTGGGCCTTTGGTGTCTTGAAAAAATGATTTTCATTCTTGAAAGTCGCTACTTCGTACCCATTGAAGACACAAATTAAGATACCCATATCGTGTTGCATCTTACACAACTTTATCATGGGTATCGATGGTGCTCCACCGGAGGATGAGATTGAGGTCAATGTTGAAGAGGAAGAGGAGGTACATGTACCCACATTTGTAGGCGGTGGGAGGAGTCAACATGAAAGAGATGAACGGTAGGATTTTCAAGATGAAATTGCGATGAGCATGTGGGAAAAATATGACCACTGTGGAAACTAGATTGTGTTTATTTTCATCTTTTCTTTTCTTTTTTTTATTGTAATGTTATGATGAACTATGCCACAATGTATGAAATCTAGTAACTTTTTTGTTGTAATGTTATGTGGTGACAATTTTTAAATTTAATAAAGTTATCTGCACAATAGAATGTGAGTGGGTGCGAATGGGGTTAGGTTATACTACATATGCAACAACAGGATCTTGTAAATCACATATGTATACTGCATAATGCTTCTTTATTTGCTACTAGGTATGGATGACGTTATTGTTGAGACCTAAGGAACTTCTAGTAAGGCCAAAAGGCAACTTTGGTCTAATAAGATGGAAACAATTTTGTTGGATCTACTTGTTGAAAAGACACTAAAGACTGAGAAAGTTGTAAAAGACTATAAACCACAACAATGGGTCGCCATCAAGCGGGAGTTTTTAAAGAAAGCTAGCATGGACTTGAAAAGAGACGCTTTCAAAAATAAGATGAAGAATTGGCGAACCAACTACTTGGTTGATAGGAAAATCTAAAAACAAAGTGGTTCTGGTTAGGATTCTGTCAGGCACCAAGTACTTATTGACGATTTTGTATGGGACGCTTATATTGAGGTGAGTAATGTGCTTTTATCTTCGTTTCTTAGTTATTGTTAATCATGCCTAAAGTAGTAGTAGCAATATGTTCTCCCGAATCATGCAGAGCAACGAGGATGCTAAAGGGTGGAAAGATAAGCCCTTCCCTTATTACGATGTGCTTAGCATAATCATTAGCAATGAGGTTGTTGAAGGATGTGGGGCGAGGACACCAACCATGCTAGTGCAAGAAAGTTAAACCCCTACAGGAAATGATAATGTGTCAATGAGAGATATCGATATCAATTACGACGAGGTACCAGATGACGATGAGGATGTACCTGAGATGTCGTTACAGACAAGTGCTTCTAGAAGAGTGCCTAGGAATGAAGTTGCAAGGCCAAAGAAAATGAGGGCAATAAATGACTCCCTTGATAACATGGTGTACAATCTAGGTGAAAATCATGGATAAACAAATGCCAAATCTAAGAACAACTCAGGTTACTGATGCCATATCCAAGATCACAGGCTTTACACCAAGGGTCATGATGATTGTAGCAGAAGATATTGCAGACCATGAAAATAAGACCACGATATTCTTGATCATGAGTTGGGAAGACATAATCGAGTACATCCTCAATGTGTACAGTGTGCAATGTAGAACAACACTGCCATAGATGCAACTTGTTCCTCCATCTCTTTCTTCATGCTTTTTTGGATTGTTATGGTTTTGAAACATGCACTCACTATAGGTGCATTTTTTTGGACGAGCTGATGATGTGCTATATATACACACTTTTTTTAACTTTGGTCAACATTAATTGAATCTTTAGTACTGAAAAATTGACCATCCATTTGTGGACAAACATACCGAATTTGTTTTTTGGTATGGGTGTTGAATTTTGATGTTATATTAACCATCTTTAGTTCTCTCTAATGTTTATGGGTTGAATATAGATGTCTTTCTCGATCATTTTGTGTGATAATTGCAGCTTATATCGAGTTCCTCATCTGATTATTCTGATTACTCTCTCTCTATCTTCACTATCTTAGTTGATTCTCTTTCTTATTTATGGTTGAGATCAATGTTGTCAGATTCGCTTCAGAGTTTGCTTTGGTTTGGTCTAAAAAATGAAGCAATTCGATACTTGGTTGATTCAGGGAAGACTTCGATTTTTATTTATTTATTTTAAAATAAATAAAAATCAATTTTTTAATTTCATAACAAATTTAAAAATAAAAAATTAATAATATATAAATTTATTACTACAATTAATAATAAATAAAATACTTAAATATTATTTTAGTACTACATTTTTAATTTGTTTTTTAATGCCCTTAGAATTACGAGCAAAAATACCTAGAACAGTTTTTTCAAACTTCAAAAAAATATCATTTTTTATTACTGCACTTTTGACCATTTTTTAAGCCGCTCAAAGTAGGTGAGGCAATATTGCTTTTTTGTATTTCCTTCTATACGTGTCGAGGTATGAAAGGTGGCATTTTCTTTTTGTATTTTCTTGCCATACGTGGCATTCATACAAAGACTTACATCCTGTTAATTGCTTATGGAAAGCTTTAAAACTAACAAGCAACAAAGTAAGAGTAGTATTTGGTTTCACTTCATTATTGAGGCAAAAACAGAAGACTTCGGGTGCTTCGTTTAGGGCGAAGCGAAGATAACAGCATTCGTTGAGATCTTCATTGTTGATATTTGGTTCTATTAATATTTTACTGTGTATTATTTTTTATTTTTTATTTTTTTCATTGAACTGTAGCTTAGTTCGTATGTCATAAATCCAATCGGTTTTGTTTAACAGATTCTTAGCTTGCTCTTGAGATTGGATGATACATTTACAATAGTCCAAGTAAGCTTTTGTATACTATGGCTCTTTTCTTCTATTGAAATGTGCACTCACTATATGTGAACTCTTTTTTGGACGAGCTGATGATGTGCTATATATGTACACTTTTTTGGTGCTGAAAAATTGACCATCCATTTGTACATGAATATGCGAATTTGTTTTTAGGAATCGTGGTTTGGTATGAGTGTTGAATTTTGATGTTTTTGGTTAATTATGTATCTCTAATGGTTTGTTACTGCCTTCTGGTGTATGAGATGATATGTCATTACTCTCTCTCTCTTTCTCTCTATTTTCATTGTCTTAGCTAATTCTCTTTTCTTATTTATGGTTGAGATCTCCATTGCTGTCTAGAAACCAGCAGCATGTGGTTATGGTTGAGATCTTCATTGCCTTCATGATTGTATCTCTAATTGTTTGTAATAAAACAATCAGCAGCATTTTCTTTGATTTCAATCAAAATTTATGCACGGAACCAATTGAATATGATATGTGATTGTTTTTAGAACATTTGATTATGTTTGCAGAAGATTAATGAATCCTTTTGGATGTGCATTTGAGCAATAAAAGTGGTTAAAACTTGTCAAATAGCTGTTGAGCAGCAACAAAGTCTAAACAACCAGTAATTCATGTCAAAATTTCGTTGTCAATTTTTGGCTATATA
This sequence comes from Amborella trichopoda, assembly GCF_000471905.2. The sequence continues at coordinate 896,423 of NW_006497083.1, forward strand.
TGTCAGGTTGTGTTAGAAACTTAACCATGACATTGTTCATTTTGTATAATTTGTAGGATATGAGCTAACTAGACGTATGATTTTTTATGGTATATATTACCTAAGTAAATTAGTCAATTGCTTTATTAATTGCAAAGCAATCTAGACATAGTAAGAGGCACTTGTATCACCAAGATTGTTTGAAAATTCATTATCTTCATGCCTTTTTTCATATATGCCGCTTTTTAGTTTGCCATTCGATTAAGGAATATGTTTGACTTCTATGGTTAATTTTGAAGGAATGAAATGAATATAATGAGTCGTAATTGCTTTTTTTTCTATTTCATGCTCTTTTTTTTTACTATAATGAGCAAATGCTTCACATTCTTATAAGCCTTTTCAAAGGAATGAAATGCATATACATGGGATGAGAAGAATATTTTTTGAGAGAAAATGTAGCTGGATGGGAGAAGAACTTTTATTTATCTAAATTAACAAAACAATAATGGTAGAAATCAAAAGTTTTAAAAATATATTTAAAATTTCAAAAATCAATGAACTTTCACTTTATTGCCACTTATGAATGTTCATGTCCAATGCAACAAGAATGTCGACAACATCTACAAGTAGTGGGGGCTTCCCACCCCGTCAATGTCAAATTTGACACAGCAAAATGCATCACAATGGAGTCGCCCACAAGAATCACATGAACATGACCTAGAAATTCATGAACCAATGGTAGTACAACAATCCAACATTGTTGACTTGGGTCACTTAAAATATATTTGTAGTTCCTATGTATAACTAATGCTTTTATTGTTGTACTCATCTTTTTCATTTTCATAATTGTATTGTTCAAGAACATCTCGTGAATATGTAAATCTTGTATTTGATACTCAACTGAGGTTGTGGTTGACATTGTCTAGAGACTACTTGATTTTAGAAGTGCAATGAAGTTTATCATGCAACATCTGCATCAATTGTTGTACAAATATATCTCTCTAGGAACCATGGTTATCCATAAAAAATCCAAGGTTTCTCTCACTCTAGGAGTCTTCTGTCACCCATCAATTAAACACTCTCTCTCTCCCTCTCTCACATACACACACACACAACAGATAAAACTTAATGTAAATTCCCCTTTTTGAGAGAGAGATGGGAGGAGAGGGGGAGAGCGCACCAATGCAACAAAATTGGAAGTCTTGTTATTGATTTTGTAGCTAAAACAAAAAATACGAATAAAAAATGTCAATGTTTCATCTAATAAATATGGGAATAAATTCATTTCTTCTTTCTTTATCATGAGCTACATTGTTTGCCATACAAGTATTGCAGACAATTTAATTATAAGTTTTAAAATAGCAAGGAATATAACTTCATGATTTCCCAAAACATTGACGTTAATTGAATATTTGGTATCTAAGATATATAAGATATAATGGAAGGAACAAGAAAAAAATAAAGATTTCATCATAGTTCAGAATTAATATTTTCAAGTTTGGAATGAATGTATGGAGTTAATTATTATAAAATTAATTACAGAGTAATAATACAAAAATTACAATTGAATTTTCATGAATTCACTTATTCTAGGCAATCCAAACAGCGGACAGACATATCCATGTTTTTTATCAGGTGCCATCCAAACAACATACAACCTATCCCAAGGACGGATCCATTCCAAGAGAAGCCGATTTCAATATAAGCCTGTTCCCAAGATAGTCTAATCTAGGTACCTAAACATATCATAAAGTGAATGGAAAGAAGGTACAATCCATAACGAGATAAAATAAAGATTTTAAGTCTTAAAAAAATATATTTTGCAATATATTATTTTAAAATATTTGTTTTTTTAGTATGGCACTATTTTAAGAGCATCAGGATTTTTAATCAAAGATGGAAATAGATTCCCAGGTCATCATAAGAATCCTACGTTCAAAGTATTTTTTGAACGTGATTTCAAGACGGGGCTTTACATTTTTTATCAGGCCAAAGCGTCATAAAAATTACATCCTTAGTGAAAAAGGATTGTATACAATGAAACCCTTTATCTTTTCCATAAAAAGGTCACAATTACTTATAAGCGTAGCTTGTGTCTGCCACCAATGTTCAATAAATTTTTTATTCGACTTTGATCTTGACCAACAGAATAAATATGGCCGCCGAATTTCACAAGATTACCTGTGACCATATACTAAAGAGAACCAGGGTTCTTCTAGCTATTTCCTCAAGCATTCGGGGTAGTTTCGTCAATAAAAACGGTTTCGGATCTCATGGTCATATCACGATTGCCCATCACTCGATAAATTTTTAGCAAATCGCCTTGTTTTAGGGTTTCTCTTTCCATCCAACACAGCGACGGGAGACTCAGGAAGGTCATGGGTCGAAGTAAGAAAAGCTATGCCTTCATACTTCTTGGTTTCCGATTAATTTTTTATCGTCTTTTCAATTGACTTTTGTTGCTGTTTCTTCTGATTTGTTGGTTTGATTTATACTATGATTATTTGCAAATGAATTGGGTTTAGATCTGGATATTAGATTAATCAGGAATCACTTTTTGGGTCTGCCTCGAGGTTCCCTTGGTGGGAAATTTTCTTATTAATATCGGAGATTTATGTTTAGGTTTTGATGATCATTTCAGTTCTGTAAATATGAATCTCTGGACTTCTTTGGATATAACGGTAACACTATAATGGAATTTTAGTGAGGTGGTAGTTTTGTTTTGCATGGTTTTTTAATGTTATTTTAATGGTTTCTATGTGAAAATTAATAAATACTTAGTTGATTTTAGTTATTGGTCCTTTGAACGTAGTATCCATGTAGCTATTTTGCATTTGGATTTGATATTGAAATTTGCTGACCCCAAATCATTGGGATAAGGATTGGATGATAATGGTGTTATCATATTGAAATTTGAAAATAGGGGTTTGTATCAGTCAGCAGATTACATATTAGGGTGATCACATTATTGTTGAGGTATTGGCTCATGTACTAGTAAATAATTTGTTTCCTACTAGTGATGGCTATGCAGAAAATTACCAAGGACTGGAATGCATTTTAATATCTTCTTGAAGTCTTAAATCAATGCATCAACTGGAATAATCTAGAGAAAGATTCTTGTTGAGTGAGAATCTTTGATTGAGAAAAGTGGTGCACTATTATTTGGTTCATCGCTAATAACTGATAAGAAAAATTTCCTCAAGAATGAGAAAACATTTAATTTTGCACTGAAACTTTATAAAGAAAAAAATCTACCCTCAATGAATTTGTTACCTTATTCTGCATCTAAAGAGGGCCATAATTGTGACCTTTTTCAGATATTTAAATTAATCTTTCATCAATAAAGACTTTGAATCAATTATATTGTGCCACAAGTTAACAGTTTCTGCATATAGTTGTCTGCAATGATATTAGGTTTTGTAGTTTTATTTGCATGGGTGTGTATTGACACCTGGTAATTTTTCTCTTAGCTGAAGTTTGAATTGAGCTATTGTAACCAGAGTTACCTGCGCCAATTCCATTTACCAAATGGCAACTCTTATGTGAATGGTTATATTTTTTGGTTTACTTGTCTTAGTTTGTACTATTTATTGAAAGATATGCAGTTTCTAAAGTTAAAGGACAATGCCTTTTCTGAAAATAAACAGGTATATTGAATGTAAGCTTTGTTGTTCTAAACATAAAGGTGTTATTAGGTACCACAACTCATTGAAAACTCTGAAATTTGGCATGTAGGGCATAGTCTTAAAAGAGTGCGTGTTTTGATCCATATGGGTATATAGGTTTTATGATTCCTCTTGGTACTCAGTATTTTGCATGATATATATGAAAATGTTTTAAGTTAAATGAGCGGCATTTGGCAGGACCTGCAAGATGCTATCGTCAGATTAAAAATAAGCCATACCCAAAATCAAGGTACTGCCGGGGTGTCCCTGATCCAAAAATCAGGATTTATGATGTTGGCATGAAGAGGAAGGGAGTGGATGAATTCCCCTTCTGTGTTCACCTTGTAAGTTGGGAGAAAGAGAATGTGTCTAGCGAGGCTTTGGAGGCTGCACGCATTGCCTGTAACAAATATATGACGAAATTTGCTGGAAAGGATGCATTCCATCTTCGAGTTAGGGTGCATCCTTTCCATGTTTTGAGGATTAACAAGATGCTTTCTTGTGCTGGTGCCGATAGGTATGATTTTTTCCTTTATCTTTCTTTCATGATGGGAACTGAATCTATCACAACTTTGCTTGGCACCCTTACAAGATGTTATCCATTCATCCTTCAACCTGGAATAATCTGTGTGTGTTTCTAAAACAAGTTTTGTAGTATAGGGTAAAAACCCATGCAACTAGGTTCATGATCGTTAATAGCCCTGAGTTGCTGAGGTATAACTTTTTTTCAGAGTGCTATTAGATTGGGCTCTATTGTACTTGCTTTATGAAGTTGTATGCTTCTACTCCTTTTAATACTAATTGGAATCTGTGTGATTGGATGCTGATTGCCAATATCTGGTGCTAGTTTGCTACATTTTTTGGGATATCTCATACATGTCTAAAATGATTAGGGGGTTGGCTTCGGCAGAAAATGCTGGAAAAAGGCCCAATTTTTTCTTGAATTACCACAACACTGCTCTTGAAAATGCTCATGATGCCCTTTGTCTGCGTTTATGACCATCTTTGGTATTGAGAAATGTGGTTCTAGAAAATATTTGATGAACTGATTTATTTTCTTAGTATCAGAGCTCTTATGAACACATGCCAATCTTCATAAATGCCACAAGTGTGACCTCAAAGGCTATCTTTCTTTTTAAAATCCTTGCATGTATAATCTTTTCAGGTTAAGTATATAATAGAACCCAGTGTTTTAAAATGTGGGATGCGGCCAAAAGCGGTCGGGGGCCCGATACGGCCCGGATGCGGGTGCATCGTGACGATGTGGTCAATAAATGTGAAAAAATTCTAAAAAATCTAAATATATAAGTTAATGCATAGAAAAAAAATATGGTGGTGATATATGTGATAATAGGTATTTTAGTTTAATGATTAACTTCAAAATTATTATCTGTCGGAGATTCTGTATCCAGTTATCCACTAGCCCCTGATAGAAACTAGAAACTTGAAACTAGCTTCATAAAACATTCAACAATCAATAACCATAAGCACAAATTTGCACCATAAGCACAAAAGCACAACCATCAACAACCATAAGCACAACCATAAACAACCATAAGCGCAATCATAAGCACAAAATAGTGATATTACAAACCAAAAGTCAAGCTCATGAAGAGTTAATAGTTAATAACTTAATACAATCATCCATTTTGAGAGTCAATTTTGAAATTTGAAGTCAAATTTTGCCACCCGATTTCTTATCACAAATTCACTATAGCATCTCCAAATTAACAATCAAAAGCATCAAATCAACATCCAAGTATCAAGCAATCCCCAAATCGAAGATTTGAATGAAAAATAAATTTTTGCCAAATTTTTTTTCCCTTGATTTGATGCAAAAAAAGGCCACAAAAGTGCTGGAAATCATCGTTTAGGGGGTTTAATACCCCCCCAAACAGTTTCCCCCATTTTTGGATGGTCAAAAAGACCATTTTGCCCCTCCCCGAGGGGCAAAATCAAAAAACAATTCGGCAGAAGGAGATGCAGTGCAATGCGGGATGCAGCCTGATGCGGTGCATATGCGGCCACATAGGTCAAAAGCACATATGCGGCCTGTTATGATGCGGAGCCCACCACATACTGCATGATGCAGCCGCATTTTAAAACACTGATAGAGCCATTTACCACCCTAGGCCATTAGATGTGAAATTAATTGGCTCAAGGAGTAACATTAATCGTGTTTAGAGTTCGATAAAATTATTTTTAAACTTTGTGCGGGAAATGATGCAAATGTGGATGCTCTATTTTCACATTTAACATCTAGGGTTGGTTGTGACCTTCTTGTACCAAAGGTAAATGCTTAATATAGTCTAAATTTCACAATATCCCAACTTTTGTCCTATGATTTGTATTTGTTTTTGTGTTGTACATTTTCACGGTGGACATGATCTCTTGAATTTTCTGGATAATGCAGTGTAAGTGAATGACCCCTATGCCATTTTTTATCTTTTTAGGCTGGATTTGCTCGGAAGCTTTTTTCTATCTTCATTCATTTAAATATGGACATTAGTTTTGGATGGACCCTAGTTTGGATGTTGACCTGGAAACAACCATCCTGGAGAAGCATTTATTGGGAAATATTTAACTTCATAAGAAAATTGATTGCAATTTCTATGGTTTGGGTTATTGGGAAATATTTAAGTTCATCAGAAAATAGATTGCAATTTCTATGGTTTGGGTCTCTGTTGCTCATGCCTTGCACTTGTCTATGATTTTAGGCTCCAGACTGGAATGAGGGGTGCATTTGGAAAGCCGCAGGGTACATGTGCAAGAGTGAGCATTGGGCAGGTTCTCTTGTCTGTGCGTTGTAAGGACAGTAATGGCAACCATGCTCAGGAAGCCTTGCGTCGTGCCAAGTTCAAGTTCCCTGGCAGGCAAAAGATCATCGTTAGCAGAAAATGGTAATATTTCTCAGGAGAACCTGTGCGATAATTTATAAAGAAAGAAAGCAACTGTGCATTTGTTTAGTTGTTTGTTTATCAATGGTATTTGATTTTGTGAGCCATCTGGCCTATGCTACAATATAGGCTGGACGACCCATATTTAACAATCTGGACGATCCATGTTCACTAACAGGTGTGGGGGCGTTATCATCATTTTTAAATTTTGAGTGCAAATTTTTTTAATTTTTGTACTTCTGCTTCTAGGTTTCACACTTCTTGACACAAAATTTTAGCTCAAAAGGATATTTAGATAAAATTAAAATCGAAAAGGTTCCCAGATGTGCTAGCCGTTGGATGTTATCGGATTGAATTTGAGGCGCGCGGCCTATTCAATAGACCACCTGGCTACACATGCCCCCCACCCCACACACACACGCACCCCAAAAGGATGAAACTAATGAATGCGTATCAGATTTTTAGTATGACCTATAAAGTGGCTGCAGTTTTTTTTCCCTCTAATTTCTCTCTAAGGAGTGCTGCTCTTCTGTTTGGGGAAAATGCTGGAATTTTTTTTTTTTATTAGTTTCTCACCTAGGGACCAATTCAAGATGTTGAAAATTGAAATTTTTTTGGCCAGTCAATGAGAAATGAGTGTCCAAATTTTGAAATTTTGATTCTATGTTGAATCTGCATTCACAGAAGTAAAGAAAGGAGCCTAATTTTTTTTGACTTCCATAATTTTATATAACTTGCTCTGTGTACACTGTCTTAGAATCATGCATAAATTGGAAAAGGGCAACATAATAGGAATTCATTGCAGAAATTTGGGTGAAAGTGGTATTATAGTGAATATTGAGGATGCGCCTCGCCCATTATACCATTTGTGTGGTATTGATCCTGAAATGAAAAATGAATTATTGGAAATTATCCGAATTTTGAAACTATAATTGGAGCTACAGTTTGATTTGTTAAATGCAACCTGGCCCATTAAGATTGTCATTACGTTCACAATATAATGAATTATTTAGTAATTTCCTGGAGAACAAAAAAAAAATTACCTGGAAAACAAATTTTGATTGAATTGGCATATCCAATTGTAACTGAGGATTAGAGAATTCTCATATAATTTTCTTTTTGGCTTTTCGAATTATACAATGAACAATCAATTAATCAGAGATAAATAGGTTAAATGGTAATTATGGATTTAGAATTCTGGTGGAGATTATTTGTCCATATACGTAAAATTGGACAATGATGGTCCATTGAGTTTTTGATCACTGATTATCATGAGTGATTTGATTATTGATTATCAGATGACATTTTATTTTTGGAAAAGTATACAAAAAGGCCGTCTGTCATTTGTGCAATGTCACAATCACCGTTAGCCATTTGATGTGAGATCTGGTGGTTAAGGGTATCTGCATAAAATTTTATGTAGTTTTCCTCCAACTTCGTGACACACCCTTACCCTTGCGATTTTGATATCCAACTGCCTGGGAGTGTGATTGTGAGGTTCTTGTATCTAAAGTAAACGGTCTTATAGTACACATACACTACTATTCTGATGAATAATTTAACTTTAGTTCACCCGTGGAGATTCTCAAACCATGTTTTGGGTTGATAGAGTTTTTGTTGCTTGAAGATGCATCATCTAATATTTTTTTCTCTATTTCTTCCTAGGGGATTCACCAAGTTCAGCCGTACTGATTATCTGAAATGGAAGGAAGAGGGCAGGATTGTTCCTGATGGCGTCAATGCCAAGGTATGTTTACTTTTTTTTTTTGTTTTTTTAAAGTTCATAACAGGTTATCTCCTTTCTTGTGTTTAAACAAATTTAATATTTACTTAATATCTTAAACAAAATGAAGAGACCTTTAAATTTCTGCCACATTGTGTATGGATATTTTCCTAGACCTACCTATAAAATAAATTTGATAGCTTTAGGGAATCATTTAAAAGAACTGTTGATACCCTTATCTTTCTGCCTTCTTGCTCTTATAATATTTGTGGAACCCGCTTGCCTATATTGTCATAATTTTTGAACTTCATAGATCCTTTTTTGAAATTGGTACCTCGTATTTAGCTTATAGAGATATGGTTTTTGATTTTGACAATTTTGTCCCTAATCTTATTCTGAACTATGGTGATGTTCTATGAATATAGCTGTGGTTTATTGGTAGTGAGTGGCCAAGTTGGCCTGGAATATGTGGTCCACGATCTTTTAGAAGTTCCGTAGCAAACCAAATGTTGCAGCTCTCTTTCTCTCTCTCTCTCTTTCTATATATATATATATATATATATGTATGTATGTATGTATGTATGGGAACAACCTTAAGAAACCATGTTAGGGCCGTTTATTTTATCCAAAATTTAAAATATACATTATTTTCATTCTAATAAACAATCACAAACAAAAAATGAAAATGGAACTTAGAAAGTAATTTTTTAGCCCAATTAACATAGGCCATCCATTTTGATAAGATGCTTAGATTTAGGTTTCAGAAGGATTTTTTTCTTTTCCAAATTTTTTGGATGGCTTTACTATCGTGAGATGAACAATGTTAAAAAAAGAAAAAATGATTTTGAGTTCTTAAAGACTAAGATTTTGAAATTCACCAAATGAATGGTCTAGATTCATTGTTGGAGAGGACTTATTTTGACCATATCTAGGGTTCAAATTGAACTCTTTTTTTAGGATTGATTATTGAGATGAAGAGAGTATGTGTACCCAAAATTTTGGGTCATACCAATGCTACAAACGTGGTTTTTATGAGTGTGGTTGCATCATACTATGATATAACCGTTGCATGAAATCACGGCCATATATATATATATATATATATATATATATGAGTTATTTTAAAATATATCGTTCTAATGGTGAACTTAGAATTTAATAGTTCCAAAATTTTTGACATCAAATGTCCTTATAAATATAAAAAAGTATATTAACAATTGCTTATTTGAAAATTTTGAGATTTTTGGACTTTAAAGATAAATTAAAATTTAATTTACCGTTAAAGTCCAAAAATCATTAAAAAATCAAGGGAATATTTTTTAATTTAAAATTGAATTTAGGAGGGTTTTTAAAAAGACCAAAATACCTTTTCCAAAGTATATGAAATGTTTGTGATAAAAAGTAATGTTTGATGATGTAAGGGTATTTTATGGTAAATAAATTTCGAATGCTAAATTTTATGTTTACCATTAGTGCGGTGTATCATAGAATAACCGTATATATCTTCTATATGTAAAACGCAAGGAGGTTCGTAGCAAGGTGGTAGTCAAGAAATCCATCTCAGGTTCGGAGTTTGGTTTCGTATGTTGGTTGGATAAATAAAATTGCTTGGAGTTCGTTGCGTATGTTGGTTGGACTAGTAAAGTTTCTTTATATAGTGTGCACTTTTCTTGGTATAGTTCATGTGTGTGACCAACACCATAGTAAAAAGGGCGTCTATGTTTCCCTTACATGTTATATGATCCCTCAACTAAAAATTGCATCAAATGTTTTTTAAAATAATGTTTAATATTTTTATTTTTAAATAAAAAAATTCTTTTAAAACCATAATTGCTATTACATCTACTTTGAATAGTCAAATTGGCATCAAAGTGTAATTTAACTCTCTTTTAAAATTCGAATTGTTACTAAAATTGAGAGGAGTTAAATTTTATAATTTGGTATAATAAAATTCTAATTTGGGTTTCAGAAAAAATATTTCTCAAAACATTATTAAAATCATGCTTTTTTGAAGCAATACTTATATTTTTTTTTAGATAACATTATTAAAAGGGTGCGGTTTGTATAGAGCCGAGGCTCTAAATAATCAAATTGGAGCCTACCTTCAAATAGTGTCGAGAAATATGGTTTCAATACTGGAAATTTTTGTGAGAGCTTTAAATTATATTTTCATCTTTAGTTATAAAATTTAAAGCTTCAAAAATAATGTAGATCGAGCAGATATATGAAAACTTGAAAATCTTGAAAATTGATTATCCAAAAGTGCATTACCAGTTGCACTATGTCCAAAACTTGAAATCTATTTGTTTTCATGTCCATGCATCTTGATGTCGAGATGATCAATATGATGATATTTGGCCATCAAAATGACCTCTTCTAGTGAAAGTTTTGAGGTAGGCTCTAATTTGATTGTTTACAGGCTAGGCTCTATATAAACTTTTCCCTTGTTAAAATAGGTACTAAAGAGTGAATAATTTTTCCAATATTGAATAATTTTTTGAATCCACTATTTGAATGGATTTCAAACACTCATGAATGAGTAATTTTGCCAATGTGTTTGAATGGATTGCAAACACAATTAAAAGTGGATTTCAAACACTATTTGAATCCACTATCGTCGACTCACAGATTTCAGATTTCCCACCCTAACCTCGGAATGGGTTTAGATTAAAATGGACATTTTAATGTTATATATCATTTTGATTTGTCGTTATTTTTAATATCAACTAAAAATAATCAAAATCACATTAAAATTCAATTTAACTCACTTTTGAAATCCAAAAGTTTACTCCAAGACGGGGAGAGATTAAAATTTATCTTTGTAATAAAATTTGAATTTCAATTGAGAAAGAAATATTTTTCGAATTACATAATTAGAATTATGATTTTTTAAAGCAATTTTATATAAAATTTTATATATTTTTTGAAAGAAATTTGATACAATCAAGCGGGTGGCACAATATAATGTCACCATATGAATGACATATTACACTACTATAACATTAATTATAGTCAAACTTGCAATTTTGTTTGGCAAAACCACAACAGAGAACTTCATTTTCTCAGCTTCTAGGTCATGCAACACTCATGACCATTTAAACTCCATAATAATACAATATAATATATCCAGTTCAAATAAATTTTACATTTCTTTAAAATAAGTTCTACTCAAGTTGGATAGGTAACATAACATAGTGCAACAACAAAAAATATATATTGCAGTGTTCTAAGCAATAGTTTACTTAAGATTAATAAAAAATACTTGCAACTAATCTTTAACAAGCATCCAAATGGAAGTTTGTAATCCAATGTTCATTAATAAACGAGATTTTGTGGATGAGTTAAACTTCAAGGAATAAAAGATGTGCTCCAAGAAGAATTAATAAATGAAGTTCTAATTCGACCATGGTTTTGATTTATGGGGGTAATTTTAATTAATTTAAAAAAGTATTTATCGAATTACAAAATTGGAGTCATGATTTTTTAAACTAGTTCTAAATAAATATATATTTCACATATTTTTTAAAAATAAAATTGACACAAATTAAGTGGATAGCACAACATAACACCACTATATAAATGACATGTTACACTACTGTAAAATTAGTTAAAGTCAAACCTAAAATTTTGTCTAGCAAAACCACCATAAAGAATCTTTTTTCAACTTCTAAATCATGGAACACACATGACCATTTAAACTTCATAATGAAATAATATATCCAGCTTAAATAAATTACACATTCATACTAACTTCTTTAAAATAAATTTTACACGAGTTTGGTGGGTATCACAATACAGCGCCACAACAAAAATAATACATTGCACTATTCTAAGTATTAGTTTATTTAATATTCTTGAAAAACTAACCAAAATTCTTTGGTGGCATCCATATGGAGCTGGTGAATGAGGTTTGTGAATGAGGTTTGTGAATGAGGCTTGTGAATGAATCAAACTTCGATAAAAAAAAAGCTGGTATCTAAGGAAAATCAATAGATTAAGTTGTAGATGGACCTTCATTTTTATTTATGAGGTTTATATAGGGTTAATTGATTTTGATTAATTTTATAATTTTATTTATTATGTAATAAATTTTTTTGAAACAATATAATATCTGCTTTAGCATAAAAATTATTGTATTGTAAATTATAGTTGTATGACGTTGTTAATTTATTTATTTTTTTATATATTTAAGTTAAATATATCTATAACATAAATTTATTTAAATTGTTAAGTTATAAATAAAAACTTATAAATTGATATAACCTAGAACTAATAGCTTTTAAAAACTGATTAATAAAATCTAACTGACTTAAAAAATATAACAATAATTACATACAAAAAACCTACAATATATTTGGGCAACACCACAATAAAAACCTTCTAGTTTTCTTCTGCCACACAATTAAATTAAGGCATAAAGTCCCGGACGTGTGCCCCTTTAAAATCTTGGATGTCACAATATATATGCAGTTTAAATAAATTCTTCATTCATTTTGACTTCTTTGAGATAAGTTTTATATAAGCTGAGTGCAACACAAAAAGGACACATTATACTGCTATAAAATTAATTGAAAACAAAATGACTATATAGTCTAACAATACCATGATAAATAAGTTTCAATTTACAATTCCTAAGCTATCTAACGCACATGCCACTTTGAACTCTATTGAAACTATATGTCCAATTTATATAAACACTACATTCACTTTAACTTCTTTAAATAAATTTCACTTAAGGTGAGTGGGCAGCACAACATATAGTGCCACCAAAAAAATATGCACTTGACTGCTCTAGAGAGTAGATCACTTAGATTAATACTATTTTAACATAATTTTAACACGGGTGGATAGCACGGTTTAGTGCCACCACAAAAATGACAAGTTGCACTATCCTAATTAGCAATTTACTTAATATTGATTTAAAAACCTATATTTTAGTAGAAATTGCATTGAATAAATTAGCTTTGCATTGTTGGATACTTGGATGACAAATTCATTGATGTAGGATAGCTGCGAGTTACTTTAAATGTTCTATGACTACCTTCATTAATTCTCATACATAGAAAATGGAAGTCCATAAAATTCTTTTAATTTACTCTTCAAAGTTTTTTTTCACCTAAAAAAACTCGAAATAAGACCATAGAGCATGGTTAGAGATAGGAAACATATATTTAGATAGAGAAAATCTGATAGAGTGATATTGCAGTTGAAAAAGATGTATATAATTAAAGAGAACTTCGAGAGAGAAAATGCATAGGTAGAAACAAAGGCTTTGACAAATAACGTGTTTAAGATGTTAGAGAGAGAAAGGATACAGTTAGAGAACTATAGATTTGATTTATATTGCGTGCAGAGAATGTGCACTCTGCTAGTATGTATTAACCCTATATATAAATATACGCACACACACTAGTGATATGCACGTGCGTTGCATATGTACTAAATATTTGTTACTAATATAAATTTTCAATATTTAACTGGCACGTTCGATTTTAGAGAGGTGTAGAAAGAGAGAGTTTGTTGGATCCATCTTCACATGCGGGCATCTATTATATATCAATTTTTTATATTTTAATTATACTAGCTGAGTGCACGTGCTCCGCACGTGATATGAATCCAATTTATGTTGGTTAATTCTTTAACTATATATTTTCTCTCTCAAACTATATCCTGAACATGTCATTTATTTAAGTCCTTTGTTGCTAACTATGCATTTTTTCTCTGTAAGTCGTCTAACTATAATTATATACATCTATTGCAATTGCAATATCACTCTATAAGTTTTTCTTTTTCTAAATGTCTTTTCTCTCTCTAATCATGCTCCATGGTATTATTTAAAGTAGTTTTTTAGGTTAAAAAAAAACTATGAAAAGTAAATTAATAGAATTTTGTGGATTGGCATTTTTTATATGAAAATTTATGAAAGTAGTATTGGATCCTTTAAAGTAATTTATGACTATTCTACATCCGTGAATTAGTTAGTCAACAATATTTTGCTATTCAATACAATTTCTACTAAAATGGAAGTTTTAAATCAATCCTAAGTAGTGGCATTACAAAAATGATGCGTTACATTCCTCGAAGCAATGGTTTTGTTAAGATTAGTATTCGTCTAAAATAATAACACAAGTTGCACAAGTAACACAACATAGTGTCACTGTAAAAATGACACGTTGTACTGTTATAAGCAGCAATTTACTTAATATTATTATCAATTGAATGTCAACTTTGAATCTTAATAAATTGTTATTCCTTTATAAGTATATTAACAACTTATCAATCAACTTATAAACTTACTAAGTTATAGTTGTTATGACTCAATATAAGTTACATAAGTTGTTCTTACATGTTCTTATAGTAGAAAACTTCTGCTATTACCTTCCCTTCGGTATCTCTAGAGCCACTTATGGTTGACACCTAAACACATCACACAAATTGAGCTGGCAACACAATAAATCCGCGCCACAAACATAACGAATTGCACTATTCTAAGTTTTATTTTACTTAAAATTAACATACAAAATTATAATTTATTAAAAAGAAAAAAGTTAGATAAGGTTGCAACACTAAAATGTAGAATTAAGGTGCACCTATAAAATCCATCGTAAAAGACTATTTTGAAGTTAGAAAACCCTCTAATTGATGATTTCCACATCGAGATGTATGAATATGAAAAAAAGAAAAAGATTTCTAGTCCCAAATATAGTACATCTTGCAATAAATTATTTGGACCATCCATTTTCAATATTTTCATATGTTTATAGATCTTCTTAATTGGAACCATTTTTTGCATCTAAAATTTTATAATTAGATATGAAAATAGATTCTCAAGACATCCTATGATTTTTTTATACCAAAATTACATCTTATGATAAAATTTGATGGTTTACCTTACTTTGATTGTTTAAGGTTTAAATTTTAGATAAACCAGACCCTCATTAGAAACTTTCTAATTTGGCACTATGTCGTGCTTCCTGCTCAATTTGTTTTAAAACTAATTTAAAGTTGTATTAATCTCAAGTAAAGTACTCCCTAGAGCACTGCAGTGTGTCATTTTTTTTGTGGCACTATGTTTTGTTGCCTCCTTAACTTGTGCAAAATATAGTATTGGATCTTTTAAAGTAACTTATGACTATCCTACATCAATGAATTAGTCACTCAACAATATATAGCGCTGGGCAAGCTTTCTATGCCTCCCCTACAACATAAAACTTATATACTTCCTTTTATCCAACCTTCCATTTTAAATGGAGGGCTAAGATTGCCCTAATCACAATGTCACCTCTCTGCACTATTTTATTTTTAAGTTTTTTTCGATAAAATATTTTGACATCAAATTTTGGACGTCCAATCCTCTATTAAACTCGCACTAGCGAAAAATATAAATTTTTTTTCCAATAAAATAAATGACCAAAATACCCTTAAAAGTTTCAAGGGGTATTTTTGCCTTTATATTTTATAGAAAAATTATTTTTAATATTTTTTTAGAGGTGCATCCCAATGAGAACATGAGGTGCATACCAAATTTCATATTCATACAATTTCTATAAACAAAACTAAAATACAATACTTTGAGACGTCGGATCTAAGATTAAACGGTGAGTCGCTTTCTTGATCAAAATTGGATGGCTAGATGGTAGGGTAAGCATAGATCTTGCATGCTGTAGGGAAAGTATAGAAACCTTTCCCTATAGTTATTCAGTACAATTTCTATAAAAAGTAAATCAATCCTAAGTAAATTATTGCTTAAGATAATACAACTTGTCATTTTTGTGGTGGCACTATGTCGTGTTACCCACTCAATTTGTGTATTGAGACTATTTTAAAGTAGTATTAATCTCAAATTAACTACTCCTTAGAGCAGTGCATGTTGGAGGGTATTTTTCGACGCTTGTATCCCCGGTACGAATAAAGATAGAGCAATGTGCGACCTAGGTCCGTAGGTACCAAAATGCCTGTGGACTATGGAAGCAGTAGGTGAATAAGCCCTGATTCAGAGCGAAATTTTTAACAATTCCAAAATGGCCCAAGAATGTTAAAAAACGTGGCTATGGGTCTCTTAAGAACATCTGTCAAGTTTCGTCGCAATCTGATGAAGTTAAGGTAGATCAGATGCAAAAACAGTTTTCGAAATTCGGCCTCTAGCATACTGAAAATGGACTCTGTAACAACAGCCATATCACTGGAGTTTCAAACGATCACAAGACCACCGACATTGGATTCAAAACACTCTAGTACACTGAAAATGGACCCTGTAACAACAACCATATCACTGGAGTTTCAAACGATCACAAGACCATCGACATTAGATTCAGAACACTCTAGCACACTAAAAATGGACCTTGTAATAATAGCCATATCACTGGAGTTTCAAATGATCATAAGACCACCAGCATTGGATTCAAAATATTAGAAAACCTCAAGGTACCAAGTTTCGGCTTGATCAGACGTTTCTGGATCAAGTTATGGCTAAATTACGAGCATGTTCGTTTTATCGACCCGATCGATTTGATATATAGCACGTCCGGTAGTATGGCTCGAGTCGATAGAGGAAAGAAAGAGGAGAGAGCAAGAGAAGAGGAAAGAGTAAGAAAGAAAGAGGAAATAGAAAAAAAGAACGAGGAAAGAAGAAGAAAGAAAGAGAAAAGAGAAAGAAAGAAAGAAGAGGAAAGAAAGAGGTAAGAGAAAGAAAGAAAGTGGAAAGAGAAAGATGCGATCTTTGGTTCAAGATCTTGAGCCGTGGATCGGGGTTTTTAAGCTACAATCTTGAGGCGGCAAAAACGTGAGAATCATGCGATCTTCAAGATCTTGCTCGGTCCTTGATGTTTTTCCTCGATTTCTTCGCTGTAGATTGGTGGTTGTAGATTCTTATTTGTCCTCCTCTTTAATATAATTTTAACTTTCTCTCAAAAAGATTTATTCTTATGTAGATTAACGAGCAAGTCGCCATGAACGTTTGGCAAAAAGAACGGCTTGATTTGGTGTTCGAATGACCGTTTCCAAATTAGGGTATTTTGGTCGGAATAGGTTTTCGGTGGCCAGAAATTGGAGCGGCTTCATCCTTGTCGTGCGGTGAATCCAATCGTCCATCACGCGTGACATTCGGCTTGGATGAAGCCCTTGACGTTGTGGTCGTAACGGATCTGGTTTCAAGCCGATTCAATATGCGAGCGTCGTGATGTGGCCGCTCGATCGAGGGGACCTCTTGCTGTAAAGTTCCTGCAACTTTGCTTCCGATCGTGATCTGCTCTCTAAGTTTTTTCTCGGCTCGGGCAGTCGGGCCATGCCACCGGGCATGTCCAAAATTAAATTGATCGGGCCGATGAGACGAACATGCTCTCAAAATGTGGGCTCATTCTGATCCAGAACGAAGAAGATATGAGCATCCAAAGTTTAGCCTTGTCGTGCGAAAATTGCAGCGGCTTCGTCCTTGTGGTGCGGTGAATCTGACCGTCCATCATGCGTGAGGTTCGGCTCGGATGAAGCTCTTGACGCTGTGGTTGTAATGGGTCCGGTTTCAAGCCGATCCGATACGCAAGCGTCGTGACGTGGCGCTCGATCAAGGGGACCTCTTGCTGTATATTTCCTGCAACTTTGCTTCCTATCGTGATCTTCTCTCTAAGTTTTCTCTTGCCTTGGGCCATACCACCGGACGTGCCATATATCAAATTGATAGGGCTGATGAGACGAATATGCTTCCAAAATTTGGGTTCGTATCGACCCAGGACGAAGAAGATATGAGCATCCAAAGTTTAGCCCGAAATTGAAAAACACAGTTTCCATTAATGGAAACTAGTTCATTGAGGGTGCACCAGAATAGTGTGTGACCTACTCGTTTCGGGTCCAGAAACGTTCGATCAAACCGAAACTTGGTACCTGGGGGTTTTCGAACGTTCTGAGTCCAATGCTGGTGGTCTTGTGATCGTTTGAAACTCCAATGATAGAGGTGTAGTTATAGGGTCTGTTTTTAG
Organism: Amborella trichopoda; assembly: GCF_000471905.2. The sequence goes on from NW_006497083.1 coordinate 914,658, forward strand.
TGTGCTAGAGGCTGAATTTTGAAAACTGTTTTTGCATACGATCCGCTTTAACTTCGTCGGATCGCGACAAAACTTGGCAGATGTTGTTAGGAGACTCGTAGCCACGTTTTTTAGCATTCTTGGGCTATTCTGGGACTAAAATTTCACTCTGAATCAGGGCTTAATCACTTATTGCTTCTATTGTCCATCGGTATTTTGGTACTCTCGGACCTAGGTTGCATATTGCTCTCTCTTTATTCGTTCCGGGGATACAAGTGTCGAAAAATGCCCTCCAACAGTGCAGTGCGTTTTTTTTTTTGTGGCACTATGTTTTGTTGCACTATGTTTTGTTGCCCCCTTAACTTGTACGAAATTTATTTTAAAGAAGTTAAAGTGAATGTAAAGTTTATATAAATTGGACATATTGTTTCATTATAGAGTTTGACGGGAGATGCGTGTTGGATAGATTAGAAGTTGTAAATTGGATGTTCTTGATTATGGTAATGTTAGACTGTATTATCATTTTGTTGTTAATTAATTTTATAGCAACATAATGTGTCATTTTTGTGTTGACATTGTGTTGAGCTACCTGCTCAGCTTGTGTGAAACTTATCCCATGCGGAGAAAAAATCCTAATTTATTTTAAAAGAGAGTTTATGGGCTATGGGCTTGTGTGTTGGATAATTGAGAAGTTGTAAACTTGAAGCTCTTTATTATGGTACTGTTAGATTATATGGGCTATAACAGCTCAGCTTGTGTGAAACTTATCCCAAAGAAATCAAAATGAATGAACCGCGTTAGTTGGATATATTGTTTAATGATAGATTTTAAAGGGGCATATGTATTACACATAAACGTGGGGACTTTATATTTTAATTGCGCAATAGAAGAACAATAGAGTTTTTTTTATTGTTGTCTTACCCGATTATATTGTAGGTTTGTATGTAATAAATGTTATGTCTTTTAAGTCAATTAAATTTATTAATCAACTTTTAAAGTTATTAGTTGGAGTATGAGTTATAAATACTAAATACATATGTATAACTTATATATATATATATATATATATAATATATATATATAAAGTTTGATCGCGTATCATTAGGGTGTTGATGGGTAGTATTATGCTATTAAGGTAATTGTTATA
>NW_006497083.1:920069-940040 GCF_000471905.2 Amborella trichopoda
TTATTATTATTAGTTACATGAATTAAATTTTCAAAAATAGATGTTTCATATAAAAATTAAAATTTATTGTAGTTTTTTAATAATTTATAAAATTTATGAAATGTACTCCATTAAAATGATAAAAGAGTATATTCTCTTTTAGCAAAAACATATTCGTTGTTTTGGAAGAAGTAAAAGTAATTTTATGGGGAGTATGGTTTTAGCATATTAACATTGATGGTCGAAAGTTGAAACGTTTTGAGCAAAAAATAATGTTTTGTTGTGCTCCTAGGAGCAAGTTGTATTTATGATCCCCTCATGAGATAGATGTAATCACATTTATCGATTTAAAATAAATTTATTTATGTGACTGTCTGAGTATTTGGAAATAAAAATGTTAAAAATTGGTTTAAAAAATAAGATAGTGATTTTTAGTTGAGGGATCATACAACATGTGAGGGAACATACAATAGAGAGACATTTTTTTTGTTGGTTACACGTGACATACAAAAAATCTTTTGAGTGACATCTTTGAGTGCGTGTGCACTACTACCAGCAGAAATTTTTTTTTATAGGTGAAGCCAACCACGGAACCTATTTTAATACTCGTTATTGGCCTTCCAAACCAAACTCCAGACCTTGATAAATTTCTTGCTTGCCACGTTCTCCTCATGCTTAATATATGGAAGATTATTCTATAACCTACTTCAAAATTATTATTAATCATATTAGTAAATTTGTTATTTACTTGTAAGAAAATATTATTTTAGAGAATTCAAAAAAATAAAAATGCAAAAATATATCACAAACTTCATAATATGATTATAATTTTATTTATGACTTGCATTATGAGGTAATTATTTTTGTAAAAGTAAGTTCAATTACATTTAATGTTTTTGGTATTGTTAGTTGAATTCAATTACATTATTTACATCTCTAATTTATATTTACGGTTAATTGCTATCTTGTTTTTTTTAAATAAAATTATTTTTACTTGTATTAGTAAATGTATTATTTACTTTCAAGTAAGTATTATTTTAAAAATTGGAAACTGAAAATGCAGAAAAGAAAAACATTGAAGGAATTTTTATTTTTTTTGTAATTTTGGTTAATTGCTTTTGTGTTTTTTCTTTCTTTTTTATATTAATTTCAATTATACTATTTTTTAAAATAATTAAAATTAATTTAAAATAATGTTAGGGAACGAATTATTTATTTACAATTAAATATTATTTTCTAAAAAATTTGAAAGAATAAAAATACAAAAGTTTGTCACATGATTTGTCTAATAAACAAAAATTGAACTTTACGTGGTGTTGATTCATGGCTTTGCGTGATGCTAAAACGAAGTCAAGCTGTCTCATATTTGTAGATTAAAATATATGTAGATAGTATACTGCTTTAAAGACAATTGAAACCCCTCTAGGATATACGCATAGGTGCAACATGCTAGAATACTTTTCAAGTCTGATGCAATATAATCACTTTTTGGATTAATTTGAGAAGGATATTCAAAGAGTGCAGTAAATAAGTAATATACAATATAGTCATCCTGGAAAACAAAAATTGAATGTATTTGTCAAAAGAAAAACATAAATTAAGATGTAAAATCATGCAAGTCTAAAACATAGAAGAGCAGGTCAGGATGGTTAAACTCTCCCTCCATAGAAAAGGGCAAGATTTGTATAAGGTTGCCTCCTTTTACTGTAGAAGTCAGGTGTACCTATAAAAGTTACTTAGAGATGTCGTTTGGGCATCGAAATTCTTATGATGGCTTCAAAATCTCTTTTTATCGTCAGTTAGAAAATTTAAAATTTTAAAAATGATACAGATCGAGCATATCATTAAACACTTAAAAATCTAAAAAACAGACGGTTCAGATGACTTTTTACAAGATGTATTATTTTTGAACTTGGAATTCTTTTTTTTTCTTCATTTCCATTCATCTCAAGGTTGAGATGATTAGTTGGAGGGTTTCCTATGTGGGAATGCTCCACTGTAGGATTTTTGAGATGCACCTTTCCTCAACAATATAAGGTTGCAACCTTATACAAACTTTTTCCCATAGGAAATCATCTATTGCAGTGAACAATATTGAGTTCCAACAGTCAGATCAGGTTTAGCTGCAGAAATCAGAAAGCCAACAATCTGAATGATTGGGCTCAACTTCCAATGGTCCAAAAGTTGGGAACAAACATATTACTTGAAGATCTTATGCTCAAAAGTGTTGACTCATGACATACATGAGTCGAAGTCAAGCAGTTAAAGAGGGTTCACCTTTATCACTCTCTAAATTGTTTTCCAAGTTTCGGATAGCGCTTTGAAGAGGAAAAGCAAGTAAAAAAAAGTACGTGTTTATCACTTACTGAATTATTTTCCAGGTTCGGGTAGTGCTCAGATGAACACGAAATCCCAGTTCCTTTTTTCCAAATTGGCTTCAAGAATATTGGTTGCTTTTTGTAGATCTTATGTAAAATCAATCACTTGTTTTGCTTCTACTTTCTCTCACTGGAAATTAGCTTCTCTTTCTCTCAAGTTTATCCACCAATTTAACTGCTTGACTTGGACCCCCTTGCCTATTGGCATGGAGCTTATCGTTGAATTATTGGTTTTGATTCGCATGCAAGAGAAAGAAAGTTGGAGAGAGAGAGGTAACCATTTCAATTGTCCTTTAAGAGAAAAGGGGGGGTTCTTCATGCTCTTTGTTTAGAGAGCTTTTCTTTCTCATGTTTTTGAAACAATAGTGGTATTTCATTCAAAACCGTGATACCATCTTCATTATGTGAGATTCCTCCTTATTTATAATACATTTGTTGGAAATAATTATATTATTTTGCAATCGTTATATCTTCCTTGAAAGCCCCATGACTTTTTGCGGACATGAAATTAAAAAGCTTTATCCCGCAAAGAAAATTTGATTGAATCCCCTTGTCAATATTGTTGTGTGAATGACCTCTACGACTTGTGTGGATTTTTCGAGTCTTCCATCAAAGAAGTTTGGTTGGAGTTTCCATTGAATTTGCATCAAAGAAGTTTGGTTCGTAGGAAAGTTTCCTATAGGTCTTGGATGCACCACAAGACTGCAAAAATAAAGGGAAAATTATTCCTAGGAAATTCCAGAAACTTAGTGAAGTAGTCAACTTACCTTTACTTGGCTCTTATACCCCCCTGCGTTGTAAGCATACACAGCGAATTGCATGCTTTCTTTCTTTCGGGTAAATGATGCAATGCATACTTTCAAAACCACCAAATGACTAAGTTTCACATGAAACTGGTGGCTGAGTCCACTCTTGGGAGGACTCCTTTATGAACTTGAAGCGATTTTCATGTGTTAACAGAATGAGCAAAGAGTCACCTGTAGGTGGTAATACAATAATCTAACAGAGTGAGATGAGATCATCTAGAAAAGCCAGCAAGAGGGCAATTGAGTCCACAGTGTACAAAAGCCCAATATTCTCTGTAGTGTGTACCATGGGGGTTCTCACTTTTCAGGTAACCATGCAAACCATGTACAAAGCCAACAACTAATCATTATCATCAAATAATGTTTCAAATAAAATATGAAAAACAGAAGTAGACTTTCATTTTAACGAAGTGAAATACACTTTTTATTTTAATGGTTTTGTTTGATAGCAAAATATTTTTATACATTTCTCTACTAATAATGATGAAGATGATGCTGATGAATATCTTTATATATTTTAATGCTAATGATGATGGTGGTGATGGGTAATAAAAAAAAAGATTATTTCTTAAGGGAATCATATCACGTGCAATGCATGTGCATGATACTGGTAGATATATAACCAAGCTGTGCTTATTTTCCTCCTTATTTTGGTCCCAGCTTCTAGGATGCCATGGAGCTCTTGCACGGCGTGTACCAGGACAAGCATTTTTGCAGGCATCCGAAGCTGCTTGAGCTCAGCTACTTTTGTTTGCCATATTGAGATATGTTATTGCCCTTTACCAAAACTTTGGTATCACCTCTCATTGGCAAGAAGAAAACTCTGTTATTCTGCTTTGCTTGCCTTATGTCTTTTAATGTTTTTGAGGTAACAAGAAATTTATTTTCAGTTAAGACTGCTGGCGTGTACCAGGACAAGCATTTTTGCAGGCATCCGAAGCTGCTTGAGCTCAGCTACTTTTGTTTGCCATATTGAGATATGTTATTTCCCTTTACCAAAACTTTGGTATCACCTCTCATTGGCAAGAAGAAAACTCTGTTATTCTGCTTTGCTTGCCTTTTGTCTTTTAATGTTTTTGAGGTAACAAGAAATTTATTCAGTTAAGACTGCTGGTTGGGAAAGAACATTTCAATGAATTTGTTGGCATCAATTATTGTTCCGAAATGAGTTTGGTAGCAATTTGAAACCTGATCCGGGTCATACTGTTATTAAAATTATAACAGTGGAAATTACCATTAGACACTCGTGAAAGAATAATGTGAAGTATATATAAAAAAATCATTTACTTTTGTGACAAGGACGTCACAAGTGTATATAAAGAAATCATTCCGATTGTAACCCGATTGCAACAATCTCATAAAATTTGTTGGATCATCTTTGCATTATTATACTTTAAAATATTCTATAGTCATATTCATTTTTACATTATCATACTTTTAAAAGATTATATAGTCATATTCTGACTAATGATAAATTTGTTCAATCATTATTATTATTATTATTTAGATTTTCTATTGTAAAATTGTTGGTTGGTCTCTTGGTGTCAAGACCTCATGCATGTACAAATGAAAATCGCGAGTTCTTCATAAGCGAACTAAAGATTTAACGTGTCAATCCTCTATTAATAAAATTTTCTTTAATATTTTTCTATGCGTGCAAGGACAAAATTTCTCTTAATGTTTAATAGTAGTTTCTTCTTATGGAGTCCTAACAACTAGTTTTTCCATGCGTATAAGGATAAAATTCTTTCATACAAATAAAAATATGACATTTTTTTTTTTGAATTTTTAAAGTCTGATTTTTAAAATGAATAATTTAAAAATAAGGAATTAAAACACAATTGTTTTTCTTTATATAATTATATAAAGCTTTTATGATGTACAAACTAATAAAAATATAGTTCCTACTTATTATTTATTATTTATTTCAAATAAAAATAAATAATATGGCACTTTAAATTTTTATATCATGAACTTCATTTTTGAAAAATTTACATCAGAAAGCAGTTTCCAAATAACGAGGTTCTTTGGACTTAGAAGATGAATACAAATTCCCAATTATTATTTTTTTTAATTTTTTGCCTTTTAAAAGTTATCTTCAATTAAATTTTAAAAGTTTGTTGGAATTTATTGTCATGAAGTCCTAATAGTGATAAATATGGTGTCCATCTATATATAGATGAAGATAAAATAGGTTTTTTAACAAAATAAAAGGATGGTATACAATTAGACCATTTATCTTTGGAATGGGGAGGTCACAGTTATTTACAACCATTTGATGTGAAATCTGATAGTTTGGGTGTATCATAAAGTTCCAGAAAAATTCATTTGAACTTTCAGCTTGGTCAATGAAATAAATGCAGCCACCCAATTTCACATCCAATGGTCAAGATTTATTGTGACCATCTTGTATCAAAGGTAAATTGTCTTATTATATACTTTCTCAAATTATTACAATCTAACTAACTATAATCCAAAATTATTATAACCTAACTAATTAAATATTATATATTGAAATTATAATTATTAGTTTATATTTAATTATTTTATTATACAAATAATAACAAATTCAAAATATTTTATAATATTATCTAATTTAAAATGTATTATTGACAACTGTAAGAAAAATAGTACATTACATGATTTATAATGTAAAAATTAATAAATAAAATAAAATATTTTGTTATCAATGTAAAAATTAATGAAATGCTTATAGATTTTCGAAATAACACTTTAATTTTTCAAAAATTTAATTTTTTAAGTTTCTAGAATAAATTTAGTGAAAGAGATTGTTAGTAGAAAGAGAGAGATTTCAAATAGAATAAGATTTTTATTTTTCATTTTTTTATGCTTTTTATATTATTTACAACAAAAATTAACTGCTATACAATAAAAATTAATATAATATGTAACACTCAAGGGGATTCAACCTTGGGACATCAACCGCTATATAACAAAAATTAATATAATATGTAACACCCAAGGGGATTTGACCTTGGGACATCAATCGCAATACAATAAAACTTAATAAAATATGTAACACCAAGGGGATTGGACCTTGGTACATCAAGGAAAAGAGCAGAAGTCATAACCATCATGCTGCCTCGCCACATGTGAGGATATGTTGCCTATTAATAGAATATATTTAAATTTTGTCTTCATTTAATGATGTTTAGGAATTATCCTACATCGCCCGGTTCTCTTTAGACACAGGTCATCATCGCCCTGTTCTCTCTAGACACGGGTCATCAGGCGATTCAGGCCCGGTTCTCTCTGGACATGGGTCACCGATTCCCGCCTTTAAAACCGCCCAGTTCTCTCTAGACACTAGAACGCGCCCAGTTCTCTCTAGACACGGGTCACCGATTCCCGCTTTTAAAACCACCCGGTTCTCTCTGGACACTAAAACCTGTTCTCTCTAGACACGGGCGGTTTAACATATTATGCTAGAACCGGTTCTGTCTAGACACGGGCGTTTAGCATATTATGCTAGAACCGGTTCTCTCTAGACACGGGCGGTTTAGCATATTATGCTAGAACCGATACGAGGTGCCGATTCTCGAGTCGAATCAGGCAGTTTAGCATATTATGCTAGAATCGATTCTCTCTAGACACGGGTTGGCAACCGGTACGGGGATACCGATTCTCGAGTCGAACTGGGCGACTTGCCAACTTTTCAAACACTGGTTATGAAGAAGAGAGTGAGAGAGAATGTGTTTAATTTTGGAAATAATATAGATGGATAGGAAATTGTAACTAGAATTACTGTTTGGTCCATATTTTCTAAACTTTTACATTGAGGATCTATCTTTTCGTGTTCTTTTATCCTAATTTTTCCACCAGCCTAATGTTGCAAATATAAGACTGCAATTTTTTGTGTATTTTTATTATTTTTTTGGGTATTCAAAGGCCCTCAATATATTTCCTATTATGGGGCCGTGCAATAGTAGAAATATTTGGCCACACAATACTGTTCTTTTTATAGTATACTGGTATGATGTTTCTACCTTAGCACCGCATTTGAAATATAAAAGAAAAAAACTGGGCCTTTCCGATATGTCTAACATTGGACCGGCCCTTGATTATACCAACTAATCAAGAAATGGGTGTTACAAGGGAAAATATCTTCATACCCTTTATTTTTAGGTTTTATTTTACAATAGACCCAAAGTTTAAAAAGATATCTTGGGGCATAAAAATTATAGATTTTATTTCTTTTAACCCTTTGAGCTAATTTAAACTTTGTTTTTAGGCCAAACAAATCTAAAAAGATATACTTTTTCTAAAATCCATCCTCCCAAACTTCTAGAGAGAGAAAAGGGCTTCATGGAGGTGTGAGGTTACCGAGAGGACAGAGATGTGTTTGGAGAAACACACGAGGAGAGAGAGAGAGAGTGAGAGAAGCAAGAAGAGAGAGAAAGAGAGAAGTTTGAGGGTATATAAGTGAAGAGAGAAAATATTGGGTTTAGAAAAAACATATCTTTCTCACATTTGTTTAGGTTAAAAAATAGGTTTAAAGTGGTCAGGGGTTAAAAGATATCTTTGAAACGTTGAGTTTATCAAGAGATGAAACTTAAAAATAAGAGATATAGGGATATTTTCACTTGTTACAATGTCAAAGAGAAATATAGGGCTATTTTCACTTGTTACAATGTCAAAGATATTGGACCAGGTCCATTTCTTTTTATGTATTTCAAATACAATCTAATATGGAGACAATGGACAAGTATACTTCGAAAGAAAATGATAACCGCTGAGAAAGATGATTGCATGGGAACATGCCTAGTTGAGTTATGTGCGAGTAGTGATCGATAAATAATGCTCATAAAGTGTTCGAGGCTACACATCGAAGCAGTCGAAAGAGATATTGTGGCTATTATAATGATTTTTAGGTATTGTAATGAAGGATATTTAAGATGTATATTTGCGTTGTTTGATGAGTATTTTACAACCAAATTTGGGAAGATCTTGGGAAGAAATCCAATTTATGCTTTAAATTAAATAATTAAATTTTGATCGTGCAATGTAGGGTCTGTCGAATTACAATATATAAAAAGATGGATCTAGAGGAATAGATCTTCACTTCATAAACTATCTGCAAAATTGCTTGAAATCACACAAAATCCAAATAGAAACTAGGATATAGAAAAGGGAAAAGTTTATATAAAACAGAGGCTCTAAACAATCAAATAAGAGCCTACCTCAAAAATTTTACTAGAAGAGGTTGTTTTGATTGCCAAATATCCTCAAATTGATAATCTCGACATCAAGAAGCGTTGACATGAGAAAAAAAAAAAGATTCCAAGTTATCGAAATAGTCTATTTTGTAACGCATTTTTGGACCGTCAATTTTCAAGATTTTCAAGTTTTCATAGATCTGTCGATCTACACTATTTCGAAGCTTTAAACGTTATAAATAAAAATGAAAATATATTTTAAGACTATTACAAAAATTTCCAGTATTGAAACCACATTTCTCGACACTACTTGAAGGTAGGCTCTAATTTGATTGTTTAGAGACTAGGCTCTATACAAACTGCACCCTATAGAAATAAACTAAAATTGAATTAAATTAAAGAAAAGAAAAGAAACTAACTTGAGCCCATGCTAGGTAGCCAAACTGCACCCTATAGAAATAAACTAAAATTGAATTAAATTAAAGAAAAGAAACTAACTTGAGCCCATGCTAGTTAGCCTGGAATACCTGAAGATCTGGAGATGGAACCCCATATCAGGCCCAGGTTGATTTATTCCTTTGCTTTCTCTTTTCCTGAAGAATTTGTATCTAGGTATGTTCATTCTAGGGTTTTGGTGCTTAGGGTATAGTCTTCTTAGGGCTTATAAATTGAACTTTGAAAATTGTAGAGTAATTGGCTTAAGCTTGCGTCTCTTAGGGCTTCTAGGGTTTCATTGGGCTCTAGGGTTTCTAAGGTTTGTTCTAGCCTAAGGGATTTTACCTAATTTCTAAGGATTTTTTTGAAAATTTCCTCTAGGGTTTTTGGTTGTGAATTATGGTTGTTCTAGCCTAAGGGATTTTACCTAATTCAGATAAGGAGTCTTAGGCTTATCTTTAGAGTTCATTAGGCTTCTAAATGGGTCAAATTAAGAGTCAAAACAGAGTTCATAAGCTTCTAGAAGAACAAAGGAGACCCCAAGCTGCAGCACCTACACACCCAGCATCACTAAACGAGGCCCAACTCCAGATGATTTGAAGGCTATATAATGACAGTCCGATCGAAATTTGGATTTGTTTCAAGGGTCACGATTGGCTGTTCCCTGGATAGCTGATTGAATTTGGACATGTTTCAAGGGTCACGAATGGCTGTTTCCTGGATAGACTGAGATTCCTATAAGATTTGGTAGTTTTAGGAGATTTGGGCCAATATTCGTAGATTATTTACTCTAGTATAGTTCATATGGTTCAGATTTACAAGTTAAAGGCTTTTTAGGAAATAAAAAAATTAGCCGATTTCAAATACGTCTAAAAAAATGAGTTAGGAGAGAGAAAGAGTGTAGTCTAATGGATGAAATGGTGAGGGTTCCAGATGTATAGGAACGACAGTGCTAAGCCCGATGAGGAGACCATTATAACTATTTCGACAGTTTGTTCTCATTTGGGTTCATAAGATATTGGGAGATGAATTCATACTTGTATAAAAACCCTTGCCTCATGCATATTGATAGTGTATCCAATGCTCTTATTGACCTCTTTGGTAAAATGTGGAGATTTGAGTAGCTCTAGAGACATTTTTTTATGGAATGTCGAAGAGGAAAGCAGAACGCTGCGATCTTAGGGCTTGCTGCTCATGGACATATCAAGGATGTAATTTCTTTGTTTGAGGTGATGAAGAGGGCGAAATTGAACCAAATGATTACACTTCAATTGCGCTTTTAAATGGTTGCAGGGATGGTGCAGATAGGTCATAGATACATTGTTTAATATTATGCTTAAGAACCATGGATTTAGCCAAGAGCATTATGGGTGCAATGTTGATCTTTTCACGCTGTCTAGAGCAGGTTCATGAGCTCATTAAGGCCATGCATATAAAGCTAAATGCTGCCTTTTTTGGTTCATTTATAAGTGCTTGTAGAATTTATGGAGAGCTCAGCCTTGCAGAATATGCAACTAAGAAACTAGTTGAAATTGGGCCTTGAAGTTCAGGGAATTGTGTTTTGCTATTGAATGTTTAAGGGGGGCAGGGAAATTGGACGAGGTAGAGAAGGTGAGAGAAGAGATCAGTGAAAGAAAGTGTGCAAAAGGCGCCCGGTTGCGGTCTGAATAAGTTGAGCGGTGATGGAGGCCTTTGAAAGAGAAGTAAGCTAGGAAATTTCTTTGGTATTTTCTCATGGTAATAGAGGATTCAAGACACCAAATCCTGAATTCTCTTGGTAGTACTTGTAATTTGCTTTGTACAATTATTTAGAACAGGGTACCATTACATTTGCTAACTGACCAGAAAGATGTACAGTGGCGTGGCAGTGTTCTCGTCCCTCTTCGGAACTGAGCTAGGCACTTGCTACAGGGCGACCGACCGAGACTCTTTCTTCTTTTTTTCATAGTAGCTTTCCACTCGGCTCCGCCTCCTCATTGGTCGGGTTTGCTCTCATCTAAGAGAAAAGGGGCGCACTCCTCATCGGTCGGGCTTGCGCTCATCTAAGAGAAAAAGGAGGCGTGCTCTTAGGTTGTAGTAGTGAATAAGTTGAAAAGGGGGCGCGCACCTCATCGGTCAGGCTTGCTCTCATCTAAAAGAAAAGGGGGCGAGCTCTTAGGTTGTAGTAGTGAATAAGTTCTGTGCGGCTGTGTTAAGCATAACACTCAGATCGGCGAATGTTGAGATAGAGATACTCGAGGAGATATAGATAGTTGATGAAAGTTTTTAATTTTAAGTTATCTTTGATTTAGATATCTCTCTTGATAAGACTAGTAGTTCATTATTATCAATAATTGATTAGCACTCTCTTGATAAGACTAGATTAGTTCATTATTATCAATAACTGATTAGCCCTATATATCTAAGAGCTTTTATATATTCTTGATGATTAATCAATATACAATGATTTTCTTGGAGGATTCATAACTTTAACATGGTATAGAGCTTCGTCTCTCCTGATCGTGGTCCATGTGGACGTATCTCTACAGCAAAGAGGTCAAGTACAAAACTAATCAATTCAGTAGACTGAACTCCAACCTTCGTGAACGGACACTCTTTCAGTAAGTTATAGTGTGCAACAAATTTCATTCTCAATTGGAAAGAATTACAAAATACTGTAAAGGAATATAATGCATAGTGGACCATGCCCTAATTATCTGAAAGTTCCCATTGGATCATGCCCTAATAGTCCACCTTACCTCACATCTCACCTCCACTTGCATTGAGGAGCAAAATCCACTTTAGTCCAGAGCAAAATCCACTATAGTCCTCTACTTGATTCCAACCTTGAGTCCTTAATTTTGGCACTTTTCATTGTTGCATTTTTCTGATTTCAATGTCACCTTATTGTTGACCCATATCGTTTTGAGAATGGATTTTGTCCTACTTGGATAGGATGAAATGTCTCAATCTTTTACATGTGTATACCCCTAAAAAATTTGCGCAGATTTGCGCTCTCGGATGAATATCAAACGCAAAGCATACATAACACACAAATATATATTTGTTTTAATTTTTTAGCAATATTTTAGCTAATGCATTTTAAATAAAAGCAAGCGACTCATAAAGATAAATATGAAGTTCTGTTGGACGAGTTATATTGGTGAAATTATGAGCTCAATGCTTTTACTCAACTCAAAAAGGCAAAGACCAAAATATCTTAAAGGCCAACATACATTTTCATTATATTAATCTTGTACTCATACTGTTATAAAGGTAACTCGCCAAAAAAGAAAATCTAGTTATAATTTGTGATTGAATCACCATCAATTCAATAATCGAACGCGATTAGAAAGAGTTACTGACCAATACGACACAACTGTGATGGTGGATCACACCCTGTCTCCACCACGGGGGTTTTGAGGTACACCGATGACTATGGATATCCTTAGTCATGAGACTATGGTCATTCACTCATTATGATCTTCAATCCTTAGGAGTCCGTGGATCCTCATCGCTGACTTTGGCAGGTTAAGCAACAGCCCTGACTTTCTCACATGAATAGAGAAAATAAAATCCTCGGGACCATGAGGATTTCATAGTACTAAAGATTGAAGGTCATAATGACCGTAGTCCTTATGACTAAGGGGATTCAGAATCAATGGTATACATCAAAACCTCGGTAGTTAAGCTAGCATGTGATGTACTATAAGAATTATGTCTTGTTGATGGGTCACTCTCTCTTACCCCGTCCGACCATTGAATGGATGGAGATCCAATCGCCAATTATAAGTAGATTTTCTTTTTTAGTGAATTACCTTTATAATAATATGAATGCAAGATTGTTGATTAAAATGAAAATGGAAGTACAAATGAAAATGCAAATTGGCCTTAAGGTATTTCTGATATTTGCCTTTTTGAGTTGAGTAAAAGCCAATAAACTAATAATTTCAATTGAACTCATCTAACAAAACTTCATATTTATCTTTATGAATTGTTTTCCTTTATTCTAAATACATTACCTAAAATATTGCTAAAAATACCTACAAGAATTGTTTATTTGTTTGTTTTGAGGATAATATTTAGCTCGCACAAAAGACACGAGGGTGAGGAATATTTGAGAAAAACAATAAAAATGGATCACCCTGAATCTATGTACGGCTTGGGTTTGAGCAGTCGATTCCATTCTATCCATTGAAATTGGAAAATTGCATGACCGTAGAATGGTAGAGATACTTGCATTTCCATTGAAAGCTTCTTTCGCTGAATAAAATATTATTACGTTAGAGTACGACACTATGATGGTATGAAGAACCGATTTTTGGCTATAATTTGCGGATGAAAACAAAATCATAAAATGAAATAGAAATTGGGCTTATGAAGTTACAGTGTAGTACCAACGAGTTTTATGATGAATTTTTTGACTTTATTCTCACCAAATGGCAGCGGCTCAAATCATCATTGACTTACTTTTTTTTCTTTTCTTTTTTTTTAATTGTCATTAAATATCCACAATCTAATTGAGTTCATTAGTAACTTCTTGTTGATTTGTCTAAACCATGGTTTAAAAGAACATGAAAATAATAGTTGCGCTAGCCTTAAAATTTCAAAATTTGCGCTAGCCTTAAAATTTCAAATTTTTTTTACTGGCCAATGTTGACGTTTATGGTACTATTATGATATGCGATAAGGAATGGCGTGGTTGCTTAGGGTGCCATGCCATCCAAGTTAGCATAAAATAATATGTACACATGCATGATTGCATATATTGCTTTTCCAAAATTGTAAACAAGCTCTTGAAATAGACACGCTAATATTATTTATTATATTTATCTATCTTCTAAATTATAAAGCTACAAGGATGGATACCTGTCCTGAAGATAAGAAGGGATTTTAATTCTATAAATATTATAGGACACATTTCCCAACTTTAACTAACAAATTTTAAGAGAGACATATCAGAGAGTGCACGCTAAGAAAATCTAATGTTACATGTGCATGAACATATAGAAATTCTTAAAAAAATCCAATGTTACATGAATACCGACATGTGTGTCGGTGTTTACATGAATACCGACATATGTGTCGGTGTTCAGTACGTGTGTGAGTATCTAATATGTGGGGCTAAAATACCAATACTTCCTGGCATGTCTATACAACTAGTATTATATGTATATATTAACCTTAATAACTAATACAGAACGTCTTCATGGTAATGTGAGCGCCTTTTTCAATTTGCCTTACTCACGAGGTCACGTGAATGAACCTCAATGACGTCCTGTTTTGGGGTGCGGTTTTTATAGAGGCTCTAAACAATCAAATTAGAGCCCACCGTATCAAATTAGAGCTCACGTTCAAATAGCGTCGAGAAATATGTTTCAATACAATACTTGATAATTTTGTGATAGCCTTAAATTATATTTTCATTTTTAGTTATAAAATTTAAAATTTGGAAAACAGTGTAGATCGAGCGGTGCGGTTTTTATAGAGGCTCTAAACAATCAAATTAGAGCCCACCTTCAAATAGTGTCGAGAAATATGTTTTCAATACATTATGGTTTTGTGATAGTCTGAAATTATATTTTCATTTTTAGTTATAAAATTTAAAGTTTAAAAAGCCGTGTAGATCGAGCAGGTCTATGAAAACTTGATAATCTTGAAAATTGACAATAAAAAAATGTGTTACAAGATGCACTATTTCCAAAACTTGTAATCGATTTTTTTCTCATGTCTATGCATCTTGATGTTGAGATGATCAATTTGATGATATTTGATCATCAAAACAACTTCTTCTAGTGAAAGTTTTGAGGTAGGCTCTAATTTGATTGTTTAGAGCATAGGCTCTATATAAACTTTTTCCATTTCTAAATAATAAGTTAGGGTTATTTATCTATCTATTTCTAAATAATAAGTTTGGGTTATATAAATCGATGTGGTTTCTATAAGGTTGCAACCTTAAACAATCCGATTAAGGCGCACCTCCAAATTTTATCATAACATGTAATTTTGGTGTAAAACATTCTTAGGATTATCTTAAAATCTAATTTGATATTTAATTATAAAATTTTAAACTAAAAAAATAGTTAAAATCAAGTAGATCTATAGACATATGAAAGTTTTGATAATAGACGGTCTAGATAATGTGTTGCAAGATGAACTATTTCCAGGACTCAATTTTTTTTTTGTTTTTTCATAGTCATACATCTTGATGTTGAGATGATCAATTAGAGGGTTTTTCAACATGAAAACAACCTTTTTTGATGGATTTTTGAGGTGCATCTGTAATTCTGCATTTTAATGTTGCAACCTTATATAAACTTCTTTTTTATATAAATAGGGATTGTATACTATGAGATCATTTATCTTTGGTATAAGGAGGTCACAATTATTTCTAGTTATTAGAGATCAAATTGGATGTCTCGGGGTGTGCTACGAAGTTTGAGAAATTTTTTTTTTGAACTTTAAGTCTAGTAAATGACACTCTCACAACCACCCAATTTGAAATCTGATGGATAAGAATGCTTGTGACCTCTTTGTACTAAAGTTATTAGATATTAAATTAGATGTATTGGGGTGTGCCACGAAGTTCGAAAACTTTTTTTTTGAATTTCAAGTGTAGTCAATGACACTCTTACAACGCCCAATTTGAAATCTGGTGGACAAGAATGTTTGTGACCTCTTTGCACTAAAAGTAAATATTCTATTTTTATATTTTTCCCATATAAATAATAATGTGTATGTAAATCACTAACATCACAGTTGCCTTATATACAAGAACACTAAGTCATAGTTTTCTATTATTGCTTAGGTAGATTCAACTAACACTTTTTTATATATGGTGCAACATTTAATCATGAAAGGTATTGGCCAAATCAAAGAAGATGCATTAATCAAGAAGGTGTGGTTAGTTTTTGATAGAGTTAATATGATAATCTCATAGTGTGCCCACCATGGTTGGAGCCATAGAGATTGTTAAAGGAAGCCTCTATAAACTTTTTCTTCATTTTCATGCATCTCTTATGATTTAAACATTTACGTATATTTGTATTTCAAAAAAAAAGTTCGTTCATCATTTAAGTACTTAGATATAATGGGAAAACATGAAAAAATATTTTATAAAAGTTCTTATTTTCCTTTAATCGGAACTTTCATTTTTTAATGACTTTTGTCATATTTTTTATTTTATTTTCTATTTATTTATGTATTTTTTGACAAAATTTTAAGATACTTTTTTTTCTCTGTCTTTTATTTTTAATCTTTTTTACTATGATATTAAAACATATTAATTTTTCATGGATGTGTATGTTGTGTTTTAAGGAAAATATGAAATGTTATTTTTTTAAAATTTTTTTATTATAATGTAAACTCGAAGTCGCTAATTGCTTGCTAGCACTGTGCATAAAAAATTGATTTCTACTCATTTTTATTGTAGCTTACATTGACATATTAATTTTGTATAGCGAATTTTATTCTAATATTTATTATTTTTCATTTTTTGTGGTGGCTTTTGGCCTGTTGATAAAAAAATTGCATGGTAATTATCTTATTCTTTTGATTGTAAATGAATATTGAAGTTAGTAAAGACGCTATGGTTTCCGTTTAAACAAATTATTTAAAACAATTTTTACTCATTATTTGGTATTTTTTATTTTCATACTAATTTGTTTTATATTATACTTAGATATATAATTTTTTATTTTATTTTATTTATAGAAGTATTCTACTGCATTTAGAGAACAAAATTCACCAACATTGGCACTAGAAAGACTTAATCTCCTCAATATTTGGCATGCATTACATGATTTTCTATTTTCAAAATAAACTTCGTTTTAACCTTTTGCTCTTCAATTTATGTGACGCAAATAAATGTATTAACAAATTCTTTGTTAGAACATATTTTTTTAACATAGGCTCTTTTATTATAGGGTGCAGTGTGTATAGAGCCTAGGCTTTAAACAATCAAATTAGAACCTTCCTTCAAATAGTGCTGAGAAATGTGGTTTCAATACTAGAAATCTTTGTGATAGCTTTAAAATATATTTTCATCTTTATTTATAAAGTTTAAAGCTTAAAAAATAGTGTAGATCAACAGATCTATGAACACATGAAAAACTTGAAAATTGACGGTTTAAAAATATATTACAAGATGCACTATTTCTAAAACTTGAAATCTATTTTTTTCTCATGTCAATGTATCTTGATGTCGTGATGATCAATTTGAGGATATTTGAGCATCAAAACGACCTCTTCAAGTAAAATTTTTGAAATGGGCTCTTATTTGATTGTTTAGAACCTCGGCTCTATATAAACTTTTCCCTATATTATAATATAGGAGCCTCGGCTCTATATAAAATTTTCCTTTTATTATAATATAGGCTGATGTGGTGTGTTTTAATATGATGGTAAGGTCCGTAGAACGTTGAATATGAAAATCTCATGGTTGCAATCCATTCTGGAGTGAAACTATAAGAGCTTTGCACTGGAGACTCTAGGATGTACACTACGATCTCCACAATTGTTGCTTGCGGTGTTTGGAAACCCGGAATCGAGTTTTGGATTGCCCACCCAAAATACCGATCGAGGTCAGCTGAATTGGTAAGAAATCGTTAAAATAGAAACCAATAAAAAATACTATTGGGCGATTCTAGGGGATTGAGTAGAGACCCAGATCGCTCACCCACCGATCGGCAATTTTTTATCTTTATTGCTGGGGAGAGACCCGGATCACCTGCCAATTGATCGGCAATTTTTATCTTATTGTAGCTTCATGTGCATAATTGATCTTCTACTTCTTGTCATTATCGTATCTTAGAATACTTGCCTCAGGGCCTTGTTCAAAATCCCCGTGTAATGTAAAGATAGAGAGTATAATGTAGAGAGGCAGGTAGAGAGAGAATACGCACTCGCAATAGAGAGAATTATTTTTTTTGTTTTTGAATAACTCAAAATTTAAAATTTTTTGTTTTTCAAAAATCGAAATTCGGTAGTTTTTTTTTTTTAATTTAAAATATTGCTATAAAGTCAAAAAAACGGACATATCAATAATAACAAATGTATTCGATATTTTGGTATTAACGAAAATTAAAAGGATATTTACGTAATTTTCCTATTTTTTATTTATGGATAAAATTTTTAGAATTTTTTTTTAATTTAAAATATTGCTATAAAAAAAAAAAAACGGACATATCAATAATAACAAAAGTATTCGATATTTTGGTATTAATGGAAACTAAAAGGATATTTACGTAATTTTTCCTATTTTTTATTTGTGGATAAAATTTTTAGAATTTCCAAAATAATCGTTTTTATATTAAAATTGACCCCCCCCTTATAAAAATGGACTTTTTATGCAGTTGACCCACCCAACTTTTCTTACCAACTTCCCACAAAAAAAATCATATTTCCTAGCAAATACCCCTATACAAAAAAGTTATTTTTTTTTTACAAAAATACCCTTTCCTCATGTAACAAATCATTTTTGAATCCCAATAAAAGTAAATGCCGGACCGCACTTACACAACGCCTGACTGCTTACTTCAAAACGCTGGACCGTTACATCCAAACGCCGAACCACCCCTTTAAAATGCCGGACTGCCATATCAAAACATCGAATTGCCCTATCAAAACGCCAGACCGCCCCTTTAAAATGCGAGACCGCAACTTCAAAACGCTGGACTGCCCATTCCAACAAAAAAATAATTGCTTGACTGCCACCATGAAATGCCAGACCGGCCATTCCAATAAAATAATTGCCGGCCCGCCTGGTTAAAATGCCGGATAGCCCTCTCCAACGAAAAATAATTTGTTATGTGAAGGAAGGGCATTTTCGTTCAAAAAAAAAATTGAACTTTTATATGGCGGTATTTGGTAGGACAAGTTGGGTGGGGTAAAATGCGTAAAAGACCATTTTGGGGGGTTTTTACAAATTTTCCTGTATTTTTTATAAATATTTTAGACAACCACCCTAATTTTCTTTTAACTATCAATATTTTAAGTTAAGTAGTTTTGTGCTCTCAAAAGTTTTAAGGCCTGACTTATTGTTTTTTAAGATTTTAAAATAATTATGTTGTCTTAACTGAAACAAAATCAATTTTTTCTTTTTTTTTTTTTAGAGATTGACAGGCTTTAGAGATACTTTTAACGAATTTTGAATTTTTTTTAGTTGTGACTTTTCAAATAGTTTTCAATATTATGTCCATTATTTTCCTTTTTCCCGGTATTTTATGCTTTCATTTTTAATTATAACATTAGAAAAATAAATTTTTTTTAGCAAATTTATTTTTATTTTAATTATTTAGGCGACTTCTAAAATATTATTATGTGATGAAATTTATTTTATTTTAATCTAATATTGAAATAAAACATAAAAATCTATTATTTCATTTTATTATTTAAGCGACTTCTAAAAGATTTATTGGTTTTGTTTATCGTTTTGATGTTTAATTATATTGTGTTATGATGATTGTTATTATTATTAACATTAATTTCATTATATTATAATTTATATTATATAGTTGATTTATATTATTATAGTTATATATTATTATTATATTAATAATATTAGCATATTAACAGTAATATAATATAATTAATATTTTAGAACGTCATTTTATGCTACTTTTTATTTTTATATTGCTATTATGTAATGCTATTATATATTATAACTAATTAATTCTCTATGTTCGTTTTCATTAAAGATTATAGTCTCATGATTCATAGGGTTTGAGTATCCTATAATTAAGTTCTTCAATTTGGTAGTAAGAGAGTGAAAATAGAGAGAGAGAGTACTGAGGTTTTTCGGCAAGTGGCGAAATAAAATTTAATAAGTACGGTTTTTTGGTAATGAAGTTTTGCTTCTCATAGACGAGTTTATATGACTACTTTGTAGAACAAAATGGATATCTCTTTTATTTTTCTTTTTATCAATAACAATTGATAATTCTACTAAAAAGGGTCATGAAGTGCTACACTCCTCAAAATAAGGTAATTACACTGTCATTTCGTTTTTGAACAGCTTCCCAATTTTAGGAAATCAAGAAATTCAACATAGTCTATCTAACCCCTTTGCTCCCTAGCTTATCGATCACATGTACAAAAAAACAATCATTTCTTTACTCTCTAAAGGTTTGAGGCAGTAGTAGTAAAAAAATTGTAAAATAAAATTTAAAATCTTTTTTTTATTGTCTGCCATATTCAATGGAATTAGCCCCATGCATG
>NW_006497083.1:949997-960480 GCF_000471905.2 Amborella trichopoda
ATCATGGTATATAATTTTGATGTTAAATAATCTTAAGATTATCTCAAAATCTAATTTTATATCTAATTATAAAATTTTCAATTTTAAAAATAGTTAAAATCAAGTTGATCTATAAACATATGAAAATCTTGAAAATGAACGATGTAGATAATATATTGTAAAATGCACTATTTATGATACTTAAATCTTTTTATTTTTCATAGTCATACATCTCGATATCGAGATGATCAATCAAACGGTTTTTCAACATGACAAGTACCTGTTCCGATGGGTTTTTGAGGGGCATCCGTAGTTCTACATTATAAGGTTGCATCCTTATATATACGTTTTTCAATGTATATTTATATAAATATACTGGAATTATATTTACATATGTTCATTGTTATGTAGTACAATACTTATCATTGATAATAATTGTTTTGATCTATGGTAAAAGAATATTAAAAGCTTGTCTTAATGTAAAAAATCACTATTATGAGAATTATGTTTATATTCATATAAATAGATGGCAAAATATGATAGGCTTCAAGACACGTCATATTTGTCGCGTACATTCAGCATATGTTCAAAATTTGTAATGACATAATGTAATAAGAAATAGAGTATAACTTTAGAAGTCACTCATATCTTATTTGTTGTATGATTTAGAAGTCACTCATATCTTATTTGTTGTATGATTTACTGAATTAGTGTTCGATGTATATTTATATTCAAAATTTGTGACGACAATGTAATAACATAAAATGGGACATAACCTTAGAAACCATTCTATTCGTAAGGTTCTTTGAACAAAGATCAACACAGAGATGCTCTATTCTACGTGCAACACATATAATCCAACTAGTATAAATACATAAATAAACCTGGTCCTAAAACCATATTAAACACTTTCTCGTTTTTCACAAGCTTCTGCATCCCTGCTCACAAATAGCTCTGGCTTTGACGTTCTGTATTTTCATAAAGGTAAGGCTAGCTATCCCATACTTTGCGTGGCCCACGTTATGCTTTCCTTATCATTGAGCGGTCCCTTTGATATTTAGCAATTTTTGAAAATCGAAGTTGACGGTATTTAAAAATCAGGATTGGGCTGACTTGATAGGTATTCGATTTTAATCATCCCTGTCCGATTCGGAAAATTTATGAGCAGAATAGGACCATAGTTTAAAAATAAAATTTAAAAATAAAAATAGAAAGCAAGGAGAAATATACAATTCTGAGGATTCACCCTCTACCTCCGAGTTTCTATCTGTCTATGCCGAGTCTGAAGTAATTTTTTATTTAATGATGCATTGTACTATAAATTTTTGTTTACAGTTCTGTGAGGTTTTTTCTTTGGATTTTCTTTGGTTCGGCTCTGCATCCTTATTTTATTCTATTTGATGGAAACATGGCATCTTGAAATATGTAGCTCTTTGGTTTTTTTTTAATTTTTGCTTTGTTCAAACATCTTTGGAAATAACAATTCTAATGGCTGATGTAATTCTACATAATAATGGAAACAACCATGCCTGTTAAGTGGGTAAGGAGATCATGATCTAATGCCTGTTAAGTGGGTAAGGAGATCATGATCTAGTGCCATTTGTGAATAAAAACAAATATGTTTTTTTTACAAATGACACCAACAAAGAACATTATAAATACCTTGCTTACATGGTTGTAATATTAATGTAGTGCTTGATATTACAACATCTTTTGTATAAGAGTTGAAGAGCTAACATCCCCACAATTCAGAGTCTTGAAATAATTCTAAGACTGGGTTTTACCATTGAGAGTAAATGGACAATATACTTATTTTCAAAGGACAAAGAGACGAACTGCTTATATACTACCTTCTCGTGGGAGCATACTTTGTATCTACTCCCGGATATATGGTTGTACATAAGGGAATCTTATTTTTAAAGGCTTTAGTTTGAAATTGTTTTAAGAAGAGATCTGTATGGGATTTGAAATGAAGAGAGAGAAAAAGAGAAAGAGGAATAAAACGTAGGGTAGCGATATGTTAATTTTTTATTTATTATTATTATTATTAATTTGTTTTTTAAAGGAAGATGTTCATACTTTTATAAAGGATATACTGATTAAATAATACAAAAGGTGTTTGATCTTCTGAAAAGATCGTGGGGTGGACACCTTTACGGACCCAGAGAAGGTATAAAAGAGTCCATCTCAAGATCTTTTTACAAGATCAAACTCTCTCTTTATTATCAAATCACTATTTTCTCTATAAAGAAGAGACATTTTCACCTTTAAATATAAATTAAAAAGAACAATAAAAATAAAAAACTAACACTATCTGTCCCCTACTTTTTTTTTACTCTCTCTCTTCATTACAAATCCCATATAAATATCTTCCTAGAAAAATTTTCAACTAAATCCCTAAAAACTAGGTTCCTTTGTTTACGATATTTAACAAAATATATCTTAAACTAAATCGGATCGAAAACTTAATATTTTCCCATTTAAAACTCTATCTAATGAAAGAAAATATCAAAATAACCTTATATATAATTTTAAAAATAGTAAGATAAAAAGATAAAAAAATTCCATTGCATCACAAAAACCTTAGAATATTTTCCCACTTATAACTCTATGTAATGAAAAAAAAAATCAAAATAACCCTACGTATAATTTTAAAAATAGTAGCAAAAAAAGATAAAAAATTCCATTGCATCACAAAAACCTTAGAATTTAAGCTTGGTGAATAGGATAATCCTAGCCACCCGAGTCCTTATCGAATAGCAAAGATTGATGGTAACTTTCTTGTACCAAAACTTTGTATTTTGTACTTTTTCTATAGGTGCTTTTTCTAATCCCATATATAAAGCAAGTACATGATGAAGCATGACTGGATCTCCCATAAAAGTGAAGCACACGATCACTTTAATCAATAGATGAATTGGTAAACATAAGTCAAGTATGTACATCAAGATGACGTTTCATAACTTATTGCAGTTTCTAAAGAAAATTCTTGTTCCTAACTTTCTTGGGAAACAAATGAAAATGGGTAGCCTTAAAGCTGGCTATTCGATAAATTGTGCTGCTAGTGTTTTCCCCAATCCAGCATTGGAAAAGCTGGAGTGTATGTAGGTTTTTATTGATGGAAATATTGCACTACATAACTATATATAATTATTTATATAATAAATAATTATAATATTTATTATATAAATATTATAATTATTTAATAACAACCTAAATAGATATATTATTAATAATGAAAAATAATTACGACTAAATAAATGTTATGGGCCATAGTATTAGTCAAATGGTTCCTAAGTATATAACAAAATATATATCATATTTTATTACATATTTATATATTTATATAATATGTAATATATTTGTGTATTATACTATAGATTAATTATATAATATATAGTATACAAATATCATATATTACATATATTATACATAATAAGTATATATTAAAAATAATACAATTACATTAATAAAATAGATATTTAATACATATAATGAAATATAATACAATATAATATAAATATATAATAATATATATTATGTTCTATTTTATATACATTATATATGTATATATTTATATAATGCATACAATATATTTATGTATTATACTATAATATTATATATTTCATCTAATATTATATACTCTAGTATAGTATAAAATAATATATTATTTATATATTACATATTAATTATTATTGTAATATAATTTATATATTAAGGATACAATGGAAAAGAATAAGAGAAAATAAAGATTTCTTCTTAATGAAGAAATAATATTGAAGTTTGAAATCAATGGGAGGATTTATTAAGTGTTAAATTAAATGTAAGATAATAATATAAAAACTACAACTGAATATCAGCGATCCAAATAGTTGAAATTCATATTCCATGCTTTTTTATCAGGTACTATCCAAACAACAAACACCCCTATCCTATCCAGTGACAAACCAATTATAGGATAACCCAATTCGCCTATTCCCATATCTCTAGGTACTCGGGCAAAGACAAAACCCCATTCGCCTATGGGCTTCTCGTCCGACCAACGCATCCCCAAACTTAACATCATAGTATTTTTAAAGAGACCAACGCATCCCCAAATTTAACATCAATAGTATTTGAAGTAGAAAGCAAGGACCAAAATATTACCAATCTACCCAACAAATGACCCAATCTCTTAATATCATAGTATTTCTAAAGAGACCAACGCATCCCCAAACTTAACATCCTAGTATTTGAAGTAGAAAGCAAGGATAAAAATACTACCAATCTACCCAACAAATGACCCAATTTCATGTAGCACACATTAATCTTAAAAACACCTTTCCTCAATAAAACTATTCAATTTAAACTCTCAATTCTTTATAACAGTGATTCAAAAATCACGAATCAGCCGATTTGGATCAAACCCAATATAGGAAATTGATGGATACTCAAAATTAATTCTCCCATTCTTTTATTTACTTTTAAATTGGAGCTGAATGCGACTCAAGAATCATATAAGACCAAGAGAATTTGGAATCAGAACCCTTTGTCGATTACCGATTCTGATGTTTTCAAACTCTACGTAATATAACCTTTTCACGATTGTTTAGTGGAAACATATTTATTTTTGTTTTTATAAGGAGTTTCCTTTTATCTTTCTACATTGTTTCTGGCCGTTAATTCCCTTATTTGGCTGATATTTCGTTTTGCTTCTAGAGGGAATCTTTCTACATTGTTTCGAGCGGTTAATTCTCTAACTTTGCTGATATTTTTTTTGTTTCTGGAGTGAATCTTTCTACATTGTTTTGAGCAGCTAATTCTCTCACTAAGTTGATAGTTCTTTTTGTTTCTAGAGTGAATATTTTTTTATTGTTTCGATCTGATAATTCACTTCGAAGTGATATTTCTTTTCGTTTCTAGAGTGAATCTTTTTACATTGCTTCGAGCTGATAATTCCCTAACTTCGCTATATTACATTGAATAGATGGGGGAGCTGGGGATCAAACTTCCATGGCAGACATGACGGTTAATGATCTTTATAACCTTGAATTTGACTCGTATTGGATTCGTTGTTCAGCATTAAATAAGCTTTATACAAGGCACCACGTATCACCTGCATAACGATGACTACATTATACTACTTTTTTAGGATCCAAATGACAAACATGTTCATACTTTAATTCCAAAAAAAGTGGACAGTTCAAGCTAGAAAAAAAAGAAGATCGTAAAAAATAACCTTAAAAAAGTGCATAGACAAATTATTTGTATTAAGCTTGTATAACAAATATTGTTGCCAACTACACAATAACATGCTATGTTTGTTGTAGTATTATTATGCAAACCTTTATACCATAAAGAACCGTAAAAGTGTCTTTAGAACCAAATTTGCATATCTCCATAGAGGTCTCAATACCTCTATATCTAAGAAAATTAGTACCAAACCAAAACGAAAGGAATTAATTACAAGAAAAAGCTCACACTTAGTAGGTTTTAAGAATAAAATACTTACTATATAAGATTTTTTTATTACTATTGTTGTGTTAGCATACAAATACACGTATAAATATGTCAAAAATATTATAATTATTTAATAACAACCTAAATAGATATATTGTTAATAATGAAAAATAGTTATGACTAAATAATGTTATGGGCCATAGTATTGGTCAAATGGTTTAAGCTAATGTTTTAAAAGTCGGGTTTGATGATAAGTATAATAAACTAATACAAAGTTATAAGTTTGATGATTATGAAAACTTGCATTCCAATGCTTTAAGCCAATGTTTTAAAAGTCGTTAAGTCGGCAGTAATCGATCATACTGTGTCGATTCTTTTGTAAAACGGAAGAACCTCAGCGAGGTTTTTTCTGTGGGTTCGATGTGGGATAAATGCGGTAAGGTAATAGCTGAAAAAGAGATATAATATAATTATTAAGTGGCCTACCAATATTACAAATGAATGTTTGACGTGGTGGTTAGTGTGTCATTTACTGTTTCGGACATCATAGGATCAACTTCAGCTTCGGACATCATGGGATCATATCCTAGCTAGTTTCTATCCTTCCCTCACAAGCAGATAAAAAGTTTCTTCTACAAAATACCTTTTTTTCATGTAAAAAAATAAAAGTTCTTTGTAAAAAAAAAATATAAAAGATTATTGTCATAAGAAATAAAATATTTTTGTCAAAAAAAAAGATCAAAGGTAATACATCAAGTATTTCTTGTCAAAAAAATAAAAAGTTGGATTTGTTATTATTTGTATAATAAAATAATTATAAAATGTAAACCAACAATTTCAATTTCAGTATTTAATATTTTCCATCAATTCAAGATTTTGGTGGCTATTTTTCATCGATTTAAACCATCATTCTTTATTGTAGTCCATGTATGATTATATGCTTCATCCACGATAATTCTATGATTTTTCTTTTGTGTGATGTAAATTTAATGGTTAAAATAAGTTCATATAGGGAAAAAACATCTTAATATTCACATATTGACGAAAAAATGAAAATTAATAATGCAGTACCTTGATTTCTTATTGGATTCTTAAAAAAACAACATTTATAATGAATTGTAATATTTTTTTTGGATTTTTTTTTAAAGCTTAATCCGACCGATTCGGTTGATTCCCGATCTGGATCATCGATTCACCGATCTGGATGGGTTTTTGGGGTGCCGGATCTAGGGCACCGATCCGTTTTTTAAACCATTGCTTTAAGCTTTGAATGTTTTAGCTATGAAGTATTATTTTTTGCTAAATTATTTATAGCTAATTTTATTTTTATTACGAATTTTAAATGCTTTAACATGGCATCTTCCCTAAAATCATCAGTCTACAATCCCCAATTTTCCACAAAAAAAAAAGTGGAGAAGGAGGAGGAGGAGAAGAAAGAGGAGGAGGAGAAGAAGGAGGAGAAGGAGCAGGAGGAGGAGGAGAAGAAGAATAAAAAGGAGGAGGAGGAGGAGAAGGAGAAGGAAGAAGGAGGAGAAGAACGAGGAGAAGGAAGAAGGAGAAGAAGGAGAAGAAGTAGAAGGAGAAGAAGGAGAAGGAGGAGAAGGAGAAGAAGAAGAAGAAGAAAGAAAAGAAGTTTTAACTTATGAGTATAAATGTGATTTTTATAGAGTAACACCAATACTATAATAATTTCCTAAAAAAAAGTTTTAATTTATGAGTATAAATGTGATTTTTTTTGGGTAACACCAATACTATAATAATTTTCTAAAGAAATCTAATGTATGACAAGCACCCAAACTCAATATCAACATAAGAACTATGACAAACAATTTATTTTACCATAACAAGAATTCAAAGGAGAAAACTCAATATCAACATAAGAACTATGACAAACAATTTATTTTACCGTAACAAGAATTTAAAGGAGACAGGAAGAATTGGCATTGCATCTAATGACTCAATTCATCAGAAACCAAGGATATATTCAAAGGGAAATATTTCTACACTTTCTCTACTGTATATTTTCCTCCGTCCTGCAGCACAATTTAGATCTAGTGAGTCATTGATCAGTTGATCTAGATCCGATGCATCAAAGTATTTTATTTTCAATTTTTTTACAAATTATATAAATATGAAAAATATATTTTTTGATAAAATACAATGACTTTCAGGGGCATTTCAGTCATTTTATTTTATTGAGAATATGTTTTTTTTATATTTTTTAAAGGTACGAGTTTAAGAGACGAGTGGACACCTAAAATTCGGTATCAAAATATTTTATAGAAAAAAATAAAAATGTAATAATGTAGAAGCATCACATTATAATTGGGGTCATCTCACTTGTCTATTAAGAATGGACTATTGGATAGAGAGAAGTATACAAAGTTTTATATAGTAGAATATACAAATACAAAATACCAATATTTAACCCCTCAATAGAACTAACTAATGAGCATGTAAATATCACTAACATGCAGTACGATGATGTAAATTTAAACATCAATATTCCAACTTCACAATATCATGCCGCGTAGCAAACATCGACTAAGAAGTGCCTATCAATGAGGAGAAGACTTGAAACTATAGTTCCATATAACATATAAAAAAATATAAACTATTCATGAACATTTAACAACTGGTTTGTATTTGTAGATCTTAAGCTTTAGTAACTTTTTTTTTTTAAATAAAAAAAAAAATTTATAAAAAATAAATGAGACTAATATAAAATCACTTAACGTTATTGTATCTCTTTGGTCTCCTCCAATGCCCTAATATAATTGTTTCATCGGATGCGCTACAACGCAACGGCTTTCGCGCTCTCCTATTGCTTGGTTGCTTGGTTCTCGCACCGTTTTTTTCGCATCGTCCCATTTTCTTCGCTCGCCTTCAAATGTCGTTTCTCTGTCTTTCGTTAGTTTCTTTTCTTTTCTGTCTTGTCTGGTTTGTTTCGTTGATCTCGCTTGTTTATCTTGCCCCTACCATATTTCTCCAACTTTTATCTAGTTTTAGAATTTAGCTTCACAAATTGGCTAGAAGTTATGAAGAGATGGTTTTATAGCACAAAAAAAAGAAATATAAATAATTATCATAATAGAAGTATGTTATTCTAAAGTCTCTTCGTAAAGTCATTTCATAAAGTCATCTCACTAAAAGCATGTGATTTCAATTAAAGAGAGCTAAGTTCATATACCTTATACACATGTAGAGAGATGCTTTTATATCACAAAAAAATGGAAAATAAAAGATTGACACAACATATACATATTATTCTGAAGTCTTTTCATATTAACAGCATGTGATTCTAAATCCAGAGTGGTAAGTTCATATACCTGTATACTTAAAAAAAATTAAAATTATATGTTAGCGGTTAACATATGTACCTGTTTCGTAGTAATCATCAATGAAAAATCGCATGTTATCAATGATTTTTTCCTTACCCACTATAAGAATACCATCGGCCAAATAGTACTATCATTATACTAATAATGATGATAATCTTAATTAGAGAAAATTACGTATAAATTCATTATATTTAGCTTTATTATAAAATTACCTAAAATTTTATTTTGTTTACTATTATACCCATTTTTATCTATTATTACCATAATTTTTGGCATTCTTAAAATGTTTGAATTGCCCATTTTGGATTTTCAAGATCCGAATTATTCAATTGCATGGAGGCCTGAAATTTGAACTTTTAGAAGTTTGATTGTCCGAAATATTATGCTTTTCAGATTTCTAAAATCAAATTGTTTTTTGCGAAACTCAAACATAATGTAATTTTTGGATTTAAAAAATCAGAATATATGCGAGTTCTGGATCCTGAAAGTCCAAAATTTGTTTGGGCGATTGAAATCTGAAAATTTCGCTAAATAAACCCTTGCTACATGTGTTTCTCTCACTACTAATCTCTCTCTCTCTACTTCTCTCCCCACCCCCCTCTCTCTCTATTTCTCAATGAACCTCTCACTCGATTAGTTGACCCGTTATGTCTCTCTCTCACAAGCACAAGATATATTGGAAATGAAAATTTCAAGTGATTTGGATTTGAAATTAGATTTTTTTAAGTGCATTGGTAATTCTATATTTTAAGGTTGTAACCTTATATAAAATTTTTCATATATATATATATATATAATGTGTTGCAAGATGCACTATTTCTAGGACTCAAAATCTTCTTCTTTTCATATTCTACATTTTAAGGTTACCACCTTTTATATATATATGAGTAAGGATACTATGAGATCCTCCCACACCTATGTGAGTAAGACCCCAAATGATCGCTATTAAATTTTGACAATGATCTCTAGAAAAGTTATCACATAGGAGTGATAACTTTTCTAGAGATAATAAAGCCCATGTGATAACTTTGTACTCAAGTCCCATACCCATGTGATAACTTTTCTAGAGATATGTGTGAAAATTTAATGGTGATCCTTTGGGATCCTACGTCTGCTACGTCTATAGGCGAAAATGAACAGTGATTTCACCTACCCTCATCACCGTCTAAAATAGATCGCACGTTCACAGCTGTTCAGTAGTGTTTCAATTTTCAATTTTTATGTACTAGTGACATTATGACGGGTCTGTTATGGTAAAAAATCATGCGGAACTGCAACGGATGGCGTGCCATCTATTGTGGGTTCGTTCAATAAACCGCCACAGACGTAGCTAGTTTGTGGCGGTGGCGAAACACTATAGCATTTCGCTTATAGGCGTTTTAAGGTTTTTCCATAAATATATATATACACACACACACAAAGATACGATTTATTTTTTGTACAAGGAGGTCACAATCATTTCCACTCATTAGATATTAAATTGGATGGCTTTGGGTGAGTCACAAAGCCCGAGAAATTTTTTTTTGGAACTTTGTGTTTATTCAATGACAGCCTTACAACCATTCATTTTGAAATTTAAGGGACAAAAGTGATTGCGATATCCATGTACAAAAGATAAATGGTCTCTTTTGAAATAATCATATATATATATATATATATATATATATATATATATATACTNTATATTAATTTATTTTAGTTATTAGTTTACTATATACTTACTT
>NW_006497083.1:966428-977997 GCF_000471905.2 Amborella trichopoda
ATATGGGGTTATCGATTCCCATGCCAGTGGGTTTAAGGTTGCCACTAGCTAGGGGTTATCGCCCGATTTTAAATCCCTCGGTTCTAGCTAACATATCGTTGGGGCATGGGGTTATCGATTCTCGTGCCGATGGGTTTGAGGTTGCCATTAGCTAGGGGTTATCGCCCGATTTTACACAATAATCGGTATGGGGTTATCGATTCCCATGCCGGTGGGTTTGAGGTTGCCACTAGCGTGATTCTCGTGCCGGTGGGTTTGAGGTTGCCACTAGCTAGCGGTTATCGCCTGGTTTTACACATTAATCAGTATGGGGTTATCGATTCCCCGTTCCGGTGGGTTTGAGGTTACCACTAGCTATTATCGCCCGGTTTTACACAATAATCAGTATGGGGTTATCGATTCCCGTGCCGGTGGGTTTGAGGTTGCCACTAGCGCGATCTGTGAAGTCATACAGAACCCGAACCGAGCAATTTTCGGTTTTACACAGTAATCGGCATGGGGTTATCGATTCCCGTGCCAACTTTAGAACCGACGATTCTACTTTAGAATCGAGCAACTGGGGTTATCGATTCCCGTGTCAACTTCAGAACCTCGACGATTCTACTCTAGAACCGGGCGATTCCCGTGCCCACTTCAGAACCGACGATTCTACTTTAGAATGGACAGTAATCGACATGGGGTTATCGATTCTCGAGCTGACTCGTCGATTGTTCTAAACTAACTTATATTCTAAAATATTCTTTATTTTAAAATTAAAATATTATTCATTGAAAAATTACATTTTTAAATAAAAAACACCAAATTTCGACACAAAATGGTCCCTAAAAGGGGAGCTCTATTGGACATTTTTACATAACTGTGGATTGCTCGCGGTGTCATTAAACCCTCGTGACCATGTTTGACAGCCCTTCACACGTGCCCCATTAAGTAAGTTGAATGGACAATATTGATCAGCGATACCACCATGCAGGCTCCCTTGTATAGATTTACTATGACCTTTAATTTGGACGGATTTGATGCGTCCTCTCACATCCAACGATGAAACGGCCCCGTTCTTTGGGAGGCTCATCTAATCTCCATATATGTGGCCCTGTGAGGCCAACACCCTATCTTTTTCCCCACCCCTTAATTTCCCCACAATAAGTATCATATATAACTTCATATCTTTCAAATCGCTATGATCTCTAGCTTCTCTAAACTCAACCATGGCTGCTACAACTTCAGCCACTGTGACTCCACAGGTAAACCCCAGAAACCCACCTCCAATTTCCTACAAAAATGATATGACAACACATAGGTGCACAAAATTGACTCAGTTTTACCGATTTCTTCCAGGTTTGTTTCCTTCAAAGAGGAAAATCTTATATCATTACATAGTTGCAGAGAAGTCACTCATTTTTATCTCTCTTTTCAGCTTTGTTCGTCAAAAAATGGGATCTTTTCACCTTCTCAAGCTTTACTCTTGAAACCCATGAAGAGCTATGGCCAAAAGAGTGGAAAAATTGTTTGTCAGGCTACTACAATTCCAGCTGACAGGGTACCAGACATGGGAAAGAGGCAGCTTTTGAATTTGCTTCTTTTGGGGTCTATCTCTCTACCAACGGCTGGAATGGTTGTTCCTTATGCTTCTTTTTTTGTTCCTCCAGGGTGAGTATTTTGTTTTCAGTTTTCCTTTCTTTTGGAACTTTGATTTACTCTTTTTGATAATTCGGACTTTTTGATGAATTTTGAAGTTGGTTTATGTTTTCTGATTAGCTTCCTTTGTTTCAGATGATTGTTCGGTTTTTCTAATGTGGTGTTTTCGCTTACCTGTTTATTACTATTGTTGCTTACTCCTTGGGAAATTCAGGTTTCCTTTTGCTTGTAGGGGTTTCCAACTAAATTTCTTGTAGGATTATTTACCCATTAAAGTAATAAATGAATAGTCTTTTGTGATCTTTCTCTTTCTTTTTGCTAGTTCAGCAAATTATATATTAAGGTGGAGACTGCCGAACTAGGACTGGTGTTTAACTCAAATTAAAAATTGCGTAAAAACTATCAACTACTTGGTTTTTTGATAAGGTGTATGGAAAGAGTTCCGGTGGATCTGAATGTGTTTCAGCTTAAAGTTTCACCTGTTTTTCTTTGGAATGCATGGGGAAATGGAAGGGAGAAGGGCCTTTTTCTGTTATTTCCTTTGGGGGGCTATACTATGCTTCTTAAGAAGTGCAGATTTCGTCGGGCATGCACATCGACATTGTGATTGGCTTCCATTACAATTTTTTGAGTTATATGCTAATCGATTTAGTAAAGCATCTTTTATGTGGATCAGAGGTTGAATTTGAAGTTTTGAAGATTGAAATACTTATACTATTGTTAAGTCTGTCAAATCCAATTCTTTTTTAACTTGAAAAATACAAATGCCTTTGTAAGCATGCCTTTTTCTCCTATTGGTTTTTCATACTCTAGATGACTCTATCCTCTAGAAAAACATGGGGGACTATGCAAATGCTTACCTTATTAGAAAGCAATTAAGAAACACAATGAATAAAATGTCTTTCTTCTTTGATCATTCAAGGCCTGCAAGTTCCCTTTTTTAATTGTTTAAAATGGAAATTGGATAGGGGGGGAGGTGGAAGTGGTGGGACAATCGCCAAGGATGCCGTAGGAAACGATGTAATTGCAGCTGAGTGGCTCAAGACTCATGGCCCTGGCGATAAAACCCTTACTCAAGGCTTAAAGGTTAGATTCAATTCTTGTTCGTTTTCCTTTTACTTTTTGTTTCCAGTGTAACATAAAAAATGAAGTTATCTGACAACTGATAGGACTCCAGCAATGTCAAAATTTATGTGACAAAATTAGTGAATGCAGAAGTGATGAATCAACAATCAAAGATGCCTCTATAGGTACATGTGTTTGTTTTGGGGCCATGGTTTGCCTGTGTGGTGGTGATGTTGTCTGCGTGGTCCATGTGAATCAGAAGTTTGCTAAGCACTTGCTGTGCATTCGAATTCATTTTCAGTTGAAAACAATCTAGAAATTGCCTTGTAGAAGACATACCTTATATAAGAAGTTTGCTTAGAGCCATGTCCGGATTTGTTTGATCTGCATACTTTGTTTAAAAACTGCCCTTTCAACCATTTGCAACAGACCTTTGAATTGTAGCTTATAGATGTCTTTTTCAACTCTATATTAACAAAAGTCATTTTAACATGTCCCCTGCAGAAATTGTAGGATAATTTAGAATGATATTGTTTGTGCTTCCAATTCAATTATTTGATTATTTCGTCGTAGACATCGAATTTCTCTCTTGTGAAATATGTAAGAAGTGGTTATAGGTATTTGATGCCTCTGGTTTTTTTATCAGTCCTCATACTTTACAGTGAAGAACATTCCATAATTCATCTAATCTTTTCTCCGTTGTATGAGATTTGCATGGTGATTTTCCTTATGGATGTGTCTCACAAGTTGGGAACTCCATGGTTCTCACACTGGGTGTTAATCCTCATTAGACAAATTTTACATCTATTGAACGTCTCTTTGTCTCAATTTTCTAGTGAAATTGATGAATGTCAGATGTGCACATTCCATGTCATACAATATGCATTTATATGTGGAACATGAACATGATATATCATAATTATCAAAATCAAATGACATCATTTATCTACTTTCCTGGCCCTAGTGAGTGTTGTACATTGTCCCAAAGAAGTTGTCTGTAAGGAAATACTCTTCACCCACTAGAACAAATTGGATACTCTTCATGTCATTGCTAGTGTGTACAACGTATCGTGTAGCCATCGTAGAATCATATATCCAGGAAGATAGGTGACATGTTCTGACTTCTTTACCTGGATCAGATGTGCAATTCCTCAATCAGAAGCCAATGCCTCCAGCTTTGATCTCTTTCTTCTTCACACCCATCTCTGGTTTCTATTTGTATATGACATCTCTGGTTTCTATTTATATATGACATGTGGTCTCCAAGCCATCATTTGCTCGTGTCTCAGGATGGACACTGATCATGCCATCCCCCTTCTTTACTTTTGTCCTTGTGTTCTTTTCAAGGATTTTCCACATCTGGAACTCAAAAAATTTTTAGTGCTGCCTCTGGCATTTTAATTGTTTGGTAATCTCTCTCTCTCTCTCTCTCTCTCTCTCTCTCCTTGTTCACGCGCATGTTAAATAGATTAAACGGATTCAAACTGAAGGCTCAATTTTGATGGTGATTTATGTAAAGTTGTAATGAGATGATGCAGGGTGATCCTACTTACTTGGTGGTGGAGCCCGACAAGACTCTCGCAACCTATGGCATCAATGCAGTTTGCACTCACCTGGGGTGTGTGGTGCCATGGAATGCAGCCGAGAACAAATTCATATGCCCCTGTCATGGCTCTCAATACAACAACCAAGGAGTGGTGGTTCGAGGCCCTGCTCCTCTGGTAAGAAGGGATCTTCTAGATAGTTTTGACTTTTTGATATGGTTTCTATGAGTCGCCCTACACTTCTATTTCAATGAGTCCTCTCTCCGAATCCATTTTAGAGAGAGATTTTGCATTTAAAATTTTAGAGAATGAAGATATCTACTATGATATGTGGGAATCTGGAAATCGTTTTCTAAATAAAAAATGAAATTTTTTGGATATAATTTTGACATGATTTATTTCAAAATTTTGTGGAATGAACATTTTCTAAGATCCATGTTGTAGATGGATGTTTACTGTGTCAGGGGAAGCTATTGTAGTAGTGCGTAGCCTGGTGCATATACTACTTTTCCTTGATCTTCTACTCAAATTTTGCAGAGAACCAAGTAGTTAGTTTTATGCAATTAACTATACCGTACATAATCCACGCCATGTTCCCTTAAAAAATGTAGTTGGGCCATGTTACTAAGGTTTGCGTTTTGTTGTGGCAGTCTCTTGCACTGGCTCATGCAGACATTGATGAGGGCAAGGTGGTGTTCGTCCCATGGGTTGAAACCGATTTTAGAACAGGTGAAGCTCCATGGTGGGCTTGAGTCCTTGAATTTGTGATAAGAGTGAGTGGATTGTATTGCTTAGATATTACAGAGAGGGGGGCAGAGAGTTGTATTGCTTAGATATTTCGGATCAAACACAAACTCAACCACGAGAAAGATCCCTGATAAAAGCTTCTTTATTCCATGCGTAAGTTACTCCTCGGTCCATGGCCGTTTTCTCAACACCCTTATATATGCAGTGACATTTTCGCACATGTTATTGTATAATTTTGGACAAATAGCATTAGAAATCTATCGCACATGTTACTAAAAAGACTTTATGATAAAGCACGGTGTATATATTTTTTTTAAATTTTTTTTATTCCTATACCGGCAAGATCATTTACAATGGCCAATTACAATTAAACCATTCTTAAAAAAAACAAAAATAAAATCGGTTCTCAATTGTTACATCTTCAAATACAATTCTTTTATTCAACAAACAAAACTAGACTGTTATTGCTTTATGGGAAAAAAAGATCAAAATGTAAATAAATATTTAAAAAAACTAAAATTGTCAGAGATTACCTCAACAGGGTTTTGTATACTTCACGTCGAGTCTCTTCCTTCTAATGGTGTTCGGGATCTGTGGTAGTTGATTTTCTCACTATGGTAAAAATTCACTTAATGGTTTAATCTTAATCAAGCCTCTTAGCTTGATTTTAAAGAGATGAGAGATATATATCAAGAGAGAGGGAGAGATCTATTAGCAAGGGGTTCACCCTTTTGTCACCCACAAAAAAAACACCACTTAGGCTTAGGCGTGCCACTCAAAGAGAAAAAGACACCCAATACAAGACGCTCAATACAACTTGGAGAGAGAGAGAAAATTAGGACGTGCCTCAAAATTAGGGAGTGCCTTCATTTGGTAATCTTTTCAGAGAGAGCTAAATTTTGGGTAGACAGAGAATATACGTACGTAATTTGTTGAAGGGAGAGACCTCTTTTTATAGATTTTGTACGTCATAGATTTAGCCTTAGGGTTAAATTTCAACCGTCGATCTAAAGAGATTTGTGGGGTGAGAGATTTGAGTCATCCATCTATTTGATCCACCATCAAGATTCAAAGGAATGAGTTAGAGTCTTATCTTCGCTTTCTTAAATCTATTCTCATCAAATAAGGAAAGCTTATATTTTAATATATCAAATCTTTAATTATTGCATCAACCAATTTTGATTCAAAGATTTAGTAAATATCTCAAATATTCAACTTTATCATGGTTATACCCAAATGATAAGCTAACAACAAGAGATGAACATATTATTCCCAAGAAGAATACGTGAATGGGCAGGGCGTGCCATTCGTGTGGGCCGCAGCTAGGGCGTGCCATCGGTATAGGCCCACCTACTCCACATGTATTTAAATTTTGGGCTCCATATTTTATGGAGGTCCCATATATTTTTTAGAAAATATTTTATT
Organism: Amborella trichopoda; assembly: GCF_000471905.2. Next base: position 972,845 of record NW_006497083.1, read on the forward strand.
TCATATTTAGAATTTTTTAAATCTTATATTTTATTTAAAACATTGAGAATTTAATTTTTCTTAATTTATAAATCCAAATGACAAAATAAAATATCATAAGATTCACAAAAATTCAAATAAACATTTAAAAAATCAAATAAAATAAAATTAATTAAAATTAATTAATTTTAAAGGGAATCGGATCCGTTATATATAGGAAATTATCAATACATGGGAGTACTCTATATTCAACTGCGAATCACAATCCGCCTAGCTTTTTTAAATTAATCTAGTAGTTCTCATGACCCACAGTCCATTACAGAGGTTCATGATTGGACCACCAAAGTCAATCAATAGACTAGGAGACGCAATCCTAGTTTATGGATTTCAGGTTCTCCTCTAGAGACAAAAATCATGGTCCTCCAGACCATGATGCAACCATGACTCTACGGTACATAGGGTAATCTCTCACATATGTACACACTTCACCCTCATTGGCGAATCTCAAAATCGCTATCTATGTACATGTCGTGTGATGATATAATGATGAAGTTTTAGCCATGTCTCTAAAGACTATTCATCATAGGCAAGGGCTACACAGTCCCTTGGCTCTCATCTGGACATACTCCGACTTCATCAAGGGATAACTCACTAAGCCTTTTTCGATAGATTCTTATGCTCAGGTATCTTGGGTTTGTCCAAACCTTGACTGGCCTAACTCGTCGAGTCTAGTCCGAATATTAGTAAATAACATTTGCCTAGTATGATTCACAAAAAGACTATACTCCCATTAAGTTTATGTTTCATTTATTAAATATGTTTTACAAAGTCTCTCGTAAAGCCTTTAAAGGCCATATAAACCCCAACTGTTACAACATTTTTTCAATAAAATATGAATGTTTTGTACTTCAGAGATTCTTGGGTCAGCAATCCTAAATTTGAAATGTTGTTTTTGTAGTAACTCGGAGTTTTGTTCTTCTATTTATTTGTTTTAATTGAAAAATAAAACAGAAGACCTTCAATTAGGAGGAAGACGTTTTTGCCTTTTCTTTTATGTTGTATTTGAGATACAAAAAACACAAGACGACATTATGATCACCTTTGGTACAAGATTACTATCACTTTTTAGCTACAGTAATATATCAAGTTATCTATAAGAAATGAACTATTTAATACTTGTATCTTTTTATTTAATTTTAAAATACCTATAAAAATACACACGGTCCTGAGTTGGAATAGTTGCAAATGGGCAAAATGTTAAATACCTTATCTGATTGGAATTTTTATAAATGTTGTTATTAGAATTGAAATCAGGTGGTTGGGGTGTTGTTTAAAAATTATCTTTTATTGAGCTTTGTAATACACGTGTAGGGCCCGGGTAAGTCTTCTGAGGGCGACTAGTTATTGTGACATTTTTTTATCAAAGGTAAAACGTGAGCAACAACTTAAATTTGGTGCATGAAGGTCACAACCGGGGTGTGTTTCCTGCTTTTAAAGTACAAACGTTTTATTCAACTGTGGCACTCCCTAGCCACTTGGTTTCAATTCTGACGTCTTGCGACTTAAATATTGTAGTAAACAATAACATAAAAAAAAAGCAATTAACTTTTTTCTTTTTCTTTTTTTTTTGTTCGGGTTTTTGCCCTTTTTTTTAACACACGCATGGTAACTAGGATTATGAAATCATTAACGGTGGCACAGTGGGGTCAGCTCAGCCAAAATAGTTGAGTTGTACCACTAAAATTTTGGACCGAGGGTAGGCTTAGGTATCAAAGTTTGGCCCGTTGGTAGGGTTAAGCTGAGAGTGGACGATGTGAATTAACATGATTTATATAGTTTGAAAATTTTCATGTATGATACTGGCTAAATCAAACTCAAATAAATGAATAAAGATAAAATTTTGGATTTACTTGAGACGGGAAACAAAAAAACACAACAAAACAAAACATAAGATAGTGTATCAAAAGATTATCTCTAATTAACTTTGTACACCCTATACAGTATCTCTTTTACTAATAACGCACATGATCTTAGTCTTTCTTGAATTTCACCAAAATAAGAAGCTTGGCTTAAACCCTCTACTTAAACCTTAAGAGCATGTACATGGAAGATGGGGCCGCAGATGGGGCCTCTCTTACTTCTCCAGCTCTGTGGGGCGTGCACCTCTATCCTCTCACTTTAAGAGTACGAGAGAGAGACAAGAGTAGAGAGAGAGGGCGGTGACGTGCCATCTATGAGGTGGAGAGAGAATGCTCTACGCTATACTGTATTTTAATGGATTATATGAGGGGGAGAGAGAATGCTCTAGGCCGTTTACGAGGGGGATAGAGATGCACCAGGTGCGGTTAGGATAATAGGGTTTAGTCATTTTTATAGAGATTCGATCAAGACCGTTAATTATAGGTGACTTGTGGGGTGAGAGACTTAAGTCATACAATCTATGAATCAACTATAATGATTTAATGGAATGTGGTAGAACCTTATACTTTAGCTACCTTCACCTAATTTTATTAAATATTTCATATAAAAAAAATATTCTCTAATTTTTCTTTCAATTTTAATCAATCGTTACACATTCTATTTTGAAATCAATTAACCTCTTCCATAAAACTTTTTATTTTAATTTCAAATCAATTAGATGGAAAATATGGAGCGTCCCACTTATGAGAGACATAGCCATCCAAATGGGGCTAATGTGGTGGGTCTCCACAATGCTAAATAATTTTTAGATAAAATAAAATGATTTTTAGAAATACATGAGATTATATATATATTTTTAAAATATTCAAATACCTGAAAATTCAGTTTTAGCTAAGTTAAAAATCATTTTTTGACAAAAATAAAATATCCAAAGGCTTCTAAAAATCCATTTTAATATTATAAAAATCATTTAAAATGAATTTAATTATTCTAAATTTATTTTGATGGGAATCAAACCCAATTTTATTAGGGAAAATGTGAAAATACTAAGGCACTCCATCTCAACTAGTAACCATGTCCACACTCACTTTTTCAAACTGATGCAGTAGTTCCTATGACCCTCAGTCTATCATAGAAATTCATATTTGGATTACCAAAGCTAATGAAAATATAATCCTAATATATGGACTACAGGTTCTCCCTAAGGACATGCCTAGGTCATACAGATTTGTGCACGCATATCACAAATACCTAAAAATTCAAATACAATTTTAACCTAAAATTTAAATATTGGTTGGATTCTATTACCTGAAAATCAAATATCTAAAACTTTAAATATTCAAATACTTGCAAATTCAGTTTTAGCTAATTTTAAAATCAATTTTTGATAAAATAAAATATCCAAACGCTTCTAAAAATCTATTTTAATATTATAAAAATCATTTAAAATTAATTTAATTATTCTAAAATTATTTTGATGAGAATCAGATTCAATTTTGTTAGGCACCACTAGTTACTATGTCCACACTCACTTTCTCAAACTGACTCAGTAGTTCCCATGACTCATATTCCATCACAGGAATTCATGATTGGACTACCAAAGCCAACCAATAGGTAATGAAAACACTATCCTAGTCTATAGATTACAGGTTCTCCTTAAGGACAAGCCTAGATCACACAAACTTGTGCACACTAATCGCAATTCATGCATGGGTCTAGTACATGTACATATAACACCCTCAAAAGTTTTTACTTTCAAATATGGCTATCATATGTACAAGTCATGTGATGGTCAAAGGCCAACCTTGTAAACCCTTCTTGGTTGTACTATATGCCTAACTCTCATAGGATTTTAGAACTCAACTTGGCCTAGCTCGTTTAACACATTTAACGTCTTGGCATCAATATCGCCAACTTGAGTCCCTCTAGACCATACTCCCACTGGAGTTGTTATATCACTATTATAAAATTTCATTACATGTTCTCTTAAGGCTTTTAAATGGCCACAAAATCCCAACGTTTTCCACTTGACCTTTGAAGGCTTTACAATATCTTTTCTTTACTCTCTCTCTACCCCACCCTATATATATGTTTAATAAACACATTTACTTTTTATCATTTTTGTTAAAGGGCTGCTAACGTTGCCTCTGTAAGAAGGTATTTGACCTCTATCTTTTGAAGTCGCACCTCATTTCAAACATAATAGTAATACAGCTTGATATGCTTAGACTTCTTATGAAGGCATGGCTCCTTAGATACACAAATTGCGGCTTGGTTGTCACAGAAGATCATTACACATACGCATTGCATAGGCTTGAACTGTAGTTGATTAATGAACTTGTCACACCTCGAGATGTGACAGACAAAACATATATACATCTATTGATAGGACAAATTTACAGTGGCGAGGTCTTACAAAGTAACAAAAGAAAGTTTAAGCAAAACTACAATATCTTCCCAAAGTTGATCTTGATGAGGACACAAATGAAACCGCAGTTATCCTGAAAAATGTTTACCATAGTTTGATGAGTTTGGCTACTCAGTAAGTGATCATCATAATCCTAAAAATAATCATGGTTGAAAGATATCAATATTTTCCAAAATGAGATCTATTAACAGAAATGCATCAACAGTTTCACTTTCAATAAATGCATAATTAAGTATAATCCGAATAATTGAAATGCACATAACACTTTAACGCGTCAATGCATAATTCAAAGGATTTCACAAAATACCCTACTGGCGTCCCAAGTAGGTCACCTATATACCCCATCAGCGTCCTGATAGGTCCACTTAATCCCTATCGACGTCCCAGATAGGTCCACTTAATCCCTGCAGGTCTACTTATACCTCACCGACATACCGGATGAGTCCACTTAATCCCTACCGGCGTCCCGGATAGGTCCACTTATACCTCACCGGCGAACCGGATGAGTCCACTTGCATACTTAAATTATTTCTAAATCTCTTTAAACATTCGAAAGCAGCAATATCATATACTCAACATATCACTGAAATCATTAATATGAATTTCACTTAAACCATTAATAACAGTCACTCTCTATAACATTTAAAAAATAACCAATCAAATATTTTGGGCTCAAATTTAGAAAGGTAGCAGTTTGTAAAGGCATTCTAGCATAATTGCCAATTTAATATGTATAGAAAAACTCTTATAGAAATTCAAGAATACGGAATTATCACAATTTATGGGATATCAATCCACAAATAAACATTTCACAACAATACTATAA
>NW_006497083.1:978391-990141 GCF_000471905.2 Amborella trichopoda
GTAAGGCAGTCATTTCCACATGAATTTTACAATGTCTAAATATTCAAAACAGTAGAAAGAAATATCACAAATTTTACTAAAAGCAGAAATATCACATTTATTTCTAACAATAGACAAGAAAAATAAATAAATTTATTTTTCTAATTTACGGCATTCAAAATTTCTAACATAGATAAAATATCACAATTTTTATTAGAAAGATTATTTTTCAAGATAATGAGGTCACGTGCGCATAAAATTTATCGCGCCTAAAATTCATGATAATAAGCAGAAATAATTATTTCATTTCATTTTTAAAAGGAATGGATTATTTTTCGAGACAATGGGGTCACTTACACACAAAACTTATAAAATAAAGATTCTGGACGGAAATATCACTATTTATTAAAAACAGACTATTTTTCAAGAAGACGATGTCACTTACACACAAAACTTATAAAATAAAGATCCTAGACGGAAATATCACTATTTATTAGAAATGGATTATTTTTCAGGAAGACGATGTCACTTACACACAAAACTTATAAAATAAAGATCCTAGACGGAAATATTATTATTTATTAAAAACAGACTATTTTTCAGGAAGACGATGTATCACTTACACACAAAACTTATAAAATAAAGATCCTAGACGGAAATATCACTATTTATTAAAAACAGACTATTTTTCAGGAAGACGATGTATCACTTACGCACAAATACTTGAGAAGGAGCTTCCGATAAAAATTCGGCTAGAGAGAGGAGTTCACTGTGTTTCGACCAGAGAGAAAAATCTCATAAGTTTTCTAAGATAGGAGTCCTCATCTCTCTGAATTTAAATTCTACGAATATATTATTTTATTCTTTTATTACATTACAGGTGTGAGTGTTAGCTTACGCTTTAAACGACTAAAGCCCACGTCCTTTAGTGGACGTGGCAAGAGCAAAGAAGCAACAAAGCTTTTAAACGAAAAGCTTTGAAAAGTAGAGATGGTCCCTAAGGACCATCATGTTCAAACGAATCATCATGTATTAAAAGTTTATTTTCTTCTCCTTTTTTTTTTTTAAAAAAAGTTTAGGATTGTTACAGAACTTCTTTATCCATATAGCCTCAGTTGCCAAATAGTATGCCACATATCTTGCTTTCATGGTGAACAATGTCATAACATCTTGTTTCTTTGAGTTCCATAAAACAACGCCACCACCAAGCATGAATTCATATCATGATGTGGATTTCATATCATCAGGGTCACTTAGATAACTTGATTTTGTATACCCTTACACAATAATTTATGATCCCCTCCATATGTGAGGGAATAGTTTCCAGTTCTTTTTAAATATATTAGAACTCTCCTAACCGCCTTCCAAGGTTCAATCCCTAGGTTTCATTGGAACCGATTAATCGTACTCATGACAAAAGGCAAGTCTGGTCTTGATCCTAACATGGCATATATCAAAGATCCTACTATGCAATGATAGGTTATTTTTTCCATGGCCCTTTCTTATCATCGTCATTAGGGCACATTTAGAGGCTAATGTCTTCTTGTCAATAGGGGTAGATATAAGTTGACACTTATCCATTTTAAACTTTTGTAGTACTCTTTTATAATAGGTTGACTGGAAAAGTTTAACTGTTCAATTTACTTCATTTTTTATTGTCTTGACGCCCCAAATATATGAGGCTTACGCTAAATCTTTCATACCAAACTGTCGTGCGATGAATTCTTTTATTTCTATTGAGCTACTAACTATTAACGTATCATCCACATAAAGTGATATGAACACAACATCACTCCCATTTACCATGTTATAAATGCAATAATCTTCCTCATTTGAAGTAAATCTTGCCTTGGATAGGGTTTCTTGAAATTGGCAGTACCATTGTCGCGACGCTTATTTTAGCTCATAAAGGGATTTATGGAGTTTATAAACTAGGTTCCCATTTCCTTTTTCTGCGAAATATTCAGGTTGTTTCATGTAGGTCTCTTCTTCTGGTTCCCATTAAGAAAGGTTGTTTGCACATCCATTTGATGAACTTCAAAATCAAAGTGGGCAGCTACGACTATAAGGATCCTATTGGATATGAATTTTACACCAGGAAAAAAAGTTTCATCATAGTCAATCCCTTCCTTTTGGGTGAATCCTTTGGCTACTAGTCTAGCCTTGTATTTTTCTGGTTTCCCTTCTGACTTCAACTTCTTCTTAAATGTCCATCTGCACCCAATAGCCTTATTGTTTTGAGGTAGAGACACTGATTCCCAAACTAGTTTTGGGTTATATATTTGTATTCTTCCTTCATGACTTCTATCCGATGGTTCTTTTCGTGACAAGTTATGGCTTCTTGGTATGTGGTAGGCTCATAGTCTGGCTCACCTCTCTTTCATAATATTCCTCCAGGTAGGTGAAGAACTCGAGTGGTCTTTTAATATGGTTACTTATTTTAAGGAGTTGTAGTTCAAGTTCTCGAGACTCATACCTTATCATTAGCCATTTCATAGAGATTAACCTTCTTAAGATTATTCTTTGCTATAAGGAACTTGTCTTCAAAGAAGTGAGGGTCCTTGCTTTCTATGACAACCCCATTCTCAAGGTTAAAGAACCTATACCCCTTACCATGGTTTGAGTAGCCAATAAAGATGATTTAATAATCTTGAGATGAAGTTTGGTCCTATTTTGATATGGAATTAGGACATGAGAAAAATAACCCCACACTCTTAGATTGTCAAGGGACGAAGCACGACCAATGTATATTTCATGAGCAGTAAGAGGAGCAGCCTTAATAAAAGAAAGACCCATGTGATCTTTTATTGGAGAATACATATATTTTTTTTTTTTCTTCACCCCTTTCTTTTGGCAAAAGATCACTTACAAGTAGTCTTTATTATATAATAAGATAAATTTCAAACTAAAATCAACTTAACAATAAAACCAAGATCTTAACAACTTTATGCCATTGAAACAACTATGCACTATGCTTAAGAATAAAAGAGAAGTTTACAAGAAACAAAAGGAAGAGTGCAGAAGATTACCTCAATCGGGTTTATGGCACCCCACACCGAGTCACCACCATCCGATAGCACGGGATTAACGGTCTAGCTTCAATCTCGAATCGAAAAAGCAAATTTCGGCCAAGCCACACCACTGGAATATTAACCCCTTTGATCACAAACTCAAACCCTAGGTGAATTCTCTTAGCAACCTAGTTTGAGAGCGATAGATTCTCTTTTTACTAAATCCTAAAACCCTTAGTCGTAAATCTATAGTTGAGAGATAGGAGAGAAGAACTCCATAACCTAAACCCTTAGGTTCTTTCACAATGTGGAGAGAGAGATCAAACATGAGAGAGATAAAGTTTCTTAAGAGAGTGATAGAAAGAAAATGTGCAGAGATTTTTTGGTAGAAACAATCCTTTTTTATAGGCTTTGAATAAGATTAGGGTTTTTTTTGGCTTGCCTCTTCTTGTGAAATTGAACATAAACTGTCGATCAAGAGTGACTTGGGTGAGAGATCTGAGCCATCCATTTCATAAATGGTCATCAACATTATGGAAGGTGCATGAACCATTATATCCCTTTCCTAAACCATTTTTTCATCAATAGAAATTAAATAAAAATCTAATAAAAATATTGTGCATTCTATAAAATAGCATAAGTCAACTTAATCTTTTCACAAAGTCTTTCAAAGATATATCAAGTTAATATTTAATTAATATCTTCCAACCATATGGCACAAGCGATATCACGAAAAAATAGGAAAGAGAATATGGGTGGGGCGTGCCACCCAAGGGAGGCACTCATGGGCTCCACCTTCTAAAAATATGGCGAGCCCATGTGCACAATGGGCCCCCCATGATATTTTTATATATTTAAAATTAATAAAAAGATTTTAGAATATTATTTGAATATTTAAACAATTGTAAAATCAATATCTCTAATTTTATAAATCTAAAAATTATAAATAAAATATCTAGGGGTTCATAAAAATTCAAATACTAATCTTAAAATAATTTCATCATAAAACAAACATAATTAAATTAATTTGATGGGGAAATGATCCATATGGTTTAAGAATCAATAATCATGGGGCACTCCACCTTCAGCAGTGGACTACAGACCACACTTGCTTTATTACACCAACCCAGTGTTTCCCATGACCCACAGTCCAAGCAAGGGCTCATTAGCGAGTCACCAAAGTCCAACCGATGAGCCAAGGGATCGCAATGTCAGTCTATGGATTTCAGGTCCTCCCTAGAGACGAGTCAATGTCATCTAGACCAGATGCGACCATAGCTCCTATGGTACATAGGGGTATCTCTTGCACATGCATACACTTCACCCTAAAAGATGGATTTCTAGCTTTCCCGAACGATCTATCGATATGCATGCCGTGTGATGGCATATGGATGAAGCTTTGGCCCCCGTCTCTATAGGCCACCATCACACACAAGGGTCACACAGTCTCTCGACTCACTCATCCGGGCATATTCTCCAACCTCATCAAGGGCTAACCCATTAGAACCCTTCTCGGTTTGTTCTTTATGCCCAAGTAACATGGGTTTTTTTCCAACCGATTGGCCTAGATCGTCAAGCACAGTCTGGTATCTACAAACATCGTTTGCTTAGTATGGCCCATAAGGGACCACACTCCTACTGAGTTCATGTTCCACTCTATCATTTCATTTTACAAGCACTTATAAGGCCTTTAAAGGCCACATGAACCCAACATCTGCCATTTGGCCTTTGAAGCCCTTACATTCTCTCTTTCTCACTTTCTCTCATTCTTATCTCTCTCTCCTAATTACAATATCTCTAAAGCATTTTTACTTATTCTCTCTGTACATTAATCACGGTTTTCGTCATCAATCCTTTTATAAAAGGATTTACAGAGGTAACACATTTTTCCCTTTGCTACTCGGATCTCATCCAAAAAATGGTCGTAGCTCATCTTTCACATCGCATTGCGAATCATGGACCTATTGTCGTAAAAGATCATCACGTACCCTCATCACATGCATATGTTCATGGGTTTAAAAATGTTCTTCAAATAAGCTGCTCCATTTTATAGCCATACAACCAGCACCAAACATTTGAGATACATAGGTGAACAATATTATAGTCTGTTGTTCCATTTAGCACGTCAAATACTAGCAGGTGCTCCCACAATTTATCTGGATCTCGATCTTTCTTTATCTCACCTCATTCCTCAGATGATAAAAACATGGTTTTATATGCATGAAGTTCTTATGGAATTGTGGCTCATTCGACACGCATATCGTCACCGTGCTGTCGCAGAAAATTCTTACTGCCTCACAACATACGAGGTGAAAGTCAAGTCGATTAAGAAATTTTTTAATCCATACAGCCTCCTCGATCACCAAATAGCACGCCATGTACTTTACCTTCATGGTGGACAATTTCGTCACATCTTGTTTCTTTGATTTCCAAAGACTTGCACCTGTATATATGAATATCCAAGCAGCTAAAAAAAATGTGGGATTGTAGCAGCTCCCACTCAATTATTATACATACAATATATACATTTTTAACATTCTTATGCATATATCATGAGGTAGCATATCAAGTCTCATGCAATATGTATTTCAATACCCATTGGTTTCACAATATGCAAAAACCTTAATGAACTACAAAAGTTCAACCACACTAGACATCTTGGTAGTAAATTCATACAAACCAAGTTATCTAATCAACACAATATGTGTCAGAGAAGCCCAACATGATGACATTCCTATAACATTCCCTATGGCTCAAAGTCCTAAGTAATCGATGATTCTAAATAACTAGAAACATGGTTTAAGGCATATAGGTATTTAAAAAAAACAGTGTATGATAGTTTTTCTCCCACTTTTATAAATACCTTCACGACAAACTGTTTTTCTTTTTAATAAAAAAGAAATTGACTTGGTATATATATATATGCATTCACAAGCAATAATTATATAATAGTATGACAAGTTAAAATGATTTTTATAAAAACTTAATGGACCTTACAAGACTATGTGGTTTTCTCAAAACCATATTCATAGACTTAGGCTCTTATCAAATCATCCAATTTAATTATAAAATACATGCTTAGCCTTCATAAATCATTTTACCGCATTCACCTTTAATTTTCTACCAAGTCAAGTTCATAGCCATAAAAACAAATCATATATACCATCTTATACTTTTATCCAAAATAAGGCACGACTAAATAATTTTTATTAAAGCCTTGATAAAATACTTCCTTTTGGCAATTATGGAGAATTTATCAAGTGATCATCATCACATGCAACACATCATATTATAGGCATTATTGAGAGGATGGTCACCAATACTAAGTTCTATTAGAACACTCCCTTTGTGCTTACATATTTGAATGAGCCACACCCATCTCCTGTGTTTTATCCTTAGGGCTCAATGCCCTTGATCAAATCACATCTCCATGTGTATCACGACCTTAAGTAGTTCATACTCAAGCACAAGAGGCACAAAAACACAAGGTATTCAAAATCGGCTCTTTCAAATTTGTTAGTACTTATTACTTAATGTCTTTACACTCCATACATATTCATAAAACAATTAGCCAAAATATAACCAAAGCATATTAAACAAAGTTATCGAATCCTCTTTCCCTATATGACATTTTCCTATAATGTGGAATATATTTCATACCTCAAAACCATGTAGTGTGGTACTTGGGCTTTCTTGATTCATCGCTTTTACTTGTTTGATAAGATTTTGTGATCTTGGAAGTGCACGAAATTGATGGAATATATATTGGTCATTAGTTTTACATGTCACGAAGTGTCCATTTCTTTGGCACTTGGATTCTCCTATCTTACACCGTGAAGAAAATATCTTCTTCATCCCATTATTTCAAATATCAAAATTTTGACTCTCCCACTGATCTTTAGCTTTTCGATGCTACCACCAAGTCTCTCTATATATCCTTTCATTTCGAAGAAACCAAGATGTTTGTATAGATATTGTGTTTCTTCTTCTTTCTGCTATTTTCAGATCGAATACTCTTCACATAGAGTCTCTTATCGTGCTAACTCTGTATTACATCTCTCTGAAGTTGTAATATAATAAACCATACTTATGGCACACTATAAAGCCTTTTAAAATGAGTCTTAAAGGTCTCCATAATTGGGAATTCAAGGATGTGCCTTAACATGCCATATCATAGAACATGAGCATCCCATGATAAAAATATTATATCTGTCAACTCGTAAAAAGTTTATCTCTGAATCCTTTTGGGTATTGAAATAGACTTAAAAATATAAAATAATGCTCAATTCCATTCCTAAATCATGCTATATAATATGTCTTCATTTCAGTGACATTTAGGTCACAATGCAATTTTTTCAGCAGAAAATCAGATTGAACACCTCTCAATAGAAAATTGTTTCTCTCAATTCTCAAAGAATTTATTCATAAAATCTTTAGTGTTTAAAACTGGACTTAAAATAAAATCACAACATCATAGTTTGAATCCCAAATAATACTTTTCTTCAGAGAAATAAATAAGTGATATTCACGTCACAAAATAAATCATACTGCAACATTCCAAGATGAACACTATCTAGTAAAATGGTCTTTTCTCTTTACCATCATGGAGTTTCCCTTTCAAACCAATTTTGTTTGAAATTAGACACATAATGATAGCACATATATTTCCACAAGCCTCATATGATTTTGTTAAGTAGGCTTGATAAATATAGTTATTCATGTCTCAATGAAGAACATACCAAATTACAAAAAATTTAGGATGACCTCTCTTCGATCCAAATTTTTATTCCTCTCTTCCCATAGATATTTCTCTCTCAAATATATTTTATTACAAATTAGATTCAGAATGGAAGTCTAAAAACTTAGTGTGAACCATAAAACATTCTGCTAAAAATAGAAATTAAATCTTAACTTCTAAGTCATGAAAATAATTTTCGTTGCAGAAAACAGCACTTGCACATCTTTCAATAAATTAATCATATCTTTCAAACCACAAGGACTTTCTTGATGAAACATTTTTTGTTTAAAAGTAGACTAAATGTTATGAGTCACAGTCCAATTTTTGCTAGAAATAAAATCATATCATTGGCGAGAAAAATCACGAATCTCATTCGACAGTTCTTGGATTTTGCAGGGTCAGAACTGACACCCTTCATTGATGATTCCATAACTCTCAATTCCCTTAGGATCTACTACTGAAATTTTTTAGGTAGATCTTACTCTTAAAGATACAAAATATCATTGAAGTATGTAGTAAAAAAATACCTCTTTATCGTATTCATATCACTACTTCAAAATAACTCAGACTACTCATTCTACATAGCACCTTTTCGGTGTTGAAGTATTTCAATAAATCTTAACCGTGAGTGTATTTTTTTACCACAAAGGTCATTAGCTTTTTTATATCTCATTCTCAAGCTTCATCTCAACCCAATAAAGAGAAAAGACAACTAATGACATCAAATATCAATAGCTCTGATACCAATGAAAGAAAAACCTATGTGATCTTTTTATCGGGGAATACATTTTATTTTATTTTTTTCACCCCTTTCGTTTGGCAAAAGATCACTTACAGATAGTCTTTATTATAATAAGATAAATTTCAAAATAAAATTAACATAACAATAAAACCAAGATTTTAACAACTTGATGCCATTGAAACAACTATACACTATACTTGAGAATAAAATATAAGATTGCAAGAAAAAAAAGGAAGAGTGTCGAAGAATACCTCAATCGGGCTTATTACACCCACACCGAGTGACCAATATCCGATAGCACAAGATCAACGGTCTAGCTGCAATCTCGAACCCGGAAAACAAATTTCGGCCAAGCCACACCAATGGAACATGAACCCCTTTGATCACAAACTCAAACCCTAGGTGAATTCTCTTAGCAACCTAGTTTGAGAGCGATGGAGTCTCTTTTTGCTAAATCCTAAAACCCTTAATCGTAAATCCATAGTTGAGAGATAGGAGAGAAGAACTCCATAACCTAAACCCTTAGGTTCTTTCACAATGTGGAGAGAGAGATCAAACATGAGAGAGATAAAGTTTCTTAAGAGAGTGATAGAAAGAAAATGTCCAGAGATTTTTTGGTAGAGACAATCCTTTTTTATAGGCTTTGAATAAGATTAGGGTTTTTTTTGGCTTGCCTCTTCTTGTGAGATTGAACATAAACCGTCGATCAAGAGTGACTTGGGTGAGAGATCTGAGCCATCCATTTCATAAATGGTCATCAACATTATGGAAGGTGCATGAACCATTATCTCCCTTTCCTAAACCATTTTTTCATCAATAGAAATTAAATAAATTAAATCTAATCAAAATATTGTGCATTCTATAAAATAGCATAAGTCAACTCAATCTTTTCACAAAATCTTTCAAAGATATATCAAGTTAATATTTAATCAATATCTTCCAACCATATGGCCACAAGCGATATCACGAAAAAATAAGAAAGAGAATATGGGTGGGGCGTGCCACCCAAGGGAGGCACTCATGGGCTCCACCTTCTAAAAATATGGCGAGCCCATGTGCACAATGGGCCCCCATGATATTTTTATATATTTAAAATAAATAAAAAGATTTTAGAATATTATTTGAATATTTAAACAATTGTAAAATCAATATCTCTAATTTTATAAATCTAAAAATTATAAATAAAATATCTAGGGGTTCATAAAAATTCAAATAATAATCTTAAAATAATTTTCATCATAAAACAAACATAATTAAATTAATTTGATGGGAAAATGATCCATATGGTTTAAGAATCAATAATCATGGGGCACTCCACCTTCAACAGTGGACTACAGGCCACACTTGCTTTATTAGACCAACCCAGTGTTTCCCATGACCCACAGTCCAAGCAAGGGCTCATTAGCGAGTCACCAAAGTCCGACCGATGAGCCAAGGGATCGCAATCTCAGTCTATGGATTTCAGGTCCTCCAGATAGACGAGTCAATGTCACCTAGATCAGATGCGACCATAGCTTCTATGGTACATAGGGGTATCTCTTGCACATGCATACACTTCACCCTAAAAGAGGGATTTCTGGCTTTCCCGAATGATCTATCGATATGCATGCCATGTGATGGCACATGAATGAAGCTTTGGCCCCCGTCTCTATAGGCCACCATCACACACAAGGGTCACACAGTCTCTCGACTCACTCATCCGGGCATATTCTCCAACCTCATCAAGGGCTAACCCATTAGAACCCTTCTCGGTTTGTTCTTTATACCCAAGTAACATAGGTTTTTTTCCAACCGATTGGCCTAGATCGTCAAGCACAGTCTGGTATCTACAAACATCGTTTGCTTAGTATGGCCCATAAGGGACCACACTCCTACTGAGTTCATGTTCCACTCTATCATTTCATTTTACAAGCACTTATAAGGCCTTTAAAGGCCACATGAACCCAACATCTGCCACTTGGCCTTTGAAGCCCTTACATTCTCTCTTTCTCACTTTCTCTCATTCTTATCTCTCTCTCCTAATTACAATATCTCTAATGCATTTTTACTTATTCTTTCTATACATTAATCATGGTTTTCGTCATCAATCCTTTCATAAAAGGATTTACAGAGGTAACACATTTTTCTCTTTGCTACTCGGATCTCATCCAAAAAATGGTCGTAGCTCATCTTTCACATCGTATTGCGAATCGTGGACCTATTGTCGTAAAAGATCATCACGTACACTCATCACATGCATATGTTCATGGGTTTAAAAAATTCTTCAAATAAGCTGCTCCATTTTATTGCCATACAACTAGCACCAAACATTTGAGATACATAGATGAACAATATTATAGTCTGTTGTTCCATTTAACATGTCAAATACCAGCAGGTGCTCCCACAATTTATCTGGATCTCGATCTTTCTCAATCTCACCTCATTCCTCAGATGATAAAAACATGGTTTTATATGCTTGGAGTTCTTATTGAATCGTGGCTCATTCGACAAGCATATCGTCACCGTGCTGTCGCGGAAAATTCTTACTGCCTCACAACACACGAGGTGAAAGTCAAGTCGATTAAGAAATTTTTTAATCCATACAGCCTCCTCGATCACCAAATAGCACGCCATGTACTTTACCTTCATGGTGGACAATTTCGTCACATCTTGTTTCTTTGATTTCCAAAGACTTGCACCTGTATATATGAATATCCAAGCAGCTAAAAACAATGTGGGATTGTAGCAGCTGCCACTCAATTATTATACATACAATATATACATTCTCAACATTCTTATGCATCTATCATGAGGTAGCATATCAAGTCTCATGCAATATGTATTTCAATACCCATTGGTTTCACAATATGCAAAAACCTTAATGAACTACAAAGGTTCAACCACACTAGACATCTTGGTAGTAAATTCATACAAACCAAGTTATCTAATCAACACAATATGTGTCAGAGAAGCCCAACATGATGACATTCCTATAACATTCCCTATGGTTCAAAGTCCTAAGTAATCGATGATTCTAAATAACTAGAAACATGGTTTAAGGCATATAGGTATTTAAAAAAAACAGTGTATGATAGTTTTTCTCCCACTTTTATAAATTCCTTCACGACAAAATGTTTTTCTTTTTAATAAAAAAGAAATTGACTTGGTATATATATATAGGCATTCACAAGCAATAATTATATAATAGTATGACAAGTTAAAATGATTTTTATAAAAACTTAATGGACCTTACAAGACTATGTGGTTTTCTCAAAACCATATTCATAGACTTAGGCTTTTA
>NW_006497083.1:990219-1029364 GCF_000471905.2 Amborella trichopoda
TGGCCATAAAAAAAAATCATATATACCATCTTATACTTTTATCCAAAATAAGGCACGACTAAATAATGTTTATTAAAGCCTTGATAAAATACTTCCTTTTTGGCAATTATGGAGAATTTATCAAGTAATCATCATCACTTGCAACACATCATATTATAGGCATTATTGAGAAGATGGTCACCAATACTAAGTTCTATCAGAACACTCCCTTTGTGCTTACATATTTGAATGACCCACACCCATCTCCTGTGTTTTATCCTTAGGGCTTAATGCCCTTGATCAAATCACATCTCCATGTGTATCACTACCACAAAAACACAAGGTATTCAAAATCGGCTCTTTCAAATTTGTTAGTACTTATCACTTAATGTCTTTACACTCCATACATATTCATAAAACAATTAGCCAAAATATAACCAAAGCATATTAAACAAAGTTATTGAATCCTCTTTCCCTATATGACATTTTCCTATAATGTGGAATATATTTCATACTTCAAAACCATGTAGTGTGGTACCTGGGCTTTCTTGATTCATCGCTTACAACTCTCGCAAAACTACTTGACCAAGATACCCTCCTCTGTGCTTCCGTTTTACTGGGAGTCTAGCCTTCAGGTTTACACTCACGGTCTCGAAGAACAAAAAGCCTTGACAAATATTTATTTTGTTCATCCATTTTGGAACTTGTATTTTTAATTCTATTATTATCACCAGATGATCTGCAATGCTTCTACAGTTCCAAGTTTGTTGGTGAGTGATTGCAATTCTCGCTTTCCCCACTATTTTGAACTTTGTTCCCCAATAATACTTTCAACCAATTTGCAAAATCTAATCGGAAGGGTTAACCAAACGTGGCCCGGAAGCGGTTTACCAGGCCTAATCGGTAAACCAGCCAATTCAATCGTTCTAACTGGGCAAGTCTCAAGTGGTCAAAAAAATATTGAAAAAATAAAAAATATACAAAAAAACATCTACTAAACTATGCAAATCACATAAAGAATGATTAAAACGAAACATATTCAAATGAAGTTGAAAATTAATGAAAGAAATAAAGTTTAACGAATCGATATTTGAATTAAAGTGAGTATTAATGACAAAAATAATTTTTCGCCTTTACCATAATGTAAAGAATATTAAAAAATGCTTTACAAATCAAATTCTTTATTTTGGGAATTTATATATATTTTTTAGATTTTTTTTAAATAACGGCCGATCACGAAAATTGCCAAAAACTAGAACCAACCACTTGCAATGCCCAATCCCAATCTAACCAGGTGGTTAGCGGTTAGATCACCCGGTTTTTCTAATAATGCTTGCAACATAACAGTGTCTCACTTAGTTACATTCAGTTCAGAAAAACTCTGGCGAGCCAACTCGGCCTTGCACAAGTAACGTTGATTCGCCACCGAAGTAAGTTTGAGTATCTCCAAGTTAGGTGGTCCGACTCAGGGATCTAAGAAAAGTTTTAAAATAATTATTAAAAAAAAGAAAAAATTTATTCGTAATATGTTTCTTAATGTTTTCTATTATTTTGGTGAAAATTGGAAAGTGTTTTGGTGATGAATATTTATGTTTATATTTTTCTCTTCTTTCTAGATTATTTCTGAAATAACCCCATTGGATTTTTGAAAATCTATTTCTCTACCTACCTTTATAAGATCGTTTATATGTGTTTTGTTTAATTTTTCTTTAAATATATTTTTTAAATTTTTATTTTTATTTTTTTAACAGCTTAGCCGGACTCAGCCGCCGTCCCCGAGTCGTGGTTTTATGCACCGGTTACATTCGTTTTCTCTCCTACTGCTCAAGCAGCAAAGCACCCAATCTATGGTCCCCAAAGACACAAATAACTGAATACATTTGACACCTGAAAAATCAAAACATTAAGAATGTATTTGGCCCCTAATCCATCCATCACGTTAAGTTGCAGGACTTTAGGTTTGACGGTGCAGGCCTTGAACGAAAGGCAGTGGATCCATGGAGATGGAGCAACGGAGGGTCATCGATTTTGGAAGAGGGATAGAGAGAGCTAGCAGAGAGAGAGAGAGTGAAGACAAATGGCGACTAGAGAGGGGAAACACAATCGATTCAGGGCCATTGTTACGATCAAAGAAATGGTGAAGAACATGTGACCCTTCATACATATAAACGATGTCTGACTCCACTTCCAGCCATTCAATCTGACTGACTCGGCAAAAATATAAACTACATGTCACCCCACTTCTCAGCCGTTCAATCTAGTAGAGTTGGGTCATGAGGTATATAAATTGGATCTGATGGCTCAAAATATTCCATGATTTTATTTTATAAATTATTTGTAGAGGGACATGCACGTATTTAATAGGGCGCACACCATAAAAATAACAAAAATTTATTTTCATGAAAAAATTACCAATTTACTCTTAAAACTTATAAGGGTAATTTGGCCATTTAATTTCTTCAAAATAATTTTTTTTTTGAGTTTCGCTAGTTGCTCCCCTATAAGAAGAGGGGATACAATAATTTTATTAAAAAATATTTTATAAAGAATATATAAACATGAAACAATATTTTAATGACATTTACAATCCCAACCATCCGTACAAATCATGAGAAGTGGGATTACATATAGTTTTTATGTACGTGGGTCACAAACAATGCTTTCCGAAACTCAAAGAAGAGAGCAAAGTATTCTCATGAGAAATTTGTTTCTTTGGGGACGGGAGATGATTCAAACATAATCGATAGCAGTATTCGAGAACATGACTCAGCTGCCCCCGTGGTCAGACTTGGCTCAAGTTGGGTTGTCTGGCCAAGCCAAAAAGCGTTACAAATAAAAAAAATACAAAAAATCTTTTGGGATACCTATTTTTTTAGGTTTTTTCAAAAGTCTTAAACCCCTTGGCATATGTTAAGGAGGCTAATGGGGGTGATTATACTAACATTGTTTATTCCTTTCTTTGCAGGTACATGAGAGTCACATATAGATTCATTGAGAAATATCAAACATTGATTGATTTGATGAATGACACATGTTTTACTCCAAATGTGGATGATAGTTCCACTTGGGATCTTAATCTTTCTGGTGATTTTTCGGTAAAGTCAACTTACAATCTCTTATTGTCTGACCTTAGGAGGGAGCTAGATGTTGGTCTCTCTCAGATCAAGAAATTACATGTGCCTCTTAAAGTACAAATTTTTTTATGGATCTTATGCCAAGATAAATTAACAACTGTTGACAACCTGAGGAAGAGGGGCTTTATAATCACCAATGTATGTATTTTATGCAAGAGTAGTGATGAAACATCTCAACATTTACTTTTATCTTGCCTTTTTGTTACAAATCTTTGGGATTGGGCTCGCCAATGTCTCAATCTCTCATTACCGATGCCCTGGAATGTCAGAGCACTCCTTGATCAATGGGTTACGTCTGATATCTCAAAGAAGAGAACCATCCTCTGGAGATCTCTTTGGGTTAGCCTTCTTTGGAGTGTGTAGAAGGAAAGAAATAGAAGAGTCTTTGACAATATATGTATAGATTTGTCAACATTGAAATCAAACATCATTGCAGTTGCAGCAGATTGATTCAATATCCACAAGGACTATGGTTCATTCCTAAGAGTCTTATTATCAACAACCCTTGGCAATGGAGACTGTGGGTGCTATTACTAATACTCGTAGTGCGGTAGTTTGGAAACCACTACCTGTGAATTCCGTCAAACTTAATTTTGATGGAAGTTATTTTTGGCAATCATGGGGCAGCAAGCTTTGGAGGGATCATTAGAAATAATTTGAGCCATATTATTTTTTCCTATTTGGGTCTTGTGGCATCACAACAATAAATGAGGCAGATGCACACGGATTATTAGAAGGGTTGAAATTGATATATACTTTCTAAGGAGGTAAGATTATCATAAGGGATTCGACAAATGTCATTGCTTAGAGCAAAAGAGAGGCAAATATTCCTTGGCAATATTCTATCATGCTCCACGACCACTATTCAACATTGTTACAAGGAGGTGATTGCAGATGCCGACGCCCTTGCCAAAGGAGGAGTTCATGCTCCTACTTTGTTGGTCACTTCTTTTCAGCGATCTTACGGTTTTTTTTTTGTACATCTTGCTGTTTTATCACCTTTTATTAATGGCAGTTTTACATTACCATTCGAAAAAAAAATACAAAAATTTTGAAAAATAGGAAATATATTTAAAGTAAAATTAAACAAACAACATGTTAAAAATATAGTGAAAAAATGGATTATGAAAAAATCAATTTATGACTATAGGTATTTTAGAAAGAATCCAAAAAGAACAAAAAAATAAATGTTCTTTTCCAAGCACCATACTGTAAAAGAACATATTACAAATAAATCACTTATTTTCTATATATATATATATATATATAAAAGGATTCTCAAGTTGGACCACCAAACTTAGGGATAATAAGAGTCGCCACGGTGGCAAGTGGAGGTTACTTGGGAGAGTCTGACTTCACTCGTCCCGAGTTTTTTTTAACAACGATCGCCAGTAAGTAGTTTCTTAACAGTCTCGTAGGGATACTGCTTGCTCGTTGATATTTACCCCAAAAAAAAAAACTCCAACCTGAGCGGTAAATGAGTCTTGAAATGGCTTCTTGAAATGTGACGAAAACGATTACATTTTAAGAGATATGACTTAGATAACCTGAACGCATTTGCACTGATAACCTTACCCGTTTTTTGAAATCTCCATTTTCGTATTGAAATCTCCATTTATGACGTTTATGTACACAAGCTAAATGGTTTTTTTTATAGACAATCACTTTAAGTTTTTATATATCATGGAAACATGGGATTATTTGATTTACATAAAATCACTTGCGGCAGTTATTGGGCAAAGCTATGATACCACTCTACATTATCTAAAATGTTGGATGAATTTAGCTTGGAACCTATACCTCAAGTCTTCATGCTTGTGTGCACTAAACACAAGTAAAAACAGAAACCAACAACATAATCATTAGTTTGGTGTTTTGCATGTAATTTAGTTTTAGAATAATGCTTCATATATTATATTGTCACTATTTGTATTAAAAAAAAATTTAAATACTGATGGTTGAATCTATCTTAACTTAATCATACTTTCTATCAATCGGGCTTTCAATTTGATGGTAGAATGGCATGGAAATTAAATAGACAATGATAGAACATTTGCACATGTTTTATTTCTCTTTTGCTATCTTATGGCCCCTCGATCAATGTGAACTTCCTTCGTAGATTCGTATTTAGTGAATTTCAAAAGGAAACGTTTATATAAAATTGTAGAAAAGAGTATTTTTATGTCGGAAAACTTTCCAATTGATCATCTCAATCTTGAGATGTATATCTATAAGAAAAAAAAAAAAAAAGAATTTCAAGTCCCAAAAATTGTGCATTATGTAACAAGTTGTATTGATAATCTATTTTCAAGTGTATAGATCAACACGATCTGTATTTTGTTTAGAATTTTAAATTTCATAATTAGAGTTGAACACTAATTTTCAAGCCATTACAAACTTTTTGACATGAGAACTAAGGACAAAACTCCATCACTCTCTCTCTAGGTAGTAATTTATTCATGGTATTATTTTTTCCTCTCTTAAAACAATTTTTTCTTACTAATCCTAAAACCCCACTAATCCATGGTTGTAAATAATAACAGGGAACATATTTTAAACTCCCGCAAATAATAACAGGGACATATTTTAAACTTCTCCACCTTTCCTTGATCATACAATTCACAATCCTTGTTCACATTGTGACGCAATTTAAAATTTACCAACAACCAATACTGATAAAAAAAACTACATTTTAGAGAGAGATAATAAAAATCGAGAAAGAGAAATAAAAATTGAGAAATAAATCACAAGCAGAAAGAATAAATGTATGGATCCGAATCGTCTGCTACAAGCCCACAACCACAAGAGAAGAAAAAACACCGCCAAAAGATTCTCTCTCTACAAAATAACTTTTTTTTTTCATTAACAAAAATCCATACCCATTACAATGGCATGCATACCTTTTTATAGAGGGTTCTATACAATTTTTCTAAAACGATAACTACTACTATTTCTTTTTTCTATTACCCATTGTACATGCTAATTAAAAGACAAACCTTCTGTAACTATATTTTCTCCTCCACTAAAAGATAGATTCCTAAAGAAAAAATTTGAATCCACGTAAATCCAAAGTCCATACACCTATTTTTTTGTATCCACGTAAATCCAACACAAAATCTACCTAAATCCAAAAAAATAAAAAATAAATAAAATGACACATCCCACCTTAAAAAAAATGCACTTTCTTAAATATATAGTTTATCAACTAAAAAAAACCATACTAATCCTATTTCTAAAAATTAACTCTAATAAAAAATAAAAAATCTAACCACATCTTTACAAGGCTGTGGTTTCCATAAGTTTGCAACTTAAACAATCCATTTAAGGTGCACCTTCAAATTTTATCACAACTTATAATTTTAATGTAAAATATTCTTAAGATTATCTCAAAATCTATTTTTATATCTAATTACAAAATTTTAAACTCCAAAAATGATTAAAATCAAATAGATCTATAAATATATCAAAATCTTGAAAATGGACAGTCTAGATAATGTGTTATAAGGTGCACCATTTCTGAGACTGAAAATCTTTTTTTTTTCATAGTCATTGATTTCGACCTCGAGAATCAATTAGACGATTTTTCAATATTAAAATAACCTTTTCCGATGGATTTTTTAAGTGAAACCGAAGTTCTACATTTAAAGGTTGTAACCTTATATAAACTTTTTCCTTTAAAACATAAAATTATAAAAAATTAAAATTAAAATTTGTTGCAACGACTTCTTGAAATCAAATCATAAAAAGGTGTGTATTCTTTTCCGTGATCAAAACACACAATCGACAACGCAAGGGCTTGTTAGACCCATAGAAAATGACGATGAAATTAGGGATAAAAGGTAAAATTAAGCAGACAACAAAAGGACCAAGCTGTTGCATTTCCACGTCAAAGCTCGTAATCAGACTTGCCCTCGGATTCTGGCCAAGTTTTCGGTATGTCCCATCGGGAAACGCGGTTGTAAACCCATGAACCCTGAGAACTCGCCAGAAAACAAATTGGGAAAAATAACTTGGGACCCATTGATGAATAAAGCTCCTCGGACAGTTAGATCAGCTTTTCCGGCAGTAAGCCACTACGATCCGACGGTTTAGTACGTCGCCTCGGCGATACATTCTGCACTCCAGCAATACTCTTTTGGAGCACATCGCTCCGGCGGTGTGGCAGCGCGTTCCGGCATTGTTTGATCTCGCTCAGGCAGTTGCTATTGCGATCCGACAGTCATTTCAAAGCGATCCGACGTTGTTGTTCTTCGCTCCAGCAATAGGCAACTTGGAACAGCCAATTGAATTTTTATTGTACGGTAATAGCATTTCTGCTCAAAAACTTACAACTTTTTGCTTTGAGGGGTTTTTACCGGAGAAGCTTTGTTGAGGGTAAAAACGTGAGAAAAAATTTGGGTAAGGTGAAATTAAATGAACAGTTTATTCTTGGAAAGGTTTTGTAATTTTCCCTAAACAATAAGGTCCCGCCCTGTCAACATGGCACCTCATCAGCTTCCCCAATTCCATCACAGTTAACATCGTCACCTTCTCATCTGACATTAAAAATACTGTTAGCCCAAGAACTGATTCTCTATGAAAGACGTTGTTGCATTGTAACCCTAGGAGCACAAGACGGTAACAGCTGATGCACCGTTAAAGTTGATGGCGCCTGAAGTGAATTTGATAGAGCTCGTGGACCACAGTAGGTAATGTGAGATCAAAGAAGGCTTTCGGACGACATGAGAGTCATTGATTTCTGAGATGGGAGGATGAAAGTTGTCGATTTCCCCATCGGTGGCGTTGGTTGCTGAGCCACGAGATTGAGAGGAGAAAAGAAAGGAATCGGGAAATAGGAAAAGATATGAGCAATAAAAGAGTTGAAGAGGAATAGGATTATGATGACGGGCTTGTTGTAGAGGAAACTTCGATATTAAAATTTGTTTGGAAAATAGCCCAGAATGATAGAAAGGGTAAAGAATAAACTTTGATATTAAAATTCACTATTGCATTAAAATAGTTAGTATGTCAGGGATATAATAAAAGAAAAAAGTTTACATAAAGATGCAACCTTATAATGTAAAACTACGAATACACCTCGAAAATCCATCGGAAAAGGTAGTTTTAATGTTGAAAACCCTTTGATTGATCATCTGGACATCGAGATGTATGATCATGAAAAATATAAAGATTTTTAGTCTCAGAAATAGTACATTTTACAACATATTATCTACACTGTCCATTTCAAGATTTTCATATGTTTATAGATCTACTTGATTTTAACTATTTTTAAAATTTAAAATTTTATAATTAGATATAAAAATAGATTTTCAAATAATCTTAAAAATATTTTGTATCAAAATTATATACCATAATAAAATTTTAAGGTGCACCTTACCTCAACAGTTCCGCGAACTACACCTATAATAAAATGAAATGGTTGAGGACCACAATCTTTCCTTTGAGGTTTTTTATGCCTCTTTTACATCCCTCCTTTCTTTTTTATTTTTTTTTCTCGGTGGTCTTTTCCCATGTACGGCCTTTTATAGACTTTTTTAACCATCGTAGTGATCATCATACTACAACATTCTTGAGACCTTTACCGCCTTTGACTTATGCTTTCTACATTCTAGACATTTGCATTAGGCCACCATTTTTTACTGTTCTTAATCTTCAACATGTTTATTTAGAAGAGAGAGAAGGTGGTAGAACGAAGGTGAAGAGAGAGAGAGTTTTAGGTTTATTAGTGACGTAATCATGTTGATGATGACGTCTTTGGTGAGGAATAACTTTTATGATATATCTGTAGTAGATAATTTTTTTTGGTTGAAATTGTCTTTGTGAAAATGTCGGCTAGCTGATTATTTGTGTTGATGAACTTTGACGTTATTTTTTTTTTTTATTTGTGGGGAAATTTTGCTTTTGTTCCAAGTCTAATAAAATTCTTTTGAGCTACACAATTTTATATGTTGTCTTATTGTTGAAGCATATTCAGCTTTTACAGATGATAGAGCCATAATATTTTGTTTTTTTGATGACCTCATTATCACTTTTGTATTTAGGCCAACTATATAGCCGAAGCTTTTGTTCCAATTATCAATAGAACCTACCCAATTACAATAAAAAAATCCATCAAGATTGGTGTCGTTTTCAAAAATATATTTGATACCATAATTCTTTGCTCCCTGGATATATCTCAAAATCCTTTATGTTGCTGCAAAATGTAGTTTACTTAGTTCATCCATGAACCTAGAATAAATACTAACTGCATGTACAATGTCTGGCCATGTGTTAGATAAATTTATGAACTAACTAAGCTTCAGTAAATCGATGCATCAATCTTTTCTACACCATAGTATTTTGACAATTATTTATTCGCTGCTCTTGCGGTATTCACTAGATTGCAATTTGACATTCTTAATGTTTTCAAGGGATCTTCAACCAATTTTTATTGAAAGATAAAAATTTCTCTATCTAACTGTTTTACTTGGATTTCACGAAAATATTTCACAGTTCCTAAATCAGTCATTTCATTTTCTTTTATATTGCCTTTCTTAAATTCTTTCAGCATTTTTTGTTTGGCACCGGTATAAATCAAATCATCCATATAAAGGCATACAATTAGGAATGAACTTTTACTTCTTTTTTTTACATAAATTGAAAGTTCACTTGGGCTCCTTTCGAATCCATTTTGCCGAAAGTATTTGTCAATTTTGTTGTTCTAACCTCTTGGAGCTTGTTTTATCCTATATAAAGTCTTTTTCAGTTTATCAATTTTTTTTTCTCTTCCTTTTTAACAAAACCTAATGGTTGTTCAACATGCACCTCTTCAAGTTCCCAATTCAAAAATACAGATTTTACATCCAACTAAAAATTGAACTTTTTTAATTGGCAGCTACGGCGAAAATAGTTCAAATGGTTTCTATTCTGGCAACAGGGATAAAAGTTTCTATAAAATCTATTCCAGATAGTTGTTAATAGCCATTTGCCACAAGTCGAGCTTTATGTTTTTTAATAAACCCATCTTCATTATATTTTATTTTGTAGATCTATTTCGTCGAATTATTTCTTTCCATTAGGCGAATAATTAATTCTCATGTATTATTTTCCTTTATAACAGAAATTTCTTCATTCATGGCATTTACCGAAATTTTCTCTTTAGCTAGCTAGTTCTTCAACATTTTGTGCTTCTCTGGAAAAGAATGCAACATCACACGATTCATAAATTTATAAAAGACACCTTACGCTTCTAGGAGGTATCTCTAAATCTAAAGAACTTGGAGTTGGACTCTCTTGTCTTGGACTTGAAGAACATAGAACTGAACATGTATTTGAATCATCAATCTCTAAAACAAAATTATTCTTGGCCAGATTTTTCATTCCAGTTCTATTCACTTTTCTAATAAAAAATGACTTATCTGGAAATTACAAATTCATTTGTTTTTGGATTAAAAAGACAATAGGCTTTTGAAGCTTCACTATATCCAATAAAGATATATTTTTTTCCATTTTCATCAAAGTTTTCTATGCATTGAGAAGTACTTTTCTTATAAGCAATACATCCCAAAACGTTGAAAAAGTTTACTTTTAGTTTTCTCTAGTAGCAAGCTTTAAATGATGTTTTATTTTGGAGAGACTTAGTAGGAGACTTGTTCAGAATATAAACAACAATATAAACTGCTTCTACCTAGAATTTATTAGAAAGATTCTTATCTTTCACCATACTCCGAACCATTTCGACTATCGTTTTGTTTCTTCTCTCTGATACACACTCACTACACCCACTCGTATGGCTCTCACTCTCTCCTTTTATAGTATTTAGCAACACCATTTTTCAAAGGGTCGTTAAATAAGAGGAACTAATTTTTCAAAGTAACAGGCTCTAGTTTCCCTTATTTTTAATCCAACATTTTTATTTATTTATTCCCATCAATTTTGACAATTCTTGTCTCAGCAAATTCAATCGTGAACATTTTTTTATTTTTGGGCAAATTTGCAAGTCTTATTTTCGAACAATTTTTCTCCGATTTGTAAGTTTAATTTTCCAATTACTTCCACTCGTTTTCTCTCACTGATAACAAGTAATATCGAAAACGAAATGTCCGAAGATGAAAAGATGGGAATATGTTCAAGTGCAGCCAAACAAAACGTGCGTACACATTGGAGTACCAAGTACGCCCAAAGAAAAGCTCGTTTTATCTCTCAAACATGAAAAGGAGGAAGAAAAAGGGGTTGCATACTTTAAGATATAAGGTCACAATCACTACGAACCACCAAAATCGTAATCTAACGGCTTGTGGTGTGCCATAATGCTTGAAAAATTTTCCTTTGAGCTAGTCAACAACACTTCTGCTACTTGATTTCATATTGTATGGCTAGTGGTGTACCATAATGCTCGAGAAATTTTCCTTTCGACTTTGAGCTAGTTAACAACACTTCCGTTACTTGATTTCATATTGTATGGCTAGTTGTAATCTCCATGTGTCAAAGATAAGGGAAAGCTTTCTATGTTTTCCCTACAACATAGAAGTTCTATCTTCCCCCTACCATCCAGCCGCTCATTTTTTATCAAGAGAGAGCCACTCACCATTTGATCTTAGATCCAACATATCAAAATATTTTATTTTTATTTTTTTTATACAATTTTTTTAAATATGAAAAAAAAGGTATGTGCCATCTTCTCATTGGGTCGCATCTATAAAAATATTAACAATAATTTTTCGATAAAAAATAATGACCAAAATACCCCTTAAAAATTTCAGAGGTATTTTGGTTATTTTATTTTATTGAAAATATTCTTTTTGTATTTTTTGTTATTGCGAGTTTAATAGAGGAATGGACCTCCAAAATTTGGTGTCAAAAAATTTTATAGAAAAAAAATTAAAAATAATCAAGACGTGACATTATGATTGGGGCAATCTTAGCCCTCCATTAAAAAATGGACGGTTGGATAAAGATAAAGATAGAACTTCTATGTTGTAGGGGAACATAGAAAGCTTTCCCCAAAGATAAATAATCCTACTATATACTTTGGCAAATAAAAAACATTCAACATGCATTGTTCTTCAAACAGAACGTAGCATACAAATCTACGTCCCCATCTCTTCTATATACTCCAAGCTACATTTTGATTTCTCCCGTTCGATCCTCATTAAAAGTACCATATGCCAGATAATTCGATTATATTTTTCAAAAAAATGTTATGGATTGAAAAACTTTCGTTTTTAAAATGATGATCAGAGAAAGGTAGCCTAGCTTTTGACTCTTGATGCTCTATAAATATTCTCAAACAATATTCATTTCAATTGCTTAGGAAAAGACTTCGTAACACCCACTTCTAAAGTCTCGTATGATCAATTTGTCTTTAATTCTCTTTTTCACTCTACGCCCTGTGCAGAGACAAACGGATTAGATTTTCCGGGTTCAGATGCATCTCTCTCTCTCAAAATGCCAAAGATACAGAGAAGCATTTTCTCGCAGTAATCACAAACCACAACACCAAAAAAGAAAATCATCCATCGCCAAAGGCAAACAATGATGGGTAGAAACCAAATATAGAATTTCTTTACTCTTCTTCTTTCAAATCACAGCAGAAAGAATCAATGAAAAGCTTCAACAAAGAATAAAAGAACAAGAAACGACTGAACAAAGGAAAAACGATCAAGAAACGACACTATGCTGGACTGAGAAACACATCACTATCGTTGGTTCCGAATAGAGAAAAGCACGACAGTAACCGGAATCGGGCCAATTTAGTCGCCATATTCCTGTGATTTGAACTGTAGAATAGGATCGACCGTCACGTCAACGGAAAACAATTTCAGAAAGGTAATCAGTTAATCGCTCTTTTATTGACGATCACATCTCCATTGTCAGTTGATTCAATCCTCAGCCCAAACCGAAGGTTAGTGCACACCAGCAGCGCCTTATTAGAATGTCTCCCCTGATTTCCCTACCCAACGACCAATTTGCATACGTACCCAGTCAGATTAAACGGCACCATGGCAACGAGGTCCCTCTCTGAAACGGAGAGCACCCATAAGCCTGACCGAAGGCGGGGCTTCTTCTCACTAAAAGACGCCGTAGAGTTGTAGCCACAAGGGCGTAGCACTGATGATGTCGCATTGGCATTAGGGTTCGCAGTGCATGGCTCCAGAGAGGGCAAGCGGTTGTTGAGGTGGAGCTCCATATCGGATGAAGGGGAAGAGAGAGAGAGAAGAGAGAAAGAAAAGTAAAATATTGATGACCGAGGATGATGAGAAAGATAAAAAAGATTACGCCATTGAAGCACTGAGGTCTGCAGAGGAGGCGCTGAGACGAAGGCGCCATGATTACTGAGGAGAAAGTTGAAGCGTGCTTTCTTTGAGAGAGAGAGAGGAACAAAAAATTTAGGAGAGGGAGTGAGGGAGGGAGGGAGCTATAGGAATTGACAGAAAGCGGTTCTTAAATTGATTCTTGGAGGAACAGGTAATTGAGGTGGTTTTCCGTCCATGAAACAACTTCAAACATTTTCTTTAGGTGGTTTTTAGTTGTGAAAGTTGAAACGGCTTCTTGAAAGCAACTGTCGCGAAACTACATTACTAAGATGCCCTCCTCTGTGCTTCCGTTTTACTCGGAGTCTAGCCTTCATGTCTCGGAAAATTAGAAGAAAAAAAAAACCAAAAGCTTTCAAGAAGCTATCAGATTTCACATAGTATGGTTATCAGATTTCACATAGTATGGTTGTAAGTAATTGTGACTTTTTTATTCCAAAGATAAATATTCTCATTGTATACAATCTCTTATTTTATTATACTTTTGCTTTCGAAACAATAAAAAAACTTGGATTGATTGATATTTCTTGTAATTCTGCCTATAATCCTATTATTTTATATTTTACATAATTATCTTAAGTAATTATCTCAAATATGTACTTAATTTACTCTTTTTTTTTTAAATATGCACCACTTTGATAGTGCTACTATGGAAACGCCCCATTGGACGGTTTGATATTTGCTAATATAAAACTGTTTCGGACTCGAGACATTTGTAATGGAGTGGTTTGATATTGTTAATATAGCCAAAATTTTAAAAAAATGATTAGTTCAATGGTTCTTACCGGAGGCTAGACCTTTAAAAAAACAAAAAAAAGGAGAAAATAGGACAATAAAATTAGAGAAAAAAAATTGGACCATGCGGTAATTTTTTGGAAATGCTCTGTCATGGCGCGTTTTTGTTACGACAAATATGAAAAGTAAGAAAGATTTATATCTTTCTAATTCTTCTTTATATCGATCGGCTCCTTGGTGCTGAGACAAAGTGAGTAGATTTTACAAGTTCGGGTCTCAATGGGAGGAGTGCAGAGACAAAGTGAGTAGATCTTACAATTTTTTTTTGAAAGAGTGGAGTTCTTTATGTCTCTTTCCTATTTTATTTTTTTCCAATTGTTTTATATCCTCAATTTTTACATTTTGAAAAAGGTTGTAAGGGCAAAGCTCCCTCCTTTCACATTCCTCATATATGTAAATTACATATGACCCCACTTCTTAACCATTCAATCCGAGTAGAGTTGGCTCTTGAGCGTTTGATCTCGATCTAATGGCTCAGAGCATTCCATTTTAAGTTTTTATTCTATAAATCATTTCGTAGCGGATAGGCACACATCTAATAGGGGTGCACACTATAGATATAATAAAAAATATTTCTCATGATAAGAATTATAATATCATCTCTGAAACTTGAAGGGGTATTTTGAACATTTAATTTTATCAAAAATATATTTTTTAATTTTTGCTAGTTGCTCCCCTATAAAAAGAGTGCACAAACTAAATTCCATTAAAACCATTTTATAGAGAATATATTAAAAATAAAACAGTATTTCAACGTAATGTCATGACATGAACAATCCAACCATCCATAAGGTAATATCATGACATGACCAATCCAACCATCCGTACAAATAATGAGAAGTGGGGTTACATACAGTTTATATGTATGTGGGTCACATGCAAAGCTTTAAAAAACTTAAAGACGAGAGGAAAGAATACGTTGTTTCTTTAAGGACGGGAGATGAGTCGAACATTAGTATTCGAAAATACGACTCAGCCACGGGACTCGGCTGCTCCATGGTCAGACTTGGGCTGGTTAGAAAAATATATTTAAAGTAAAATTAAACATACAACATTTAAATGAGGTTAAAAACTTAGTAAAAATGGATTATGCGAAAATCAATCTATGACATGAGGTATTTTCGAAATAATTCAAAAGCAAAAAAAATAAATGTTCATGACAAACACTTTTCAAGCGTCAAAATGTAAAAACTTATATTACAACAAAATTTCTTATTTTTTAAAAACTTTGATTTTTTTTTTTTTAAGAATCTAGTTGGACTACCCAACTTAGAGATACTCAAACTCGGAGACAAGTCAAAGCTATTCGGACGAGTCCGACGTCGCGTGACCCAAGTTTTTTTGTACAACATCGCCAAGAAGTGGTTTCTCAAAACTCTGGTACAGAGACCGCTCGTTCATTGATATCTACCCAAAAAAACACTCCTTTGAGCAGTAATTAAGTCTAAAAATGCGACGAAAACGACCCTGCATTTTAAGCGATGTGACTTAGATAACCTAACGAATTTGCACTCATAACCTTACCCCAATTCCTCGATTGAAATCTCCATTTGTACTATTATTGTTTATTAGATATGGTGGAAACGTGGGAATTATTTGATTTGTATGAAACCGGTGACGGTAGTCGTTTGGGCAAAGCTATGATACATTTTCTAAAATTTTGGATGAGTTTGCGCTTGGAAGTCATAACTCTTTATGCTAATGATTTAGGTACGGACCCTAAAATATTTATTAAAACACGACGTGCTCTGATTATTATAGGTGGAAATTATAAAGAAGGTTGGTGTATCTATATTTTTTTTATTTCTTTCAAATTTGAGACTATATTTTAATTTTAATTTTTTTTTAGTCTTAATTTTAATTTCCCCACTAACAAAAAACTAAAAAAAAAGAAAAATTGGTTTGAGTACCGACGCGAGGCAATTTTGGAAAAAAAAATTAAAAAAAAGAAGAAGTTAACCAACCTTTTTTGTAATTTTCACCTATAAACAGAGCATTTCGTATTTTAGAAAAAAAAATTTAGGGTCCATACGTAAAGCCAGTGTTTTAAAAATCGGCGAGTCGAACCGGACTCGCTCGGTTTGACTTGAGAACGGGCAAAGCCTGCACCGGTTCCAATACAAAACCGGGAACCGCCCGATTCTAGAGAAGAACCGCCGGTTCCAATCCGGTTCTGTCCGGTTCAGCCCGGTTCCCTCCCTACACAAGTGCGACACACACGTGCACATGTGAGGTTACCCCAATATTTTTACATAAACATTTTAATTTATATTACATAGGTATTTATATACCAAAGTGGAATACCCATCTTTCGATATGGGATAATTCCCAAACATCATTAAATGAAAAGGGAATTTAAATATATTCTATTAATCATCAAGTTATAACCACATATGGTGAGGTGGCGTGGTGGTTAAGACCTTTGCTTCTTCATGTGACCTTTCAAGGCTGTGGGTGTTATTTTTTTGTGTTGTATAGTTTTTGTTGTATATATTGTATAAATATTTTTGTAAATAATATAAAAAGCATAAAAAAATGAAAAATAAAAAAGTTAATTTTTTGTATACCAGTTAATTTTTGTTGTATATAGTGGTATAATTATTTTTTAAATAATATAAAAGGCATAAAAAAATAAAACATAAAAAGTTTATTCTATTTGAAATCTCCATCTTTCTAATAATAATCTCTTTCACTAAATTTATTATAGAAACCTAAAAAAATAAATTTTTGAAAAATTGAAGTGTTATTTCCAAAATTTGTACGCATTTTATTAATTTTTACATTGATAACCAAATCATTTATTTTATTTATTAATTTTTACATTATAAATCATGTAATGTACTATTTTTCTTACAGTTGTCAATAATACATTTTAAATTTGATAATATTATAAAATATTTTTAATTTGTTATTATTTGTCTAATAAAATAATTATAAAATGTAAACTAATAATTATAATTTCAGTATACAATATTATAATTAGTTAGGTTTTAATAATTTTGGGTTATAGTTAGTTAGGTTGTAATAATTTGGATTTTTTTACCGGATTAGGGTTTTTCGTCAAAACAAGATTTTAATGGCCATTCTTTCATTGATTAGTCTACTCTTTATAATAGTTAATGTATAATTATATATTTTATCTATGATAATTCTATGATTTTTCTTTTATGTCATGCAAATTTAATGGTTAACATAAGTTTATATAGGGAAAGAGCATCTCAATATTCACAAATTGATGGAAAAAAATGAAAGTTAATAATGTAGTACCTTCATTTCTTATTGGATTCCTAAAAAAAAATATTTATAATGAATTTTAATAATTTTTTCGGATTTTTTTGAAGCTTTAATCCGACAGTTTCAGCCGATTCCCGATCCGAATCGCTAATTCGCCAATTCAGATCTATTTTTAAGATGCTCGATCCGGGTCACTGATCCGCTTTTTAAACCATTGCGTAAAGCACTTAAAAGAGAAATCAACAACAAAAATCACTAGTTTAGTGTTTTGCACGTGACTTAGTCTTAGAATAATGTTTTATATATGAAAATATGGGAAAGTTTTGACCCCTGGTCTTAGCCATCAGATCTGAGTAGATGGATGAGATGATTTGAGTTACAATGTCACAAGCTAGCACTTAACTGTCAAATATTAATCAGGCGGCTCATAGTTTTTTACTTTTTATTTTTATTCTACAAATAATTTTGAAGCAAAATTTGGGACATGTATAGATCTGACAGAAGTACATATGATAAAATTAAAAAAAAATATTTTAGGTGATGAAATATTACCAGAATACTCTTAAAACTTTTAGAGGTATTTTGGTCATTTATTTTTATAAAAATATTTATTTTTATTTTTTTCAGATTCACCCTAATTTTATGATAAGACACCCAACATTTCATCCAAAAATGTTAAAATGAAAAATAAAACAGTGTTTGAAGTGATATTGTGATATGAATAACCGTAGTCATTTGATTCAAACCGTGGTGTCACATACGTTGTTGGGATCACATCAAAAAATTTCCCAATATTTATATCCTATTGCCACTATTTGTTTAATAAATTTGCATTACTATTGATGGTTGAATCTATCTAAACTTAATTATATCTTCATTCAATTGGCTTTCATTTTGATGGTAGAGCGGCATGCAATTAAATGCACAATGATACAACTTTTGCATTTTGCATGTGTTTATTTCTCTTTTCATGTCTTATTGCCCCTTGATCAATGTGAACTTCCTTCTTAGACTTATATTTAGTGTATTTCAAAACGAAGACGTTTATATAAGAGTGTAACCTTCCTAAAAAATAGCGTAGAAAAGAGTGTTTCGAAGTTAGAAAAACCTTCTAATTGATATCTCGACTTTGAGATGTAAAAAAATAAAAAAAGAAAAAATTAAGTCTTGAAAATTGTGTTTCTTGTAGCAAGTTATATTGATAGTCTAATTTCAAGATTTTCAAATGTTTATGGATCTACTCGATGTGTATTATTTTTAGTATTTTGAATTTCATAATTGATACGAGAACTACATCTTCAACAAAATTCTCTCCCTCTCTCTCTCCATAGTCATTTATTTCATGGTAATATTCTGCCCTCTTTCCTCCTAGAAATCCCAAAACCGCACTAATCCATTGTCGTAAATAATAAGCAAAAACGTATCTTAACTCCCCCACCTTTCCTCGATCAAACAATTCACATCCTTGTTCGCAAACATCGTTAGCCCAACCGTTGTAAAAACTTGAATCTCTGATAAAAGGTCGTTGCATTGTAACCAATGGTTTAAAAAGCGGATCGGTGACTCATATCGGGCACCTCAAAAATCGATTCGGATCTGTGAATCGGCGATTCGGATCGGGAATCGGTTAAATCGGTCAGATTAAGCTTCAAAAAAATCCGAAAAAATTATTAAAATTCATTATAAATGTTGTTTTTTAGGAATTCAATAAGAAATGAGGGTACTACATTATTAACTTTCATTGTTTTCATCAATTTATGAATATTGAGATGTTCTTTCCATGTATGAACTTATGTTGACCATTAAATTTACATCAAACAAAATAAATCATAGAATTATCATGGATTAAGTATATAAGCATATATGGACTACAATAAAGAGTTGACTAAATCGATGCAAAATTGGCCACTAAAATCTCAAATTGTTGGAAAACCCTAATCTACTAAAAAAACCCAAATTATTACAACCTAACTAACTATAATATTATATACCAATAATATTTTATAATTATTTTATTACATAAATAATAACAAATCCAAAATATTTTATAATATCATCTAATTTAAAATGTATTATTGACAACTGTAAGAAAAATAGTACACTACATGATGTATAATACAAAAATTAATAAATAAAATAAAAGATTTGGTTATCAATGTAGAAATTATTAGAATGCGTACCAATTTTCTTTAATTTTTTAGGTTTCTAGAATAAATTAGTGGAAGAGATTGTTAGTAGAAAGGGAGAGATTTTAAATGGCCTCATTGTATGAATCCTATCTTTAAATTAATATTACTAAATTTATGTTAAAGACCATCATATTATAAAATAAAAAATATAATTAGATCATTTATTCTTAGGTTGTATTAAGAAATACATTTTATTTTTTGACAAGAAATACTTATTGATTTATTTTTTATTTTTTATTTAACAAGAAAAATATGATACTTGTTGATTATCTTTTTTTTTTTTTTTTGATAAAAAAAGAAGGTGTTGTACTACATTTTTTTTTGCTTATTGTATTACTTTTTATATTTTTTATCCTATGAGCTAGTACTAATTTTTAATCCTAATTAACTAATTAATTAATTATTACTCATATAATAAAATAATACCATGATATAAAAGCTTAATAGAGTTTTTATGTTTTTTTGGTAAGTAAATTTAAATTTTTTTGGTGAAAGATAGGGGTGATGGGCACCTAATTATTATTTTTAATAATTTTTTTCTTTTTTTATCATCAAATTTTATTGCCACAATCGGACATACAACTTTCTTATTCATGATGGGCGTACACCGTCGTGTGTACACCATCGCACGTACACCATCTCACTGCAATTTATCCCAAGCTAATAATATTTGCCAGCGTTTTTTCAACTCACAGATATATCCCACATCGAAGCGATGTGAGAAGAATGAATACTATAAAAAAACCCAACTATGTGGTTGGGTTGAATATTGTCTTGGCAGTGTATTGCACGTTGAGACTTTTTAAGCTGACAATCACGTGACATTTGGCATTCATGTGGGGGGAGTAAGGCCACGTGATATTTGGCATTCATGTTGTGACACTTTGGCATTCATGTGCGGAAGTAAGACATTCACATGGGGTGAGTAAGGCCACGTGACATTTGGCATTCACGTGTCACGTGGGGTGAGTAAAGCCACGTGACACTTTGGCATTCACGTGGGGGAGTAACGCCACGTGACATTTGGCAAGGTCACGTGACATTTGGCATTCACATGAGGGGAGTGTGGGGGGAGTAAGGCCACGTGACATTTGGCAGTCACGTGGGGGGAGTAAGACCACGTAAGATGGAGTGCCAGTTGGCATAAAAATTTGGCAATTCACGTGGGGGAGAAAGGTGGAGTGTCAGGCCACGTAAGGTGGAGTGCCAGTTGGCATAAAAATTTGGCAATTCACGTGGGGGGAGAAAGGTGGGGTGCCAGTTGGCATAAAAATGTGTCACATTTCAAAAAAACCAGGATGGGTGCATAAAAAGAAAACCGGATTGAAAAATAAAAAAGTAAGGAACCGCCAGTTTTACCAATACTGCATTTGGATCGGTTATCACCTATACCTGATCCGGATAGCCCGATTTCGGACCGGATCAACGATTTTTGAAACACTAATTGTAACCCTGGAGAGCAAGACGGTGACAGCTGAAGCACCATTGAAGTTGACGACGCCTGATGTGAATTTGATGAGTTGACAGAGCCATGGACCACAGTAGGTAAAGTGAGAAAAAAGAAGGCTTTGGGGATGACATGAGAGCCATTGATTTTTTAGATGGGACAATTTCGCTGTTGGTGTGGTTGGTTTTAGTGCCATGAGATTAAGAGGAGAAGAGAGAGGAAAAGGTGAAATAGAAAAAGGAGCGATTTATGTACGGATCCTAATATTTTAAGTAAAATACAAAATGATACATTTATTGGCAAAAATTACAAAAGAAGGTCGATCAAACCGTCTATGAATATTTTTTTAAGTGATTTATGTATGGACCCTAAATTTTAGGTAAAATACAAAATGCTACACTTCCAGGCAGAAATTGCAAAGATGGTCGGTCATCCGGCTTTTTTTATTTTTTCAAAATTACCCCTTGGTCAACTAAAATTTTAAATATTTTTTTGTTTTCTTGTTAGTACGACAGTGCCTCAAACTATAAGGCACTGCCCTACTAAAGAAAAAACTAAAAAAAAACATAAAAAAAATAAAATTTCGAGATGATTGAGGGGCAATATTGAAAAAAAATAAAAAAGGTGGGTTAACTGACCTTCTTTGTAATTTTTGCATAAGAGTGGAGCATTTCGTATTTTATCTAAAATTTTAAGTTCTATATGTAAATCACCCTATTTTTTTAAAAAAAATTGCACCTCAGCCAACCCGAATTTTGATTTTTTTGAGTTTTTTTTTAAGTTTTTTAGTTAATAGGGCAATACCTTAAAGCTTCAAGCACTGCCCTACTAAAGCTTCAGTTATTTCATATTCTTTCATCATAGCTTTATTAAATTTTTCCACCATTTTTTTGTTTGTACCAGTGTATATCAAATCATCCATACAAAGGCATATAATTAGGAAGGTATTGCCTATGGTGATGCCGTCATGTGAAAATTATGTGAGTTCTAAAAATATAGATTTATGGTGATGTTGTCATGTGAAAATTATGCATTTTCTAAAAGAGTAATGATCCTATAGGACCCTCCCCTACCCATGTGTGTAGGACCCCAAAGGATCACCATTAAAGTTGGTACGGATCTCTAGAAACATTATCACATGGTGTGAGACTTGACTTTTCTATAGATCCGTGCCAAATTTAATGGTTATCCTTTGGGCTCCTACACACATGGTTGGGAGACGGTCCTATAGGATCATTTCTCTTTCTAAAAATATTGATAAATCTTATTTGTGGCATTTAAGATTTGGGCATATAAATTTTCAAAGTTTGAAATTGATGAATAAAAATGGTATGGTAATTAGACTACCATCATGTAGACATCCGATCTCAACTTGAGCAATTATGGATAGGTTGAAATGTCCCAAGCGAACCACCTGGATATTTTAAACCATTCACCCCACTGGAAACCCTTTTTCGTAAGCCTAGACTCCACCAAACCTTCGTTGCCCTAGTGGGACCAAAGGGACCAAGAGGCAAGACAAAGCAAGATAGACTCAGAGTGACCTGACCATGAAACATTGCAAAGGAAGGCTCTGATGTTGCCCCAACGGCCGCCAAAGCCCTACCAAAAGTCCAAAGGCGGAACATCGAAAGCACCTTAGTCACCAAACAGACGACCCGGAAGACCAAAGGTAAGGCACCATTCCCAATGATGTCAGCACCAGTCCAACCAGTGCCCAACTCTAGGCCTCCCCATGAGCTCTAGATGACCAGAAGTCTGGCACTGCCAGCTCCATTCCACCTAGTGCCAGGTCCCAAGACCTCCACCAGGCAGGAAACAACCTGGCTGACATGACTGAGATGACTTTTTACACGTTAATCCATATGCGCAGACATGAAAGACCCATACTAACACATGAAAAGTTAATATGACCTATAGTTGTTGAATTTCAATTGGCCGAAGATCTGACGAAGGTACAACCAAGGTGGCATGCCAGATCGTATCTGACAACATTCCAAATGTCGTCAGAGCCAGTCGGAATAGCTTCAAGCTGTGATTGGTCCATCAGAACCAAACTAGAGTCATCAAAACGTGACACGTGTCTGAAGCGAGATATGAAGGCAATTAGAATATCATCGACGCCATTGCCAATGGCGTCAAACACTAACAGGGTCGTATCGACCGCATTAATGAGCCGCTAATGTTGGTTGACTGCCATAATTATTGCATAATGACATGGTGTCATTCCCATTAGCCTCAGTGCCATTCCAAATGTCACCAGAGTTCTGATGGTCTAAAAACCATACAAAACTGATCTACAGGCTGTCATGGGTCTATTTTGCCTATAAATAGCCTACCTTGCCTCAGTCTTAAGGTCTGAATCCTAATGGTTTTAAGCTAAAACTATGCTTGGATTCATATGAGCATTTAGCCTAATACTCTATGATTTCAAGTTCAAGCTTGTGGTTGAGAGAAAACCTCAAGGTGAGCCCATTTGAGCAATCTCTATTCCATCCAAACCCTTCAATCCATAACGAAACTATTAACTCCTTCAAGCTACACTATCAACAGAAGGCGGTCTGGATAATCATACATTCTAGGCTCTCTTACTCTTATTTCTACTTGCCCTGTTAAAAACCGAAAGTTTATAATTGACCGTGCAACCAAACGATCTGAATCGGCGCTAACTTTGGCCATCAGGCCTGGGGAGCCAGCCTAAATGTTGTTTCCTTTCTTCTTCCCTTGATTTTCTAGTATTTATTTTCATTTACTGGTTATGATCATGGCTTTCTTTCTTTTGTCTTTTTATCCTATGACCTAGTCTTTTCCCTCATCTTCTCCTCTATTGATTTTCCATATTTAACAATACTCACTTCTCTCTTTTTCTTTTTATTCATAGACTAGTTTCTTTTCTTTTGTATTTACTCCTTGCCATTAAGTTGTATTTATGTTTCCCTTTCTCTCCTCTCCTCGGTAATGATTTAGTTCACCATTATTTTCTCTTTCATTTATTTCTCTTAGTTGGATACATCTATTTCTCTTTCTTATTTCATTCATTTAGTAGTATAGATCTTCATCACATAGTTATTTTCTTTTTTCTTTGTTTCATTTATTTCTAGGTAGGTTTGTTGTATTTATTCTTCTCTCTTTTGTTCCTTTGATAATGTAGATCTTTTTCTCTCTCATCTCTCTATTACATAGCTATATTCTCTCTCTCTTCCCTCTTAATATTTATTTCTCTTGGGTTGTTATATTTATTTCTCTTCCTTTCTTTATTAATCTTGTAGTATAGGTATCTCTCTCTCTCTTATCCCCTTTCTTTAGTTATTTATCATCATTTCTTTATTATGCCTGTTATTTTTTAAGAATGACATTCATTTTTCTTTTTCTTTTCTTCTAAATTGTAGTCTAGATACCATTTCTTTCTACCTATTCCCTTTTCATCTTCTTCCTTTATATTCATACTGTTTGTTTTGCCCTTATATTTTGTTCAATAGCTTAGTCTCTTTTATTTTCTTTATACCTCTTCCATGTTATCCTATTATCTTTACTCCCATCGTATACTCATATCTCTTTATCTCGTTGACAGGGACCTCTTCTCTTTGCTCCTTCATATTCACTTTTTCATTTCTTTAATCCTTTTTCCCACTTTTATTTTATGTTATGCATGTTTAGTTTAGATAGTAGCTTAGATTTTGTAGTCTCTATGCTCTTTACTTTCATATTTTTTTTGTATTTTATGGTTAGATTTTTTACCGTTGTTTACTTGTATCTCCCTAATTTAGATGTTTATCTGTGGTTCTTCTCCCTTGTTCTATTTCTAAATCTATTTGGCTAAAAGCTTCCTTTGACCACCCCCCCCCCCCCCCCTTTGCATTAGCTTTCTAGCTGAGTTCCAAGTTTGAAATAGGAGGGAAGTCGACTTTGTCAACGGTCTGAGCTGGATAAGGTCTTAGGACCCGATTCTCCCTCGAAACGAAATTTGACGGGATACATACTCTTCCAACTCTTTGATTTGCTTGCACCTGAAACCAAGGAGGGAGCGAAGTCCCTTGCCCGCATTTTCAAGTATAAACACATCAATAAATGAAGAAAGAAAAATATGTGAAGGATTATCTATGGAAAACTACATAGATTGGCATTTTCATAGTCATCTTGGAGAGCAAGAGCTCCATTGGAACTGATCCATTCAGACATATGTGAACTGACTCAAACATAAACTTTTAATAAGAGAATATATTTTCTTTTAATTATTGATGATTCAAATATAAGTTCAGATCCAAGCTCTTCAAGTCCATTACAAGAAAGTCCAAGCTCAAGTTCCTCAGATTCAGTGACGCCACCCAGAAAAATAATGTCTCTTTCATAAATTTATGAATCATGTGATGTTGCATTCTTTTCTAGTGAACCACAAAAGTTTGAAGAAGTAGCTAAAGAAAAAACTTGGGTAAATGCCATGAATGAAGAAATTTCTATTATAAAGAGAAATAATACATGTGAATTAGTAGATCTCCCAAAAGGAAAGGAAGTAATTGGTTTGAAATAGACTTACAAAACAAAATATAATGAAGATGGGTCCATTCAAAAATACAAAGCTCGATTGGTGGCAAAAGGTTATTCACAACAACCTGGAATAAATTTCAATGAAACTTTTGCCCCTGATTTCCATTCTTTTTACAAAAATTCCAAAATTCTTTTGATGTGAATTCTCCTCCTTGGTCTATTCTCAAGGCTTTTAATAGAAACTCACTTTGCTTTTCTGCATCACGTTTAAACTGAGTAAAAACTGAAAATGCTTATTATTTTTGAGCCAAGAAATATTCCAATATCATTCTACTGTAATCATCAACAATTAAAATAAAATAACAAAGAATATAATAGGAGTGAAGAGAAAGCAATATCAATTTAAAAATATTTCTTTATTGCATTTAAAATACAAAGGATAACAAGCGTTACAACGATATAGTGAGGCTTTAATGACCACACTTTCTTTTCAGCAATCTTTTTTTCTTCTCCAGATGTTTTTATCTCCGGTCCTCTTAAACCCAAGATACCCATGCCCATTTATCAGCAATTGAATAGCCACTTTTGCACCATCACATCTAACTCAACTTTTCTTACCGCAATACTAGACGGTTCTTGATGGTCTTCGACCGTCTTTATTTCTACAACTCCAAGTAACCATAGGCACAGCCAATTACACCGACTTTTCCACCGCCAAAGTAAGAGCGAGACAACTTATTTTTAACAAAATGAT
Organism: Amborella trichopoda; assembly: GCF_000471905.2. Next base: position 1,016,529 of record NW_006497083.1, read on the forward strand.
GAGATGGATACTGGATAGCTGAGAGATAGAGAGGGTTTGTAGATATTTAATCAGAAATATGTATTTTTGATATAAGAAGGTCACACTCATTGTTGTCTATTAGATTGAAGTTAGATGGAAATCAGATGATTGAGGATATGTCATTGTTTCAGCAAAAAATTTAAAATAAAAAGTGTTTGTTTATTGTAACACACTTTCATATATTAGGTTTCATACTTAATAGTTAGAGGTAATTGTGACCTCCTTGTACTAAAAATAAATAGTCGCGTAGTATGTAATTTTTTTTTCAAAACATTTTATTTTTCCAAAATACTATTAGACTTCCAAATTTCAAAGACAACGAATGGACATTAGAGTTCTAAACAAAATTTTAACTAAAGGAAACTTTTTCATGCATCAGGGAACGCATTTCTATATATGTGTCCCCCGAGATATAAAGCATCCATCTTAAAGATGAAGGCAATTACGTGGTCCATGTGAAAATAGTTGAAACTAATGGTCCAAATCTTTTCTTTATAAAATTACTATTTTTAATTTTGTAAAATCTATTTATTTTTTCATATTCATGATCTCCATGTTACATAATATGTCATAAAAAATTAGGTTAAAAAATCCATGTCAAAAATAGATTTTAAGAGGGGACTCATTTCTACATGGACTCATAGAAATTGTGTCCTTAACTAATATAGTTGGAAGTCAAGGTTTTAGTATGACTTTAAACCTTCCTGGTCCAAAGTCAAGTAGCATCTAATCTTCAATGTCTGAAGTCAGTTCGACAAGTTTTTGTCTTTCAGACCATTAACTTCAGGTGTTAAGAAAGTGTTGGCTTCATATGTTCAAGTAACTTACAATATAGATCCAAATCATCATTTCCAATCTTAACTTTGCATCAAGAACCAAAGCTAAGAATTGATTTCTAATTTAGGACCTTGAGGTCCAAATTGAAGGCATTTTAGAAAAACTTTAAATCAAAATTCATGGTGAGGTTTACAATAACATTAGTTTAGGGTGAAAGAAAGACTAATGAGATCTTGCCGGGGTATTTTTTTTTTCTTTTTTTCTTTTTCACCCCTATTCATTTCTTTTTCTTTACTTTTGGCAAAGATCACTTACAAGTAGTCTTAATACAGTAAACTTTTGTTTCAAAGAAAACAAAGACTAGCAAATCTAAGATCTTAAAACTTGATGCCACTAAACCAATTTTCTTTAATAAAAAAAATAACCGCAATTCTCATGCTTGAGAATATAAAGACAATATAATTAAATATGGCAAGAAACAAAAAGAGTGTGCCAAACATTACCTCAACCGGGCTTCTTACAGCGCACACCGAGTCACCATCTTCCTATGGCGCGGGATCAATGATCAACTTTCAATCTCAATCTTGTGAAAACAAGTTTAGGCCAAAACTCTCCAATGGAATTATGAACTCCACTTGATCACAAATCTAAAACTTAAGTACAACCCTTGAAACCTAGTTTAAGAAAGATAGCATCTACTTGCTACTACTCAACCCCTTAGGATTAACATCAACACAATATGAGAAAGAGAGAGAGAGAGAGCAATACCAACTAGGTGAGGTGTGCCCCTAAGGCCAACCTAGAGATAAAGATGGTCTACGAGGTGGGGAGTGCCCCTTACTAAATTCTAGAGAGAGAGAACTCTTAGGGTTGGGGGGTACCCCATATTCTTTCCAATAACAGAGAAATATTTAGACAGAGAAGAAAGATTTAGGTATAGAGATTTATAGATATGGGGTCCTCTATTTATAGTGCTCAAAGAGGTTCAGGGTTTAGTTTCTTAGGGTTTTCTATTGCTTGCCTCTTCTTGTGAGATTGAATATGCATCATTGATCTTGGGTGACTTGTGGGGTGAGAGATTTGAGTCATCCATACAATAGATAGGACATACAGATCATATGGAAAGTGTTAGAATCATTATATCCCATTTCCTAACTCATTTGCTCATTAATAAAAATTAAATAAGTAATTTCAATCATAATATTGTGCTTATTAAAAAAATATGCACAAGCCTTCTCATACTTTCCAAAAATTCATTCAAAGCTTCCTCAAGGCACAACCCTTATAAAGTACATTAAAACTTTATCTTCAAGCCAAAGCTTGATCTCATCAAATTTGAAAGGTCCTTATGTTGCGTGCCACCCTATGTGGCACTCATGTGCCCCACCCATATTGCAATGGTGGGCCCATTTAACTTATTGGGCCTCCCATGCAATAATAAAATATTTGAAATTATACTATGATTTTTAGAAATTCATAAAATCCAATTTGAAAAATAAAATCAATATCTCTGTTTTTATAAATCTAAATTTGATAAATAAAATATCCAAAGATTTAAAAAAATTCACATAACAATTCTAAATAAATTCATTTGATGGGAAAAAGATCCATATGGTCTAGGAATTAAATAAATAAACACTGTAGCACTCCACCTTTAACTGTGGACTACGGTTCACACTTGTTTTCTCAAACCGCCTAGTGTTGACCATGACCCACAGTCCATGCAGCGGTTCATTAATGGGTCACTAAAATTTGGTCAATGGGCAAGGGGTCGTAATCCCAATCAATGGGTTTCAGGTTTTTCCCTAGAGACGTGTCAAGATCACCTAGATCTGATGAGACCATAGCTCATATGGCGCACAGGGGTATCTCTCGCGCATGCATAAGCTCCACCTTGAAAGGTGGTTCACTTTCCCAAAACAACTATCATATATGCATGTCGTGTGATGGCGAATGAGGCTTTGGCCCCCGTCTCTAAAGGCTACCATTGCACATAAGAGCCGCACAGTCCCTCATTCATCTGGGCATACTCCGACCTCATCAAGGGATGATTGATTAAAACCCTTATCATTTAGTTTTCTATGCCCAAGTAACATAGGTTTTTCCCAACCATCTAGCTTATCTTGTAATGCACAATTAAGTATCTGCAAATATTATTTTCTTAGTATGATCCATGAAGGACCACACTCCCATTGAGTTCATGTTCCATTATATCAAAATATTTAATTACAAGTACTCATAAGGCCTTTAATGGCGACACACACCCAACATCTCCCACTTGATCTTACATTCTCTCTTCCTCACTTTCTCTTATCCCCATCTCTCTTATATGTCTCACAAAAACATTAGAGGCAAACCCCCTTTGTCAGAGGGCCTGCTACCGTCAGCTCTTTGGATATATAGCTAATCTCAATATCTCTTAATCTCACCTCGTTCCGTAGGTGATAAAAGCATGGGTTTATATACTTGGAGTACGTATAGAAATGTGGCTCTTTTGACACGTAAATCGCCATCATGTTGTCGTAGAAAATCCTTACCACCTCACAACGCACGGGGTGAAAGTCAAGTCGATTAAAAAAAATTTTCATCCATACAGCACCCTTGGCCTTCAAACAGCACATTACGTACTCTACATCAATGGTAGACAATGCCACCACATTCTATTTTTTTGGTTTTCAAGAAATTGTACCTCCTCCAAGCATAAACACATATCTAAATGTGGATTTTGCATCATTTGGATCCACGAGATAGCTTGCATCCAAATATCCCTCAATTGCAATTTCAGTTTCTCCTCCATGTATAAGCACGTAATTCACAGTCCCTTTTAGATATCTAAGGATTCCCTTAACCGCCTTCCAATACTCATCTCCAGGGTTGCATTGGAACCGGCTAATCATGCTCATCACAAAAGATAAGCTTAGCCTTGTTTCCATCGTGAAGTACATAAGGGACCCAACTGCGCTTCCATATGGCACACACTTCATGGCTCTAATATCCTTATCTTCAGTATGACACATCTTATTACTGAGCTTCATCTTTTTGTCTCTCAGGGTAAACATGGGCTTACACTTATCTATATCAAACTTTTTTAACATCCTCTTGCAGTAGGTTGCCTGGGAAAGTTGGATAGTTTTCTCTTTACTGTTTCTAATTATCTTGATGCCCAACACAGATGAAGCTTTTTCAAGATCCTTCTTGTTGAAGTGTTGTGCTAGGAATGTTTTCCTCAATAGAGCTACTAACAATTAATATATCATCTACATACAAGGATATAAACACCACATCATTCGTAAAGAACCCTACAAGAGCTAGGATTTCTTGAAATTTTATGTACCACTGACGCGATGCTTGTTTTAGGCCATAGAGGAATTTATTAAGCTTACACACTAGGTTTCCCTTTCCTTTTTTCTCAAATCCCTCAGGTTGTTTCATATAGATTTCTTCTCCTTTATTATCACGAGGACCCACTAAAAGCTAGAATTGTGGGTGGCCCGTCCCCACCACCATCTCTTGAGTCTAGTATCGATTCGATCGCCCCTCCACGCAAGGGGGAGAAAGCATCCAAATCTCCATTTATGAAGATTGCTTTGACATCTATTTGGTAGACCTCAAAATCAAAATAGGCTACTATAGCTATTAGGATTCGGATAGATAGAAATTTGGCAATTAGGGAAAAAGTCTCATCATAATATATCTCTTCTTTTTAAGTGAACTACTAGCCTAGCTTTGTTTTTTTTTTATTTTCCCTTTCGAGTTTAACTTCTTCTTAAAGATCCACTTACATCTTACGATTCCGAGGTAGTGACACTAATTCACAAACATAGTTTTGGTTTATCGAAGCATATTCGTCTTTCACGGCTTTTACCCAATAGTCCTTTTCGAGACAAATCAAGGCTTCATGGGAGTCCGATAAGGATATAACATGTCGTCAACACGGCTTCAGCCTAAAATTCTAGGGAGAGCATAATGTGCCCCATTATACTCCTTACCATTTCAACCAAGGTCGTATTTCGTCTCTCAACTACAGCGTCTTGTTCAAGAGTATAGAGCATGGTGTATTGATGGATGATTCCGTTTTCGACACAAAGGTCTTTGAAAAGTTCAGATGAATATTCCCCCCCCCCCCCCCCATCCCCCTCTATCGATTCTAATGACTTCAATTTTCAAGTATGTTTGGTTTTCTACAGTGGTTTTATATTACTTAAACGTTTCTAAGGCTTCAGACTTTGTGTTTATTAGGTACACATGGCCATATCACAAGTGGTCATCAATAAAGGTGAAATATCTTTTGCGGGTTTTGGTAGCCACATTCATAGGACCAAATATGTTATTATGAATGATTTCTAAAATGTTGGCAGCCCTTTTTCCCCTAGTGGTATTTTTCCTTGTTAGTTTTCCTTGCACGCAAGACTCACACACTTTTGATAAATCTTCCTTATAATTTTGAAGGATTCCGTCCTTTTTCAATCTTTCCATTCTTTTATAATTTATGTGTCCTAACCTCATATGCCAAAGAGTAGCATCCAAACCATTTGGGGACGAGACATAAGCAACGTTCTCTTTTATTTCAAAAGCATGAAGATCGTCTACAAGATGTCCGGTCATTACAAAATTATCTCCCTTCTTGACTACCACCTCGCCTCTAACGAAAGTGGTCACAAAATCAACTCGAGTTATCTTGGAAACCGAAACCAAACACTTCCTTATATTAGAAGAATAAAGTGCTTGCTTTAGGGACAAGGTGCTCCAAATTATTTCTACCCTTTCTTTTCTTTGGTTTAAAAGAAGGTTTAGATTTTACCATGTGTACAGCCTCCCTTTGAGTTGGCGTTGATGTTGATGTGTGCTTTAAGTTCCTCCTCTCTTCTTCACTTTTGATTGTCGTGATGAGCTCCTCCAACTTTGGGACATTTCGTCTAGCGGAGAGAGAAGACATGAACGTTTCCATGAGTTAGGAAGTGAATTCATGAGATGAATCACTTCCATGGGTTCAATAGGTTTCGTGCAAGTATCTTTCATCTCTAGGACTAGTGCACGAAAGGTGTGTACATGATCCGAGAATTTAGTTCCCTTAACCATCTTTAACTCATTATACTTTTTCATTGTCATGGCTTGTTTCATGAGAGAAAGATCCACATAGTCTCTCTCAAGCCTATCATAGATTCCACTTGCAGTGAAAATTGACTCATACTCGGAAGCATAAAGTCGGCCATAGCACACAAAAAGGATGTGCTTACACCTAATGTTTTTGAGTTTCCAAGTAGCATATCATCTTTGATTTCTTGAGATGAGTCGGCACTTGGGCAATGAGGACGATGCTCATGGAGCATCTAATGTAAGATATCATCATAATGCTCATATCCCATCTTTCTTTTCCAAGAGGCATAATTGGTCCCATCAAACCTTTCGGCTTTTCGAGATAAAGGTACGGGCAGGCATATCTTTAATTCCCAAGCTAGATCTAGACTCAATAAAGAAAAAAACTCCTAATGACAATAAGTAACAATAGCTCTGATACCAATGAAAGAAAGACTAATGTGACATTGCTGGTTTTTTTTTTTCTTCTTCTTTTTTACCCCATTTTCTTTTCTTTTTCTTTTCTTTTGGCAACGATCACTTACAGGTAGTCTTAATACAATTAATATTTTGCTTCAAAGAAAATAAAGACTAGCAAATCTAAGATCTTAAAACTTGATGCAACTAAACCAATTTTCTTTAATCAAAGAAATAATCACAATTCTTATGCTTGTGAATATAAGAACAATATAATTAAATGTGGGAAAAAACAAAAAGAGAGTGCCAAAGATTAGCTCAACCAGGCTTCTTACACCCCACACTGAGTAATCATTTTCTGATGGCGCGGGATCATTGATCAACTTCAATCATAATCTTGCAAAAGCAAGTTTAGTTCAAAACCCTCCAATGGAACTATAAACTCCTCTTATTACAAATCTCAAACTTAAGTACGACCCTTGAAAGCCTAGTTTAAAGGAAATAGCATCTACTTACTACTACCTAACCCCTTAGAATTAACATCAACACAATATGAGAGAAAGAAAGCAATACCAACTAGGTGGAGAGTGCCCCTTAGGCCAACCTAGAGAGAGATGGTGTAAGAGGTGGGGTGTGGCCCTTACTAAATTTTAGAGAGAGAGAGAACTCCTAGGGTTGGGTAGTGTCCCCTATTCTTTCCAATAAGAGAGATAGAACTCCTAGGGTTGGGCTGTGCCCACTATTCTTTCCAATAAGAGAAAGAGAGAGAGAAGAGTTCTTTCCACTAAGAGAGAGAGAGAGAGAGAGAGAAAGAAGATAGATTTTTAAGTGTAGAGATTTATGGGTATGGGGTCCTCAATTTATAGTGTTCAAAGATGTTTAGGGTTTCTTAGGGTTTTGAATATGCATCATTGATCTTAGGTGACTTGTGGGGTGAGATATTTGAGCTTTCCATTCTTTAAATCGGCCATAAAGATCATATGGAAGGATCCAGAACCTTTATCCCTCATTTTCTAAACCATTTTCCCATCAATAAAAACTAAATAAGTAATTTCAATCATAATATTGTACTTACTAGAAAAATATGCACAAGGCTTCTCATGCTTTCCAAAAATTTATTCAAAGCTTCCTCAAAGCACAACCCTTCCAAAATACATCAAAACTTTATATTCAAGCCAAAGCTTGATCTAATCAAAATTGAAAGGTCTTTAGGTTGGGATGTGCACCCCAGGTGGCACTCATACCCACATTGTAATAATGGGCCCATTTAACTTATTGGGCCTCCTATGAAATAATAAAATAATTAAAATTATATTATGATTTTTAAAAATTCATAAAATCCAATTTGAAAAATTAAATCAATCTAAAATCAATAGCTCTATTTTTATAAATACAAATTTGATAAATAAAATATCCAGAGATTTATAAAACTTCAACTAACAATTCAAAAATCATATACCATTAAAACAAACATAATTAAATTCATTTGATAGTAAAAAGATCCATATGGTCTCGGAATTAAATAAATAAACACTAGGGCTCTTCACCTTTAACTGTGAACTACGGTCTACACTTGCTTTCTCAAACTGACCCAATGTTGCCCATGACCTACAGTCCATGTAGGGGCTTATTAATGGGTCACCAAAGTCTGGCCAATGGGTATGGGGTCATAATCTCAGTCAGTAGATTTCAGATTCTCCCCTAGAGACATACCAATGTCACCTAAGCCTAATGCGACCACAGCTCACATGACACATAAGGAGTATGTCTCACACATGCAGAAGTTTAACCCTGAAAAGTGATTCGCTTTTCCAAAACGACTATCATATATGCATGTCATGTGATGGTATGCGGATGAGGCTTTGGCCTCCGTTTCTGAAGGCCCCCATCACACACAAAGATCACACAGTCCCTCGGCTCACTCATCTGAGCATACTCCAACCTCATCAATGGATGACCGATTATAACCCTTATCAGTTAGTTTTCTATGCCCATGTAACATGGTTTTTCCCAACTGTCTGGCCTAGCTTGTAAAACACAGTTCGATATCTGCTAATATCATTTACTTAGTATGATCAACGAAGAACCACACTCCGACTGAGTTCATGTTCCATTGTATTAAAATGTTTAATTACAAGCACTCATAAGATCTTTAGTGGTCACACACACCCAACATAGGAGCCATGAGAATTAATTTATCACAATGTTATAACTTCAAAGACACTTCTCCATTGTTGACTTTGGCTCTCCTACCTTTTTATAGAGAGGTAAATTGGAAAAAGATATTAGACTCTTCTCAAGAGATTTATCCCTTTTCTAAATTCTTCACCGCCCCTTATACCCCTTTTCTAAAGACAATCGTAATCTTCACCACCCCTTACATACTCTCTCTTTCTCTAAAAACCTAACCCGTTCTCCCCTCCTCTCACATTGAATAAGACTCTGTTTCTAGAGAGTTGACGTAAAAGTGGAGATAAAAGGGTCGGGTGTTTAGAAAGACAATGTACGAGGAAGGAATAACGAGTTAAGTTTTTAGAGAGTGTAAGAGATGAAGAGCTTGGAATATCGGGTTTTTAGAGAGAGGGAGGGTGGGAAGAAACCATGTGAAATTAGTCACCTTAAATAAATAAATAAAATGTGGGGGAGAATAAGCATAACATGAGAGCATGTTTTAGAAAGGGGGCAAATCGGTCCATTTGCACTATCTAAATTGTGAACAAGTAAAAACATAAAATTTCATGAAGTCTAATTTATTAAATAAGAATTTTAAATTAAAAAGGCCCAAATAATAATATGCAATATCCAATATGAGATTTTAATAGGAATAGGTTCAAAGGTTAGGTAATTAGAGTAATAGGGTCAAAATGTGGCGTCTTGACTTCCATTTCTGCCATTGGTAGAGAATCCTTCTCCAAAAAAAAAAAATGTGAAAGTTAGACCTATGTGATCTTTTTGCTGGGGAATACAATTGTTTTTTTTAATGATAATAATAACCCCTTTTGTATTTTACGAAAAGGATCACTTACAGATGGTATTTTTACAATCAATAAATATTTCAAAATAAAGTAGGATAATAATAAAATAAAACTCAACCACTTGATACCATTTTTACAATTTAACATTATGCTTGAGACAATAAAATAAAAGAGTAAAGTAAGTAAAAGAGAAGATGCCGGAGATTACCTCAACCGAGCTTATTACACCCCACACCAAGTTACCACATCCAATGGCGCGGGATCAGCAGTCTAGCTTCAATCTCGAACCGAGAAAGCTAATTTCGGCCAAACTAGGTAACCACCTTTAAATATCTACAAAACCCTAACTCCAAAATCATTAACCTCAAACCCTAATTTTCCCAACCCTTAAATTAGGTCATGAAAAAGAGGGAGAGTCTCTAGGGTTGGGGCGTTCCCCCTAGGGTTTCTAAGAGAGAGAGTTAGAGAGAGAAAATCAGAGAGGAGAGAAAGGGGTGTGGCCCCAAGGGAGGAGAGAAAGAGGTTATGGGAGAGAGAGGTATTATGGGAGAGGGAGAGAGGTGTGTTATGGGAGAGAGAGAGAGGTGTGAAGAGATGAGGGGAGAGCACCCCTATTTATAGTGAAATTTAGGACTAGGGTTTCTCATAGTTTGCATCTTTCTTGAGATTGAATATGGACTGTTGATCAAGGTGACTTGTGGGGTGAGAGAATTGAGCCATCCATTCTATAGATGTGTCATCAACATTATGGAAGTTGTATGAATATATTTAAATAAATCAAATCCATTAAAGATATCATGCATTCCATAAAATTGCATTATCCATTTCATATATTCCATAAGAATAAATCAAGAAATATCAAGTTAATATTTACTATCTTAAATAGATAAGATATGGTCAATATTTACTATATTACAAATTGACCATATGTCATAAGATACACTTTCCATATTTAAATAACTTGAACACAAAGCTATCCAAAGGAATCCAAAGGGGTGGGGTGTGCCTCCCCTATGTGGCACATGTGGGCCCCACCTACATGCCACACGGTGGGCCCATGACCACTATGGGCCCCCATGAAATTTTATTAAAAAAACAAATTAATATATATATATTTGAATTTTGTATGACTTTATAAAATCAATAACTGTATTTTTATAAGTCCAAAAATCATAAATAAAATATTGAGAGATTCAAAAAAATTCAAATAATAAAACTAAAATCATTTCAATAATAAAATGAACACAATTAAATTAATATGATGGGAAAAAGATTCATATGGTTTTAGGAATTCAATCTGTAACAATGAGGTACTCCACCTTCAATTGTAGACTATAGACCACACTAGCTTTATCGAACTGACCCAGTGTTTCTCATGACCCACAGTCCAAGCAGGAGCTCATTAACGGGTCACCAAAATCATGCCGATGAATCAAGAGGTTACAATCTCAGTCTGTGGATTACAGGTCCTCCCCTAGAGACGAGTCAAGGTCACCCCGACCTGATACGACCAAGTTCTATGACGCATATGGGTATCTCTCGCACATGCATATGCTTCACCCAAAGGTGGATATCAGGCTTTCCCGAATGATCTATCAATATGCATGTCGTGTGATCGAACATGGATGAGGTTTTGGCCCCCGTCTCAATAGGTCTACCATCACACACAAGGGTCACACAATCCCTCGGTTCACTCATTTAGGCATAAGCTCCGACCTCGTCAAGGACGAAACCAAAACCCTCCTCGGTTAATTTTTTATGCCCAGGTACCTTGGGTTTTCAATACCGACTGACCTAGATCGATAAGCACAGTCGGGTATAAGCAAATATTATTTTCTTAGTATGGTCTTCAAGGGACCACACCCCACTGAGTTTATGTTTCACTATAATAAAAGTATTTCAATACACACTCATAAAGCCTTTAAAGGCCGCATAAATCAAACATCTCCCACTTGACCTTTGAAAGCCTTACATTCTCTCTTCCTCATGTTTTCTCATCCCCATCTCTCTCACATATCTTACAAAAACATTAGGAACAACTCCCTTAGTCAGAGGGTTTACAATTATCAAATCTATAGATATGTAGCTGATTTCGATCTCTTTCAATCTCACATCATTTCTCAGGTGATAAAAATAAGGCTTAATATGATTGGAGTTCTTGTGAAACCGAGGCTCCTTAGAGACACAAATAGCCGCAGTGTTGTCGCAGAAAATTCTCACTACCTCACAACGTATATGATGAAAATTAAGTTGATTAAGAAACTTCTTAATCCATATGGCCTCCTTGGCTGCTAGACAGCATGCCATATATTCGGATTCCATGGTGGACAAGGCCACAATATCTTGTTTTTTTTATTTCCAAGAAACTGCACCCCCTCCAAGTATAAACACATACTCAGATGTAAACTTCGTATCATCTGGATCCGTGAGATAGCTTGCATCTGAATATCCCTCTATTATTATTTCAGTTCCTCTTTATATGTGAGCGCGTAGTTCATGGTCCCCTTTAAATATCTGAGAATTCTTTTTACAGCTTTCCAATGCTCTTCTCATGGATTGCTTTGGAAACGGCTTTCTAAACTCATGACGAAGGACAAGTCAGGCCTTGTTCCCGTCATGACGTACATAAGGAACCCAACGGTGCTCTTGTATGACATTCTCTCCCTGGCTCTTATATCCATATCTTCGGTAGGACATATCTTATTACTAAGCTTGGTCTTTTTGTCAATTGGGGTAAACATGGGCTTATACATACTCTTATCAAATTTTTCCTGTATCCTCTTATAATAGGTTGCCTAGGAAAGTTGGACAGTCTTTTCTTTCTTGTTTCTTTTTATCTTGATGCCCAACACATATGAAGCTTCTCCAAGATCCTTCATATCGAAGTGTTGTGTAAAGAAATTTTTCATTTCTACTACTAAGGCAATTGAACTACAAACAATTAGCATATCATCCACATATAGTGATATAAAGACCACATCACTCCTACTGACCTATTGATATATGCAATAATCCTCATTATTTGTAGAGAACCCTGCAATAGCAAGGGTCTCTTGAAATTTTATATACCACTATCGCGATGCTTGTTTCAGGCCATAAAAGTATTTATTTAATTTGCATACTAAGTTTTCTTTCTCTTTTTCTACAAATCCCTCAGGTTGGGTCATATAAATTTCTTTTTCTAAATCCCCATTTAGAAAGACTATTTTGACATTCATTTGATGAACCTCAAATTCAAAATGGGCTGTTATACCTATAAGGATTCGGATGGATGGAAATTTGGCAACAGGGGAAAACGTTTCCTCATAATATATCCCTTCTTTCTGGGTGAAACCCTTTGCAACCAACCTAGCTTTGTATTTTTCTTTTTTCCCTTCAGAGTTCAACTTTTTCTTGAAAATCCACTTACAACTAATGCCCTTACGTTTATGAGGTAGAGGTATTAATTCCCATACATGGTTTTGGTTAATGAAAACATACTCATCTTTCATGGCTTCTACCCAGTATTTCCTTGCATGACAAGTCAAAGCTTCACGGTGAGTTCTAGGTTCTGAATCTGGATCTTCCCCA
>NW_006497083.1:1029783-1082915 GCF_000471905.2 Amborella trichopoda
TGGTCTACTGACTCGGTTACTTCATCTTGGTTCAGGTAAAGGTTCACTTTCTATAGGGAGTTCAAGATCAAGTTGGTTTATTTTAGAAGTTTCAGGTTCAGGGTCTCGAACTACATCCTTATTTTGGGCCTCCTCATAAAAGTCAGCTTGTTTTCTACTCACCCTTGCTTCAAGGAACTCTTCTTCGAAGAAATGAGCATCGCGGCATTCAATAACTGCACATGTTTTAAGGTTATAAAATCGATACCCCTTACCATGATCTGGGTAACCAATGAAAATGGATTTGACAGTCTTGGGTTGCAATTTGGTTCTATTTTGATGTGGGATAAGGACATGGGCTGAGCAACCCCAAACTTTCAAGTGTTCAAAAGAGGGAGTACGACCTGTGAAAATTTAGTGAGGAGTAAGTAGGCAGCTTTTGTGGGAGTCCGGTTAAAAATGTAACATGCCGTTAATATGGCTTCTCCCCAAAACTCTAATGAGAGATTTGCATGCCCCATCATACTCCTTACCATTTCCACTAAGGTCATATTCCTTCTCTCAGCTACACCATTTTGTTCAGGAGTATAAGGCATGGTGTACTGATGGATGATCTCATTTTCAATGCACAATTATTTGAAAAGGTTAGATGAATATTCCCCCTCTCTATCGGTTCTAAGGACTTTAATTTTCAGGTTGGTTTGATTCTCTACCTAGGCTTTATATTCTATGAATTTTTCTAAAGCTTCTGATTTTGCATGAATAAGGTACACATGACTATATCGCGAGTGGTCATCTATAAAAGAGATAAAATATCTTTTTCCACTTTTGGTGGTCACATTTATAGGTCCACATATGTCACTATGATTGATTTTCAATACGTTAGTAGCTCTTTTTTCCCTAGTAGTATTTTTTCTTATTAATTTTCCTTACACATAAGACTCGCACACTTTCGATAAATCTACCTTATAATTTCTAAGAATCTCGTCCATTTTTAGTCTTTCCATTCGTTTGATATTAATGTGTCTTAACCTCATATGGCATAAGATAGCATCTAATTCATTAGGAGATGAGACATAAGCAACATTCTCCTTTATTTCAATAGTAAATAGCTCATCTACAAGTAGTCCAGTCATGATCACATCTTTCCCCTTCTTGACCACCACTTTATCCCCAATGAAATTGGTAATGAATTCAACCATAGACATCTTAAGAACCGAAACCAAATACTTCCTCATATCGGGAGCATAAAGTGCTTGCTTTAGGATCAAGGTGCTCCCACTCTTCAATTTCAGCTCAAAATCTCCAACTCCAAGTATATCAGTCGTCTGGTTTTCTCCCATATAAATATGTTGTTGTCCTGACCCCATAATAGTGAAAGAACGGAAACCATCCTTGGTGTTTGTGACATGGATCGTAGCCCCCAAGTCAAGACACCAAGATGCTCTCTTGGGGTCAGCCAGCATAGACTCAAAAACCACACATGCTAATTCCTTATTGGTCCCTCCAGATTTGTTGAACCGACAACTATTGACTATGTGGCCCACCTTCTTGTAAATAAAGAAAGTTTGAGTCTCTCTCGTTGCTCCCCTCTTTCCAAAATCTCTCCTTTTGAAACCTCTTTTCTTCCCAAAATAATTTCTTTCTTATCCTTTCTTAAATTTAAAAGAGGGTGGAGATTTTACCATATGCACAGCATCCCTTAGAATTTTCTTTGAATTCCTCATCTCTTCTTCTGATTTGATTGTCGTGCTGAGCTCCTCCACTTTTGGTGCCTTTCTTCTAGCACAGAGGGAAGATATAAAAGTCTCCCATGAATTCGGAAGTGAATTCATAAGATGAATCACTTGCATAGATTCATTGGGTTTCATGCCTGTGTCTTTTAGCTCTCTAACTAGTGCGCGAAAGACGTGCACATGATCTACAAACTTGGTACCTTCTGCCATCTTTAACTCATTATACCTCCTCATAGCCATGGTTTGCTTCATAAGAGAAGGTTCAGTATACTCTCTCTCAAGTTTATCATAAATCTTACAAAATATTGTGTTTGCATCTCAGATTCCTCCTCTTCCAATTGGCGTACGAGGGAACGACGAGGTCGGTCCTCAAAGAGTACCTCATGCAAGTTTTCCTCGTAGAGCACAAATTTGATTTTTCTTTTCCATGAAGCAAAGTTTGTCCCATCAAACTTTTCGGCTTTCAGAATCTCTGAGAAGAAAGTACGAGCCGCCATACTTTTCTATTATCAAGTAAAGAAAAAATAAAAAAAAGACTCTTAATGGCATCAAGTAAAACTAGCTCTGATACAAATGAAAGTTAGACCTATGTGATCTTTTTACTGGGGAATACATTTTTTTTTTTAATGATAGTAATCACCCCTTTTGTATTTTGCCAAAAGGATCACTTACAGATGGTCTTTTTCCAATCAATAAATATTTCAAAATAAAGTAGGACAACAATAAAATAAAACTCAACCACTTGATGCCATTTTTACAATTTAACACTATGCTTGAGAATATAAAATAAAAGAGCAAAGTAAGTAAAAAAGAAGATACCGAAGATTACCTCAACCGGACTTATTACACCCCACATCGAGTCACCATATCCAATGGCGCGGGATCAGCGGTCTAGCTTCAATCTCGAACCGGGAAAGCTAATTTCGGCCAACTTAGATAACCACATTTAAATCTTTATAAAACCCTAACTTCAAAATAATTAAGCTCAAACCCTAATTTTCCTAACCCTTAAATTAGGTTATGAGAGAGAGGGAGAGTCTCTAAGGTTGGAGCGTGCCCCCTAGGGTTTCTAGGAGAGAGAATTAGAGAGAGAAAATCAGAGAGGAAAGAGAGGGGCGTGGCCCCTAAGGAGGAGAGAGAGGAGCATGGCCCCTAGGGAGGAGAGAGAGAGGTTATGGGAGAGAGAGAGGTATGTTATGGGAGGAGAGAGGTGTGTAGAGATGAGGGGAGATCACTCCTATTTATAGTAAAATTTAAGTCTTGGGTTTTTTTAGGGTTTCCCATAGTTTGCCTCTTTCTTGATATTGAATATGGACTGTTGATCAAGGTGACTTGTGAGGTGAGAGAATTGAGCCATCCATTCTATAAATATGCCATCAACATTATGGAAGGTGCATTAACCATTATCCCCTCTTTCTTTAAACTATTTTTCCATCAATATATTTAAATAAATTAAAGTCATTAAAGATATCATGCATTCCATAAAATTGCATTATCCATCTCATATATTCCATAAAAATATATCAAGAAATATCAAGTTAATATTTACTATCTTAAATAGATAAGATATGGTCAATATTTACTATATTACAAATTGACCATATGTCATAAGATACACTTTCCATATTTAAATAACTTGAACACAAAGCTATCAAAAGGAATCCAAAGGGGTGGGGTGTGCCACCCCTATGTGGCACATGTGGGCCCCACCCACATGCCACACGATGGGCCCATGGCCACTATGGGCCCCCATGAAATTTTATTAAAAAAACAAATTAATATATATATTTGAATTTTTTATGACTTTATAAAATCAATAACTGTATTTTTATTAGTCCAAAAATCATAAATAAAATATTGAGAGATTCATAAAAATTTAACTAATAAAACTAAAATCATTTCAATAATAAAATGAATACAATTAAATTAATATGATGGGAAAATGATCCATATGGTTTTAGGAATTCAATCTATAAAAATGGGGTACTCCACTTTCAACTGTGGACTACAGACCACACTAGCTTTATCGAACTAACTCAGTGTTTCCCATGACCCACAATCCAAGCAGGGGCTCATTAGCTGGGTCACCAAAGTCATGCCAATGAATCAAGGGGTCGCAATCCCAGTATGTGGATTACAGTTCATCCCCTAGAGACGAGTCAAGGTCACCACGACCTGATGCAATCACAGCTTTATGGCGCATAAGGGCATCTCTCGCACATGCATATGCTTCACCCAAAGGCGGATATATGGCTTTCTCGAACTATCTATTAATACGCATGCCATGTGATGGAATATGGATGAGGTTTTGGCCCCCGTCTTAGTAGATCTACCATCACACACAACAGTAACACAGTTCCTCGACTCACTTATCTAGGCATATGCTACGACCTCATCAAGGGCTAACCCAAGACCCTCCTCGGTTAATTCTTTATGCCCAGGTACCTTGAGTTTTCAATACCGACTGGCCTAAATCGATAAGCACAGTCCGATATAAGCAAACATTATTCGCTTAGTATGATCCTCGAGGGACCACACTCCCACTAAGTTTATGTTTCATTATAATAAAAGTATTTCAATGCGCATTCTTAAAGCCTTTACAGGCCACATAAACCCAACAATATGATAATAGAATTTTATCTTTGTTATCTTCTATCTTGCCATATAAAAAAAGAAAAGTAAAAAATGTTAAACTCTGATACATATGGACCCAAAATTTACAAAAAAATTAAACGACCATCTATATTTCGAATATTTTATGTTGTGGCCCAATTTCTTAAAATTGTTATCTCTAATCAAAAGTTTAACTTCCAAACTGTTTCAAGAAAAGGACAAAAAATAAAATAAAAAGGACCAAGGGGCTTTGACAATGAGAAGCTCGAACTAAAATTGAGAATATCCAATTTTGATATCTATGATCACTTATATGGACAGTCAACGTATGCATTACATGATATGCTATTTTCAGGGCTTGAACTCTGTTTTCATTTCACATCCATAGTGGACGATATCAAGATGACCAATCTGAAGGCTTTTTAACAGCGGAACTATAATTTCCATTCAGATTTGAAGTGAGGTTTACTTTTTTGAGCAAAAATTTTGGAGCATCCACCTATAAAAATATTAAACAAGATTGGAGAAAAGAGAATGAACAAAATACCCTCAGGACAGGCTAAGAGTTTGTCTAAGTTATTAATTTGTTATTTTTTCTATATATTAGATTGGGAGAATCATTATGGCATCTTTGCTTCTCAGTAAAAAATTATGAAAAACATTATAAGAAAAAATATATAACTATTGAAACTCTCAAAAAATGTAAAAAATATGAAAAACATTATAAGAAAAAAAAAAATATAATGGTTGGTAGTGTCGATCTCTCCTATCAAATTTTGATTGGATGGTCTAGAACATGTAGGACTATTACAAATTTAATATTTTTATATGCATATTGGGAATTTATAGTTATAAATTTCACACACCTATAAAATATTAAAATATTTTTATAAAATAAATGACTAAAATTGCCCTCGAAACTTTATGCAGTATTTTTCTCAATTTAATTTGTTTAAAATATTTTTCATATTATTTATATACGCCAACGCCCCCCAATGAGCTGCACGTATCCTCCAATTTTATTTTGATCCCATAATGAAAAATAAATAAATAAATAAATGTTCCACATTTTCAAAATAAAAAAATGGTCCAAAAAATAGGAAATCTATATTTTCCAATTTTTGAGAAATTTAGTACTCAATTAGGGGTACAGGGAGACTACATTTGTTATTTTTGAGAAATATGAATTTCTTTCCATCATAACATTTCTAGTTGCCAAACTGGAAATTGCTACAGTAAATGGGAAGTATTTTGGAGTCTAGCACTGAAAATTCCAGCTGCCAACTACCCTCTAAGTACCTGGTGAGTTCAAAAGTTGGGTTACTATTCGCTAAAGCATATGGAAAAAAAACTTAGTAGTTGAGTTGTTTGAAGTGTATTTTTAACCTCGATAAAACATAAAAAAATTGAAAATTTAAACAACATTTAAAGTCTAATTTTTGAACCACCTTAAACAAAAACCAAGTGCTTTACCTATTGAGGAAGTAAATGGAATAGATCTAGTTAAAAGTAGAGCGCGTGTACCATGCTCCTTCAGGAGAATAATTCAGTTTTATTACCTCAGTCACATGACCTATTTGGGAGGACTTTTTATGATGTGAAATTTTGTGAACCACTAAAGAATTACTAGATATTCTTTAAAAAAAAAATTAAAATTTAAGTTCTCTAACACTTAGATCTTATGGATAATTCCTGTTTTGAAATATAGTGTTTAGAGTTTGCAATTAGAAAAAAGAAAAATTTATTGAGGTTAATCTACATGTTAAAAAGGTTATATCTCTGAAACTTGGGGGCCTAGAATTAATCGTACGTATGTGTTTTATCTGAAGTAGTAACTAGACAGCATAGTACCGAAGGAGTAGAATATCTTTTAGCTTAAAAGCATGGTGCACCCGCGGAAGCTCCAAATGGCATAACCTAGCGTGGATCCCTATGTTGGCTGCATGGGGACTTACGTGGAGCACAATGGGGTACACGATCGCTGTTTTGTAAAATATATAAACCTTCGACACTTGGTGCACCTTCCTTATGCTCGTCCATCATGGCGAACACTCCTGAGGCACCTGATTTAGATTTGAAGAAAGGCGTGAAGAACTTGGTTGATAATTGGGGGGCTTTACAGGCACTTCCCCCAAATTATATTCTGCCTCTTCCCCGTTGCTCGTTGCCCGTTTTGGAGGCCCCCATTCCCGTAATAGACATGTCCTGCCTGTACGAGCATCCTGACTGTAGGTTGCACACTGTTCGGGACATTGGTTTAGCATGCTCTCAATGGGGATTCTTTCGTGTAAGATTTTTAATCGACTCCCAATAGAGCTACAGTTTTTGTCTTCTCTTGTTTACTCAGTCGGTTTTATTTCGGGTTTTTTTTTTTAAGGAAATTTTGTCAAAATATACGGTCCGTTTCAACTATTTAAGGTTCTACTGTTTTTTTTACTATTTCAACTCAAAATCATGTATATTTTGATAGAAACTTTGAAATGAAATCAAAATATATGAATAAGATGTTAATAGTAAATGTCTTTAATGCATTTTGATAAATTTCCCATTCTTTTTGTGAACCGTTTGTATACGCTATGATGTATTAGAGTGCCTAGATCTTCAATTGTCCTCAAACTTCAAGCTTTATCGCTGTCCATTCCATTCATTTTCTTTTTCTAAGCACAAATGAAGGTTGCATTTCCATATCACCCCAATTTTGGTTACAAAAATAGTGAGAATTTGCTGACAGGTTCAAGCACTTGTTAAGAAGAAAAATTAAAAATTAGAGTAATTTACGTGTAGACCCTAAATTTTATCTAAAATACGAAATACTTCATTTATAGGTAAAAAGTACAAAGAAATTTACAGGCAACCATTTTTTTTTTTTCAAAATTGCCCATTAGTGTGAGGATTTCATCTTTTTTAGAATGAGAGGCAATTTAAAAAAAAAAAAAAACAAAGTGGTTGCCCGACCTTCTTCGTAATCTCGACCTGCAAACAAAGCATTTCGTGTTTTAGAAAAACAATTTAGGGTCTGTACATAAATCACTCTTCTTTTTAAAGTAGTAACAAAGTAGAGGCGTTTCTATACAAGAATATATTAGCTTGATTGGCGTTTTTATGCACATTGTGACAACAGGTCATAAACCATGGCGTCAATGTTTCTCTAATGCAAGAGATGCTGAAGAGTGTAGAGGCCTTCTTCTCTCTCCCATGGGATGAGAAGATGAAGTATGCATCTGATAATGTGATGGATCCTGTGCGTTATGGCACCAGTATGAATAGCTCAGCCCCACATGCCTTACATTGGAGAGATTATTTCAGACATTTTGGCCACCCCGTCCACAATACCGTTCATCTTTGGCCGCATATGCCGCCTGGCTACAAGTAAGTTGATTTTCGTTGTAGATCAAAAACTCAATGTCATGTTTGGTTGGTGGGAATAAACTATTTAAGAATTGAAAAGGGTAGCGTGTGTGTAGCGGGATGCAGTTCTACATGCCCGTCCTCTGATGCACTCGTCATTCGTTTTAGAGATGGATGTAAAAAGGTGGTGGTAAAACCAAAATCCACAAATCGGCTGTCTAAAAAAAAACTCGAACGAAAGATATTTTTTATTTTTAAAATTGACTTTTGTTTAGTAATGTCTTGAGAAAGTGATTATTCTTCCCCAAGAACAAAAGGACCACCTAGGCACTGCCCCTTTAAAGGTTGAGGCATTGCCTTACTAACGAAAAATTAAAAAAAAGCTTATCTTCGGACTGAGAGGTAATTTTAAAAAAATAAAAAAGTACGGATTGACCTACCTTTCAGGTAATTTTCGCACAAAATTGCCCCATTTTGTATTTTACATTTGTATTGTCTCGAGAAAGTGATTATCCTTCCCCCTATTTTACATTAGTAGTGTCTTGAGAAAGTGATTATCCTTCCCCCAAAACAGATGGATCTCATGTTATCCAGAGAAAGTGCTTTTCAACTTGCTTTCTTACTATCCCTGAGTCACCCATCAAACGCGGCGCTTATTTTCTTAGTGATCAATCTTTATTTTTTGAACATTCTTATTGATCAATCTTTATACTTGGATTTATTCTAGAGTAGTTTCAATTGCCATGTAGAAGTAACTGGCACATGAGTTCTGTTAGGTCATATCTAGTCTTGACACAGGAAAGTGGCAAAAGAATATTTAGAGGCCGTGTGGCATTTAGCATTAAGGTTAGCTGGAGCAATATCACAAAGCCTAGGGCTAGAGGAATCATACATAGAAGCCTCTCTAGGGGAGGGGTGCCAAATAATCGCTTCAAATTACTATCCACCATGTCCACAACCACATCAAACCCTAGGGCTTTCAGCCCATTCGGATCATGGAGGATTAACTGTGCTAATGCAAAATGACGTGGATGGCCTCCAAGTGAGACACGAGGATACGTGGGTTCCAATTCGACACATGGAGGACACATTTATCATCAATGTGGGGGATTATTTGGAGGTAAGTTTCCTTGATAAATTGATTATCACCATCATCATCCAGTCTTTTAGATTCAAAATATGCTGTCTTTTAGATTCAAAATATGCTTGAATATATGTATACTTATGATGGGGATTATTTTATGCGTCTTTTTTTTTTTTTTTTCCATTTGTAGTTTTTATTTTTTTTTTTTCATTTGCCGTGGTAGATTCGCTATTCCCCTCCAAGAATATGGGTGGGAAAACAAATCCCTCCCATGTTTGGGGGTTGCGCCTAGCCAAAATGCAGGCATGAAGGACAATTCACTTTAGATGATGAAAATTGGTTTGATTACAGCTCTAAAGTATGGAATCGGATCTTGAATCAGTAGGGACGGACTCTCCTCCAAACCGCAATTTTTAAGTTGAATCATTTTATGGACAAGAAATTAACAAAAGTATAAAACCAGTGGAAAGTAGTTATAGGGCTCCCAATGAATGGATCACTCACGGTGTCTCTTCTGATCAGGGCTATTCCAATCTGAACTAGTATTTTTTCTTGGTAATGTATAATAAAAGGGACCATAATCCTTGCTAAATAGTTAATTGGGTTAAACTCATTAAGGGGATTAGTTTCATTTCACCAAGCTGCCTCCCCAAAAATATCTCATCACCCGAATTGTCCGTAGTTAGGGTAGGGAACCCTAAACAAGAAAGAGCATTTACTAATTTTACATATCTAGAAGGCATCAACTAAATGACCAGAGTACCCGTACTTGTTTAGGGCACAGTCAAATTACTAAGCCTTATTTGTCCAAGGTTCCCACAATACTGAACAAAAGCAATTGAGCAAAGATATTCATTGAGGAGGTATTTGTAAAACGTTTCCACAATACTGAACAAAAACAATTCGAGCATCTCTGAAGATATTCATTGAGGAGGTAACATGATGAAACGAAAATTAAAAAGTAAAACACCTAATGTCGTTTGGGATATTTATATCCCTTTCATAAGTTTCTAAGTCGTTTTGACTAAAGACATTAGTTGGGAAGTGTATACTATAAAACCAATCACTTTTGGTAAAAGGAGATCACACTAACCTATAGTAATTGGATGTGAAATCCGGCAGCCTAAAGTGTGTTGCATAGTTCGAGAAACTATATTTTGAATTTTGTCCATAGTCAACAACATACCTTAGGCCATCCAATTTTACATCTTCGGTCGATAGTGATTGTGACTTGTATAAAAAGGTAAATGGTCTCATTGTATACATGTCTATTAGTTTTGGAAAAGTATACAAACAAACCTTTTATTTTTATTATAAGAAGTTATCAATCACTTTTATCCTTTAGATTTCAAATCGGATGGTTGTGAGCATATCATTGACTAGATTCAAAGTTCAAAAAAAAATTCTTGAACTTCATAAAACACTGGAAACCATCCAATTTGACATTAATGACTAGGACTAATTGTAAACTCTTTATAAGAAAGATAAATAAATCACCCAATTTGACATTAATGACTAGGACTAATTGTAAACTCTTTATAAGAAAGATAAATAAATCACCCAATTTGACATTAATGACTAGGACTAATTGTAAACTCTTTATAAGAAAGATAAATGGTCTCTGTTAAATGATATAGAAATATATTCTTTGAGATCCTTTGAGATATATACAAATTTGATCTTTATATATTTCCGGAATATTTTTCTTGGGGTATATATGCCTGTCACATATAACAACCACTTGTATATGTATCATGCACACGACAGTTTTCTAAGCATTATCAGTCTCATGGTATACAATCCCATTAGTTTTTTCCCTTCTCTTCCAAACACTCGTGTTGATTAAGGGAAAATGGTATATTTCTCCTAACTCAACTCGGTTTTTGTGGGGGAGCATACCAAAGCCATCGATTTACCCTTTAGTATATAAATGTAACCATGAGATCCTACTCTTCCTATTTTTGTTAATTTTTTCTAATTATATCCCCGATTCAATGTTTTAAATGTCGAAGTGCTTTCTTTTTTGTCTTTTAGTGACTTTTTGACATTTGCGAGGCGATTTGATGTTTAATATATCGAATAACCCCATTTTTAGGGTGGTCCAAAAACTATACCATCGGATTGCCTTGTATGTTTTGCCCGACGTTGTCTATGAGATAATCCGATGTTACATACATTGGACTGCTCACCCTTTTTAAGGGTGCCTTTGACACATGGGAGTGTTTGGGAGTGGAAGCGACTCTCCCACAAATTATGGAAGACTGCTCTTCTATCATTTTTTATGGAATGGATGTCTTCCACAATTGAACTCATTTTAACATTAAAAAATAATTGCGTGGAAAGCAGGCCTTCCACTTACAACTTCTACACCATAATATCTAACATGAAAGTGGGACATTTAACTCGCGCATTCAAAAACTCCAACTTATCAAACATGCCCTAATAGTTTTCTAGATTTTAGTGGTGTGAACTTTTTGAAAATCAAACTACTTTTTATTTTATTTTTCGTAGTATCTGTGGTTCGATGTTCGAAATCTCGAACCGCTAAAATATAAAAAGCTCTAAAAAAGTAAGTCTCATGTTTTCAACATCAGAGATCGAACTGCCCTATAAAGAAGGATGAGCAAAAAATGTAGTATGGTCTGATGTTGCAGTTATTGCAATTATCTAACAGGGTGAGTCAATAGTTTAGGCATCGAACTGCTACATAAATAAATAAATAAATAAATAAAATGAAGAAAACAAGTGGCTTGAGCATTGGGAAAATTTGAAAAAAAAAAATTAAAATTAAAATGAAAGGAGTAGGATCTCACAGTAAAATTATCGAATTTATGGACCAAAAGGTAAATTTCGTAATTTTACCCCAGCCATATTTAAAAAATTTGACCAAAGGGTAAATTTCGTAATTTTACCCCACCCATACTTAAAAAAACCTTTATGTTTCTTTTTTTCTTTTTCTTTTTTTGACAAGATCAACATGTATCAATTCAACTAACTCATGCATATTGGTATCCTTTTTCTGAGAGTTTTAGATATTAAGCAATGGGAGGTACAAAAGCGTGGAACATCGAGCTGTGGTAAATGAGAAAAGAACGAGAATCTCCATTGCAGTGGGCCACGGCCCTGAGTTGAGCACCATTGTGGCCCCTGCAACTATGCTCATCAGTGGCGGTGAGAAGGCCAAGTATAGGCCTGTGGTTTATGCAGACTATATGAGGATGCAACAAAGTAGTGTGATTAGGGGAAAGACCCCCTTGGAGTCCCTGCGTATAGACTAAGGTATCATAATCTTCTTTATTGATTGAGTTTATTATTTTTAGTTCAAATGCTGGAGAAAAAACTATTGCATTTTACATGTACTGATATTAGCCAAACCTTCATATTGTTTTTGTTTACTTTGTTTTGCTTGCTAATCGCGTTGTCATGGTGTAAGTCAAGGAGTCCATTCATGACTTCACTATTTTTCTTTCTTGATTGGTGCCTCTTTTTCATGCTAAGTTTGAGGCTCAAAGGGATCAATGACTCAACAAAACTGCCATTGGATTTTGTGTATATCTCACTTTTTAAAAGGATTACCTTATGAGACCATTATCTTTGGTACAAGAAGGTTACAATTGGATGTGAAATTCACTAGATAAAAGTGCGTCTCAACATTCAAGAAATATTATTTAGATTTTGTGCCTAAACAATGACATATCCTCAATGACCCGATTTTGAATCTAGCCGTCAATGATGGTTGTAACCCTGTTTCTCAAAATTAAATAGTTTCATAATATGCATTTCCCTTTCAAAAAGAGATACATAACTTCCTCACCCAATGGCATTAGGTGATCAATAATTGTGAAATTTTATTGAATTTCTTACCATTAGGGATGAGTTTTAGGTTACTCCTCTTAGTATAGAGAGGTCAGGTGATGTATAAAGTAAATTTATTGGAAAAGTTCTTGAAAATTAGAAAAATTAAATATCTATTTGATTTCGGCAAGGGTACATTACGATTTTGAGATAAGCATATGTCTAATAAATATTGAAATAAAGATTTTAATGAAAAAAACGAGTTTTGATTTACTTTTGTGGTCACATTCTTCCATATCCAATACTCTATTTTCTACTTTCCTGCTCAAATTGCAGACTTGGGTAGAAATTCAATATGGTAGCGACACTACATTTTCCATATTGTAAATCATCTAAGGATTGAGCGTACCGCCAGGTAGTCAAGGTGGTAAAGTGCTATAATGTGACGTCTTAAGTTCTTTCTTATGGTAGGTAGGAGAATTGTTCCGAGTTGAATTACCTACAAATATATATATATATATATATATATATATATATATATAATTAAATCATCAAAAGAAATGTAGCAAGGAAAAATGACTAATAAAAAAAACAGCAAATTACAAGGTATGCCAAAATCATATTCTTTTTTGGCTTAAAAAACTCCTAAAATGGGGGTACCGATAGTTTTAAGCGGTAATATCCACGAGAATAAAGAATAAAGATTTTAGGTGAAAAAGAACATCGAATATTAAGTGGTCCTAGTTCTTTATAAGGGATGATATACTATGAAACATATCGTGGTTATGAGGAGGTTACCATTATTCTTAAGCCATCACACATCAAGGGCCAACATTTATCTTTGTTATAAAGAGATCACAATTACTCTTAGCTATTAGATGTCACATAAGGTACATGACTAACTATGGTGAAAACGGATGTAAATCAATCCCAAATTAATCCTCCAGATAGCTCCCAATATCCTAAAGATACCCCCAAGTTTTAGTTCAAAATAATACCGAACAGAGAAGATAGAGTCGAAATAATGTATGAACTACTATACATGAGCTGTGGAGCATTGTAAAAAGGCTAAAATTACAAAGGGGCCCTCAGAAATCGACCTCTTACATGCCTATGATTCTAGGGAAGGTTTTCAACGTGACTCCACCCTTATATATATAGTATATAAGACCTCTAGTCTCAGCCATCAAATCTGAGTAGAAGACTAAGATGACTTAAGTCACAATGTCACAAATTGGTTTTTAACCATTGGATTTTGATCGTACGGCTCAGAATTTTTTATTTTTTATTTTAAATATATAAATAATTTTAAAACAAAATTTGGGGCATACCCCTGAAAACTTTGGACGCATTTTAGTCATTTATGGAAAATATTTGTTTTATTTTCTTTTCAGTTTCACTCTAATTTAATGATGGGACACCAAAAATTTCAACCAAAAATATTTTATAGAAAAAAAATGAAAAATGAAACAGTATGTGGCATGACATTGGGGTATGAACAATCACATATAACTTATATGTTGTTGGGGTCTCATATAAACATTTTCCATGATTGTAATAGATGAAATTAGAGGCTGTGAAAAGGAGGTTATTTGGGTCCACTTTCTGAAAGATCAAGATCAAGGGTGTAGCACACGATAGGAAGTTAATTCCTGTATATAGCAAAAATGGCGGTAAATGCGGCACAATAGCAATATTTCAACCCTCGATTACTTCTAGATCTAAGGTTGATCGATCCGAGGCTCGGATAAGCTTTCTGTTAAGGGCCTTGGTGGGTAAAAATCTATGGAAAAGAAGGTCGTTCTCCATGTAATGCAAATCTCATGAACATCAACCTCTTATTGGTTTTCAGTGATCTCTCTTAATCCGATAGATGAGGATCCGGGAATGGAGTTGGAGTCATAGCTTGAAGATATTTTCGATGGTCTACGAGAAGCTACGATCAAGACACGGATCGAAGGCTGGTTTTCTTTTTTTTTTTAAGGCGAACTTGTGCCGTAAATTAAAACATGACTGATTTTGCAAGTTCGATGGCCCGTAGGTCAACCGCCAAGGGGAATTCTTGAGCCAAAGAGATCGTAGGATTGGTGCCCATCTTTTTCCAATGATAGAACGTCAAGATTCCAGCGAGAACCCGACCAAAAAAATGAAGAAAAAGTGTATGGAAAAGGACATTTTTGCTTATTATTTATTCCAAACATGCATAAGGGCTCGGACCTCTCTTGATTCCCAGAGTTTTTACATGAAATTTGTTGTGAAACGACAAGGGTTGGCAGAGCTTCAATTTTTTTGCCGACACCAGATCGCCTATTTTGGCCCCAAATGATGAAGAACGAAAGCCCCATTTTATAAGCATGGGTTGAAGGAAGCTTTCTATGGACTTGGAATGATTTTGCACTTGTCGACCCAGATTTTATCACTTATACTTTTAGACAAGACACAAAGCTGATTTTCCACCAACTTTTCATCCACGAAATTAATAATCGACCGTACTTTGAAACCCTTTGCGGGTCTGTTTACATGCAGATCTGAGAAGGTCTTCGATGATAAACCCTCACATTTGTGCCAAACAGATAAAAATTAATTGATCGATATAGAGGAGGGGCCCGTTAAGTTATGAACCCAAAATTGATATAAATCTAATTAGATCTTTTTAAGTCAACTGGGAGCGTCAGCTTATTTCTCAGACCAAATACATCGTTAAAAGTAGAAAATCTTAAGAAATAAATCATGACAAGAAGGAAATTAATGAAAAAACAAAAGAAATGATAGATTATTTACTTAGGATCCTAAACTTGGAGCTTCGGGTTCGGATCAGACCGCTCTTACACACACCTCTTTTTTTTAATTTTTTTTGCCAAAAAATTAATTTATGAAGCATATGGGCTACTGGAAAATTGTAGGAATTAGGGTTTTATTTCCTAGATCTGGATTTATAATTCTTAAAGGATTCTAGGGTTTTTATGGTAGGAAAAATTAGGCTTTCTAACCTAGGTTTTCTAATTATTTTTCTAAGCTATTTCCTTATTTTCTAAGACATTTTTCTTAAGGTATTGGGGATTTTTGTATTTTTAGGAATTCCTTGGAATTTTTGGGATTCTTTTCTGGGTTTTTTTCCAAAAAAAAAATTAGGAATTTTTTTATTTTAAGGATTTTTCTAGGGTTTAAAGGGATTTATATAGACTAGGGCTAGGGACTCCGCTGATAATTTTTATTTTTGGTTTTTAATTATCTAAATAATTAACCTAATTATCCTAGAGAAACTTCGGCCAAAAAAAATGCTTATCTAGTTAGAGAAAACCGACCTTAAAATCTTACCGGGCACTTTCCAAAAGCATCTGGAGCATTCTAGGCCCATTGGGGCTGCACGAAAAGTCGCATCTTGTGGGCCATCGTGCAGGTCTTTGCAAGATATGATATGGCTTGCGTTGGAGGAACCCATTTGAAATTTTATTTGAGCAAATCTATACAAGCCATAACTTTTACACAATTTATCGAATTTGAGAGATTTTTAGACCATTGAAAAGCTCTTATTCTCCCATATAATCTAGGCTAGTGTTTTGATCAAATTTGGGAAAATTTTAAAAAGTCACCCTAGGGCTTAAGTGTACTACAGATCACTAGGCTTAATGTGGTTCCTACGGCTCAAAACACAGGTATATGAGAATCTTGTTAGCCAAAATTTCGAGGTAGGTGCCTATATGGTGATCACCCCATTTTCAAAGGAGGGAGTTCATTTGTCAAGGTTGGAGTTTATTTGTATGGTTTAGGATGTAGAGAATTCTAGAGAGAAAAAAAGTCCCTCTAGAGAGAGAAAAATCTTGTCCTAGAGCCTAGAGAGAGATATTAACCTAGAGAAAGAAAGTAAGCTAGAGAGAAAAATCCTAGCTTTACTCTAGGCTCCCTAAGTTTTAGAGAAATCCTCCATCCTGTCAAAGCTCAAGCAAGACACATCTCTAACCTAACCCGAAGCTAGCAAGAGAAAGAGCATCGAGGCATCCAAAGAGATTCCAAATCCACCAAATTACAGGCATTTCCTTTGCTTACATAAAAGATATAATGTGTTCGTTTGATTTTAGAGTTAGTTGTGTATAAATATTGTGGTATACACGCACAAAAATTGGCACACTAGATGTTATCCTTTTTATAAAGGAACGTTTTGAGAAGAAGTGGTTAGCAGGTTTAAAAATTCAACTTACAATGCTTTAATCCCTAAGATGACTGATATGGAGAGTTTGCACCATGTCTAATCAGCCTGCTAACAAGTTTATTAAAGATTATAGTAAAGATCTAGGCCTTGAGTTTGAAGCTAGTGCTTTCCAAGGTGAAAAGTGGAACTCAATTAGACGTCGTTCGAGATAAACTTATCATGGAACATATTTTGATTGCTCAGAAATGTATTGATCTATGAAGTTGTCCAAAATACTGTGTATTCTACATAAGCTGCGAGAATGCTTACAAAAAAAAGTGGGTTTTGGAATTAAATGGTGGAACGGATAAAGGGATGTTTGTCTACTGCTGACTTCTCTATTTCGATTAATTGTAACCATAAGTGTTCTCTCAAAGCTAATGAAGGTGTTAGACAAGGAGATCCATTATGCTACTTTTATTCACACTAATGGCAGAAGTATTTGTTGGGTTTATGTGGCTTTTAAAGGCCTTATGCGTGTGTATTGAAATACTTTTATTATAGTGAAACATAAATTCAGTGGGAGTGTGGTCCCTCGAAGACTATACTAAGCAAATAATGTTTGCTTATACCAGACTGTGCTTATCGATCTAGGTCAGTCGGTTGAAAAACCCAAGGTACCTGGGCATAAAGAATTAACCGTTGAGGGTTTTGGATTAGCCCTTGATGAGGTCGGAGCTTATGCCTAAATGAGTGAATCAAGGGACTATGTGATTCTTGTATGTAATAGTAGGCCTAATGAGACGGGGGCCAAAACCTCATCCATGTTCCATCACACGGTATACATATTGATAGATCATTTGGGAAAGTTAGATATTCACATTGGGTGAAGCTTATGCATGTGCAAGAGATATCCCTCTACGCTATAGAGTTGTGGTCGCATCAGGTCGTGGTGAACTCGACTCGTCTCTAAGAGAGGACCTGTAATCCACAGACTGGGATTGTGACCCCTTGATTCGTCGACCTACCTTTGGTGACCCGCTAATGAGCCCCTGCTTTGACTGTGGGTCATGGGAAACACTGAGTCGATTCGATAAAGCTAATGTGGTCTGTAGTCAACAGTTGAAAGTAAAGTACCCCACAATTACAGATTGAATTCTTAAAACCATATGGATCTTTTTTCCATCATATTAATTTAATTGTGTTTATTTGATTATTGGAAATTTTATGAATCTCTCAATATTTTAATTATGATTTTTGGACTTATAAAAATACAGTTATTATTTTTACAAAGTTGTAAAAATTCAAATATATATTAATTCGTTTTATTTAATTTTTTTTATGGAATGCATGATACTTATTTTATTTAAATATATTGATGGGAAAATGGTTTAAGGAAATAAGGATAATGGTCCAAGCACCTTCCATAATGTTGATTCCATCTATGGAATTGATGGCTCAGATCTCTCACCCCACAAATCACCTTAATCAACGATCTAGATTCAATCTCATGAAAGATGCAAACTATGGAAAAACCTTAAGAAACCCTAAACCTAAATATCCATTATAAATAGGGGTGCTCTCCTTCTAATCTCTACTCACAACGTCTCTCTCTCTTCTCTCTCTCACCTCTCTCTCTCCTAGAGGGGAACGCCCCACTCTCTCTCCTCCATATTTCTCTCTCTAAAACCTTAGGTAGTACTTTCTCTCCTCTCTAGACCTAGGTTAATTTTAACGGTTAAAAGAATTAGAGGGGGGCTTAAGTTAATTTTGGAGGCTATGGTTTAGTAGAGATTTTAAGGGGTGGTTACCTAGTTTGGCCGAAATCAGCTATCCCGGTTCGATATTGAAGCTAAACCACAGATCCCGCGCTATTGGATGTGGTGACTCGGTGTGGCGTGTAAAAAGCCCGGTTGAGGTAATCTCTGGAGTCTTTTCTTTTATTTGTTTGTTCTTTATTTTATATTCTTAAGCACAGTATTAGGTTGTATGAATGGCATCAAGTAGTTGAGATTTATTTTATTGATATGTTATTTATTTTTATGATTCCTATTGTTTGTAATAAGACTATTTGTGAGTGATTTTGTTGCCAAAATTATAAGGGGTGATTATTATTATTAAAAAAAAGAAAATTGTATTTTTTCGACAAAAGATTACATAGGTATTTCTTTCATTGGTATTAGAGTAAGTTTTACTTGATTGCCATTAGGAGTATTTTCTTATTAATGCTTGAGAATAGAAATATATGGCTACTCGAACCTTCTTCTCAGAGATCCTGAAAACCGAAAGATTTGATGGGACCAATTTTGTCTCATGGATAAGAAAAATGAAATTTGTGCTCTATGAGGAAACTTGCATGAGATACTCTTTGAAGACCGATCTCGTCGTCCAATTGACGACTCATCTCAAGTCATTAAAGATAAGTACGTCAATTGACAGAGGAGGAATCTAAGATGCAAAAATATTCTTTTATTTGTCATGATTGACTCATATGCTTCTGAGTATGAGTCAATCTATACTGCAAGAGAACTTTATGATAAACTTGAGAGAGAGTATGTTGAACCCTCTCTTATGAAGCAAACCATGACAATGAGAAGGTATAATGAATTAAAGATGGCAGAAGGTACTAAGTTTGCAGATCATGTGCACGTATTTCCTAGACTAGACAGAGAGCTAGAAGATACAAGCATGAAACCTAATGAACCTATGCGAGTGGTTCATCTTATGAATTCACTTCCTAATTCGGAGACCTTCATATCTTCCATCTCAGGCAGAAAGAAAGCACCAAAACTGAAGGAGCTCATCACTACAATCAAAGTAAAAGAGGAGAGAAAAAGTTCAAGACAACTACTGATAACAATTCCAATGGAAGCCATGCATATGGTAAAATCTCCACCTTCTTTTAAATTTAAGAAGGGAAAGGGAATAAATAATTTTGGAAAGAAAAGATATTGCAAAAAAAGAGATTTTAGAAATAAGGGAGCAAAGAGAGAGACTCGAACTTGTTTTATTTGCAAAAAGGTGGGCCATGCTAGCTGACCCTAAGGGATTGGCATGTGTGTTTTTCGAGTCCATGCTAGCAGACCCTAAGGGAGCTTCTTGGTGTCTTGACTCGGGGGCTACAGCCCATGTCACAAACATCAAGAAAGATTATTGTTCTTTCACTCCCATGGCGCCAGGACAGCAACATATTTATATGGGAGGAAATCAGAAGACTGATGTACTTGAAGTTGGAGATTTTGAGCTGAAACTGAAAAGTGGGAGCATCGTGATCGTAAAGCAAGCACTTTATGCTCCTGATATGAGGAAATGCTTGGTTTCGGTTCATAAGATGTCTATGACCGGATTTATAACCACTTTCATTGGGGAGAAAGTGGTGGTCAAGAAGGGGAAAGATGTGATCATGACTGGACGACTTATAGGCGGGCTATTTACTATTGAAATAAAAGTGAACGTTGCTTATGTCTCGTCCCCTAATGAATTAGATGCTACCCTATGTCATATGAGGTTAGGACACATTAATATCAAACGAATAGAAAGATTAAAAAGGGACGGGATTCTTCAAATTTATAAGGGAGATTTATCGAAAGTGTGCGAGTCTTGTATATAAGGAAAAGTAATAAGGAAAAATACCACCAAGGCAAAAAGAGCTACTAGTGTATTGGAAATCATTCATAGTGACATATGTGGACCTATGAATGTGACCACTAAAAGTGAAAAAAAGATATTTTATCTCTTTTATAGATGACCACTCGCGATATGATCATGTGTACCTTATTCATACAAAATCATAAGCCCTAGAAAAATTCAAAGAATATAAGGCCCAAGTAGAAAATCAAACCAATCTGAAAATTAAAGTCCTTCGAACCGATGGAGGTGTGGAATATTCATCTAATCTTTTCAAATAATTATGCTTTGAAAATGGAATCATCCGTCAGTATACTATACCTTATACTTCTAAACAAAATAGTGTAGCTGAGAGAAGGAATAGGATCTCAATGGAAATAGTAAGGAGTATGATGGGGCATACAAATCTCTCATTGGAGTTTTAGGGAGAAGCCGTATTAACGACATGTTACATCCTTAACCAAACTTCCACAAAAGCTGCCTCACTTACTCCTCACGAAATTTTCACAGGTCGTACTCCCTCCCTTGAACACCTAAAAGTTTGGGGTTGCTGAGCCCATGTTCTTATCCCACATCAAAGTAGAACCAAATTGCAACCTAAAACTGTCAAATCCATTTTCATCGGTTACCCAAATCATAGTAAGAGGTATCGATTCTACAACTTTGAAACAGGTACGGTTATTGAAAGCTGCGATGCTCACTTCTTCGAGGAAGAGTTCTTTGAAGCAAGGGTGAGTAGAAAATAAGCCAACTTTTATGAGGAGGCCAAAAATAATGATGTAGTTCGAGATCTTGAACTTGAAACTTCTAAACCAACCCAACCTGTTCTTGAACTCCCTAAAGAAAGTGAACATTTACCTGAACCAAGACAAAGTAACCGAGTCAGTAGACCACCTCTTTACCTAGAACATTTTGCCTACCTTAGAGAACATTTGATAAGGTTGGGGAAGATCCAGATTCAGAACCTATAACTCACCATGAAGCCTTGGCCTGTCTGGAAAATGAATACTGGGTAGAAGTAAAAGATGAGTATGCTTCCATGTATGGGAATTAGTACCTCTATCTCAAAAACGTAAGGTCATTGGTTGTAAGTGGATTTTCAAGAAAAAATTGAACTTTGAAGGGAAAATAGAAAAATCCAAAGCTAGGTTGGTTGCAATACCCAGAAAGAAGGAATAGATTATGAGGAAACTTTTTCCCCTGTTGCCAAATTTCCATCCATCCGAATCTTTATAGCTATAACAGCCCAATTTGACTTTGAGGTTCAACAAATGGATGTCAAAACAGCCTTTTTAAATAGAGATTTAGAAGAAAAATTTTACATGACCCAACCTGAGGGATTTGAGAAGAAAGGGAAAGAGAACCTATTATACAAACTTAATAAATCCGTTTATGGCCTGAAACAAGCATCGCGACAATGGTATATAAAATTTCAAGAGACCCTTGCTCTTGTAAGGTTCTCCACAAATAATGAGGATATTGCATATATCAATAGGTCAGTAGGACGGATGTTGTCTTTATATCATTATATGTGGATGATATGTTAATTGTTAGTAGCTTAATTGCCCTAATAGTAGAGACGAAAAATTTCCTTGCACAACACTTCGATATGAAGGATCTTGGAGAAGCTTCGTATGTGTTGAGCATCAAGATAATAAGAAACATGAGAGAGAAGACTATCCAACTTTCCCAAGCAACCTATTGTAAGAGGATTTTGGAAAAGTTTGATATGAGTATGTGTAAGCCCATGTCAACCCCAATTAACAAAAAGACGAAGCTTAGTAATAAGATGTGTCCTACCGAAGACATGGATATAAGAGCTATGGAGAGAGTATCATACAGAAACGTAGTTGGGTCCCTTATGTATGCCATGATGGGAACAAGGCCTGACTTATGCTTCGTCGTGACTCTGGTGAGCCGTTTCCAAAGTAATCCAGGAGACGAGCATTGGAAAGCTGTAAAAAGAATTCTCAGCTATTTAAAGGGGACCATGAACTATGCGCTCACATATAAAGGAGGGGACTGAAATTGCAATAGAGGGATATTCAGATGCAAGCTCTCTCGCAGATCCAGATGATGCGAAGTCTACATCTGGGTATGTGTTTATGCTTGGAGGGGGTGCAGTTTATTGAAAGTCAAAGAAACAAGATATTGTGGCCTTGTCCACAATGGAATCTGAGTATGTGGCATGCTGTCTAGCAGCCAAGGAGGCCGTGTGGATTAAGAATTTTCTTAATCAACTTAATTTTCATCCTGTACATTATGAGGTTGTGAGAATTTTCTGCGACAATACTGCGGCTATTTGTGTCTCTAAGGAGCCTCGGTTCACAAGAACTCCAAGCATATTAAGCATTATTTTTATTACTTGAGAAATGAAGTGAGATTAAAAGAGATCGAGATCAGCAACATATCTACATATTTGATTATTGCAGACCTTCTGACTAAGGGAGTTGTCCCTAATGTTTTTATAAGACATGTGAGAGAGATGGGGATGAGAGAAAGTGAGGAAAAGAGAATGTAAGTCCTTCAAAGGCCAAGTGGGAGATGTTGGGTTTATGTGACCTTAAAAGGCCTTATGAGTGTGTATTGAAATACTTTTATTATAGTGAAACATAAACTCAGTGGGAGTGTGGTCTCTTGAGAACCATACTAAGCAAATGATGTTTGCTTATACTGGACTGTGCTTATCGGTCTGGGCCAGTCGGCTGAAAAACCCCAGGTACCTAAGCACAAAGAATTAACCGATGAGGGTTTTTGGTTAGCCCTTGATAAGGTTGGAGCTTATGCCTAAATGAGTGAACCAAGGGACTGTGTGACCCTTGTGTGTAATAGTAGACCTACTGAGATGAGGACGGGGATCAAAACCTCATCCATGTTCCATCACATGGCATGCATATTGATAGATCGTTCGGGAAAGCCAAATATCTACCTTTGGGTGAAGCGCATGTATGTACGAGAGATACCCCTATGCGCCATAGAGCTATGGTCGCATCAGGTCGTGGTGACCTTGACTCGTCTCTAGGGGAGGACCTGTAATCCAAAGACTGGGATTACGACCTCTTGATTCATCAACCTAACTTTGGTGACCTGCTAATAAGCTCCTACTTGGACTGTGGGTCATAAGAAACACTGAGTCGGTTCAATAAAACTAGTGTGGTCTATAGTTCACAGTTGAAGGTGGAGTACCCCACAATTACAGATTGAATTCCTAAAACCATATGGATCATTTTCCCATCATATTCATTTAATTGTGTTCATTTTATTATTTAAATTATTTTAGTTTTATTATTTGAATTTTTATGAATCTCTCAATATTTTAATTATGGTTTTTGGACATATAAAAATACAGTTATTGTTTATTACAAAGTTATAAAAATTCAAATATATATTAATTTGGTTAATTTAATTTTTAAAAAAAATTATAAAATTCTATGGGGGCCCAAAGTGCACATAGGCCCACCATGTGGCATGTGGGTGGGGGCCCCTACCCCTTGGATTCTCTTGTTGCTTTCTGTTCAAGTTTATTAAATATAGTAACTTTGATTTGTGGCATGTGGTCAAATTTTGGAAGGAACATATTGACCTTATCTTATTTGGTAGTATTTATTTGCTTGATAATTATTGACATATCCTTATGGAATATGTGACATGGATCATGCATTTTTATGGAATGCATGATATTTATTTTATTTAAATATATTGATGGGAAAATGGTTTAAGGAAAGCGGGATAATGGTCCAAGCATCTTCTATAATGTTGATGGTCTATCTATGAAATGGATGGCTCAGATCTCTCACCCCACAAGTCACATTGATCAACAGTCTAGATTCAATCTCATAAAAAAGGCAAACTATGGAAAAACCTTAAGAAACCCTAAACCTAAATATCCACTATAAATAGGGATGTTCTCCTCCCAATCTCTACAAACAACCTCTCTCTCTCTCTTCTCTCTCTTAGAGGGGCACGCCCCACTCTCTCTCCTCTATATTTCTCTCTCCAAAACCTTAGGTAGTACTTTCTCTCCTCTCTAGACGTAAGTTAATTTTAACGTTTAAAAATATTATAGGGGAGCTTTAGTTAATTTTGGAGGTTATGGTTTACTAGAGATTTTAAAGGGTAGTTACCTAGTTTGGCGAAATCAACTATCACAGTTCAAGATTGAAGCTAAACCACAGATCCCTTGCTATTGGATGTGGTGACTCGGTATGGGTATAAAAAGCCCGGTTGAGGTAATCTCCGGTATCTTTTCTTTTATTTGTTTGTTCTTTATTTTATATTATCAAGCACAGTATTAGGTTTTATTGATGTGTTATTTATTTTTGTAATTCCTATTGTTTGTAATAAGACCATCTGTGAGTGATCTTGTTGCCAAAATTATAATGGGTGATTATTATTATTAAAAAAAAAAATTGTATTTCCCCAGCAAAAGATCACATAGATCTTTCTTTCATTGGTATCAGAACAAGTTTTACTTGATTGCTATTAGGAGTATTTTCTTATTGATGTGTTATTTATTTTTGGAATTTCTATTGTTTGTAGTAAGACCATTTGTAAATGATCGTGTTGCCAAAATTATAAGGGATGATTATTATTTAAAAAAAAAAAAACTATATTTCTTCGGCAAAAGATCACATAGGCTTTCAGTATTTAGTGTTATATTGAGTAGGGTAATGAAGAGGG
The DNA here is from genome assembly GCF_000471905.2 of Amborella trichopoda. The sequence goes on from NW_006497083.1 coordinate 1,054,775, forward strand.
GGGCTCTTAAAAGGTTTTCGGGTGGCTAGGTCTCATTTTCAATAGACCGATGATACGTTGATTTTTTTGTGATATGGAGCCCAATCAAGTTATCAGGGTACTTGAGATGCTAAAAAGCAGTATTGCAATTTAAAGTGAATCTGGGTAAGACAATTTTGGTAGGTATCTCTTCTCAAACTAAGTGGATTGATAATTTGAGGAGTCTATTAGGAAGTAAGGTGGATGAATTTCTAAATAAATATTTGGGAATGCCTATATCGAGATTACCTAGACCAATACGGTACATAGATTCACAACTAAGTTGGATTTATAAAAGGCCAAGTATTTTTTTCTAAGAAGAAGAATTACGTTAATTAAGTCCACAATTTCAAATTTATATATCTATTTTATATCCTTATTGGCAAATTCTAAATTTGTGAGAAATCTCAAGCAACAAATGAAGAACTTTCTTTAGGGAGGGGATAATAATGTAAAAAAAATTTATTTGGTTAGTTGGGATAAAGTATGCTCACTAGTTAAAAGATGGAGGCCTAGGCATGAGAAGATTGAGACTAATGAACAAAACCAGCTTGATGAAATAGTAGTGCAGTACAGTTGTTAAAGGGTACTAATGGTGAAATATGGTGTAGGTTCATAGTATCGGTTAATTGGGCTTGGGAGAAGTAGGGATACTTCCATGATTTCGAGAGGGATGTTATCTTGTAAGCAGTTGTTCTCAAGAAACTCTAGATAGTTTATTAGAAGATGGTTAAGGTTTTATTTTGGAATCATAAAGGGTTTGTGACACACCATTAAGATTTCAATTTCCTTATTTATGTTGCATATCGAGTTTTTGTGCCATTGACATGGGAGATAAGGTGGTAGGGAATGGATTTGATACCACATAGGAGATTCGTGGTCAATATAATAGTGTCTGAGATGTAGTCATCAAAAAGTTTTGCTCTTTGTTTGATATTATGTAGATCTCTGTAGATTTGGAGGATGGGATCATGTGGGAGGAGTCTCATGGGAGTTAGATTTTGATACCTTTTTGTTATATAACGATAAGAGTTGAGAGGTGCAAAGGCGTTGAAATGGCCCGTTTCCCATAAAATATGTTCCTCTCGGTGCTTAGTTTGGGTAGAATGTTGATGATAGATCGACTTTGGAGAAGAGGGTGTATTACTGTCAATATTTCTATGACGTGTTAAATTATTGAAGAGGATAGAAATCATCTTTTCTTAGGGCCTGTTTGGGTACATGGATTTAAGGCATGGATTCTTAATATCTTGGATATTGTCAAAATCCACCGTTTGGATTGTTTAATGACTAGGACACTTAAAATCAGGAAAATCGAAACCATGGAAATAAGACTACTTTTCCATAATTTCATTTCCACACCAAAACCAGTTTTTTTGCATTTCCAAGGCCCATGGATTTTACTTGTTAAGCATTTGGTAGGTATGAAAATTTTAGAGAGAGAAAGTAACTAAATTTTTTAGAGAGAAACTGTACCAAAATTTTAACAAAAAAAACTATATCAAATTTTAACTTTTAGAGAGAGAAAGTATGTTAAAATTTTAGAGAGAGAAAGTACCAAATTGTTTAGAGATATGAACTATCTCAAATTTTAACTTTCAGAGAGAAAGTATGTTAAAATTTTAGAGAGAGAAAGTATGTTAAGATTTTAGAGAGAGAAAGTATGAAAATTTTTTACAGAGATAAACTATCTCAAATTTTTAGTTTTAGAGAGAAACTATCGCATTTTAGAGAGAGAAAGTACATGTAAATTTTTAGAGAGAGAAACTATCTAAATTTTTTAGAGAGAGAAACTATTTTAAAATTTTTAGAGAGAGAAACAATTTTATATTTTAATTTTTAAAGAGATAAACTATATCAAATTTTAGAGAGAGTACCTAAAAAGTTTTAAAAATTGAAACTATCTCAAAAAAAAATTTAGAGAGAGAAACTATTCTTAAAACTGTAGAGAGAGAAAGTATTCTTAAACTTTTAAAGAGAAACTATTATAAATTTTAGTAAGAGAAACAGCCAAAAAAATTTAGAGAGAGAAATATCTCGTTTTTTAGATAGAGAAACTATCTCGAATTTTGAGTTTTACATCGAAACTATCTCGAATTTAGAATTCTAGAAAGAGAAAATATATTAAAATTTGAGAAATAAAAATTATATCAAATTTTAGAGAGAAAAACTACCTAAAATTTTTTAAAAGAACTTTCTCAAAAATTTTGGAGAGAGAAACTATTGCAAAATTTATATTTTAGAGAGAAAAATGTATATTAAAATTTTCAAGAGATAAACTATATCAAATTTTAAATAGAGAAAGTACAAGAAATTTTTAGAGAGAGAAACTATCTCAAAAAAATTTAGCGAGAGAAATTATCTCAAAATTTAAGTTTTAGAGAGAGAAAATATCTCAAATTTTAAACTTTAGAGAGAGAAAGTATATCAAGGTTTAGAGAAACACTATATCAAATTTTAAAGAGAGAAACTATTTCAAAATTTTAGAGAGAAACTATCTTCAACTTGAAATTTTAGAGAGAGAGAGAAAGCATCTTAAAATTTAAGAGAGTAACTATATCAAATTTTAGAGAGATAAATTGTATCAGGTTTTGTTACAAAATAATTGACATAGAAGTGATTGCAAGGAATCTAGGAATTTTGTATAGTTTATCCAAACAAGAGATTTGAGGAATCCATGACAAAAATCCTTGATATTCAAAATCCATAGATTTCCTTGGATTTCAAATATTTAATATTCCTAATTTTTTCCTATCCAAACGGGCCCTTAAGGTGCCCTTTGCTTTGGAAATTTGGACATACGCTTTCGACATGATGGGAGTCAGTATTATGCTACCGGCTAGATACCATTTTTCTTTGGACCTCCTCAATATCCCTAATCTTCCTAAATTTTGGTATCATCATTTAGAAAGAATTTCTGGTAGCCATTTTTTGGGAAGTGTGAAAAGGGTATAAAAACAAAACTTTTTGAAGGATATTTGCTTGATGTGTATAAAAAATAAAACCATATGTTTATGCTTTGATCTGCGCAGATCTATGGGTGAGATCAACTCAAATCTTTGCAAAACTGAGTTAAATTGTGATAAGATAAAAAAAGTGTGGTCGCTCAAATTATGGGCCCAAGCATGACACAGATCTATTTGGATCTAAGTCTTTTTTGGGTCCACTGGCAGCGCCAGCATCTAGATCTGTGTACTTTGCTTTAAAAACTCTTTGAAGCTTTAAAAATCAATAAATAATAGAAAATATAAAAAAAACTTAATTAAAAATTAAAATTAACTAAATTAAAAGAAATGGATACTTACATCTGAGAACTCGAAACTTAGAGTTTCGGGCTTGGATCAGGCCGCTCTTCTGACTTGCGCCACCAACTCATTTTGGATGTCTTATGCTTACTAGAATTGGTAGATCTAAGGTTCTTTGGCTTAAATCTAGGGTTACTAAGGCAGGGGAAAAGCTCGGGATTTTTAGGTAGCGTCCATTTAGGCTTTTGTGAGGGCTTAGGATGGACATTATTTAGTTTTCTTAAGTTTTTGGGATCTTCTAAGGTAGCATTAGATTCTTTTGGGACTTTTCTTATTTTTTTGGATTTTTTTCGGATTTTTTCGGATTGCTTTGATTTATCCCAATTGAAAAATCCTATTACTACATCATCAAGCCGCCCTTGGGCCCAACGGGCTGTACAATGAGGGCCTAGGTACACGCCTGACAAGCTCCGTGTCGGGTGGGTCTCCCGGGCCCATTACACATGCACTTATATGTGGGCAGAGACTAAATTGTTATTTTATTAAAAAATTCCCCCGGGCTTTAACTTTCTAATCGTAAGTCCGATTCGGGCGATTCTTAGACTGTTAGAAAGCTCTCAAGGTCTACTATAGGTTGGGATATGGTTTGGGTAGGTTTGGGATAATTTTACTAACTCTAGATTGCCTATTATCAAGTACGGTTTTCGTGATCCTTTGGCCTCAAAATCGAGGTTTTTAGGAATTCCCTTAGCCAAAATTTCTAAGGAGGTATGTACAATCGCCCCTATTTAACATTCACTTGGGGTACCAAGTGAATGACAAAGAGTAGACCCTTGAGACATGATAGGAAGGAAAAACTTTGTAAGGGATCATTCTTTTAAATGACCAGTACCCTTTGGTAGGCGATACACCGATAGATATTTTTGATCCGCAAAACATCTAACTGACACTGTTATCTTTGAGTCAGTGGAGTTGAGAGCTCTCCAACAATCAAGATCTGAAGTGACAGGCAATACGAACCATGTTATCTTTGAGCCGGTGACACTTCTTGTTGTAGTCACCCTAATGCAACCTGAAAGGCTGCCAGTGAAGCCATCTTCAACTTTAGTCATTTTTCTTAGGGTCTAGTTCTCCAATCGAATGGGATTCTGATTTGGAAGAATTAATGAGATGATGAATTGCTGGCTAGTTGAACTTCTTGGTTCGCCTTGGATTCTAATTCTTGGTGTCCACAAGTTCAGACTTTTAATTTGGGAACCTATGGGTTGGTATTTGGTTTTCTTAAGGTTTGTAAGCATGGCAATCTGGGATTTGATAGTGGTGAAAACATCATATCTAAGCCTCCATGAAACTCCTTCTTTTTAAAAAATATTTTAGAAAGTTTTGAAGATTCATAGGAATTTGAAATAAATACGGTTTTGAGCTACGTTTTAATCAAAGAAATTGAATTTTTTAAAAACTTCACATAACATATAGGAAAATTTTTGAAGATGGATGATAAATTCAAAAAAACAGGTTTGGTAAGAAGTTTAGGTTCATGCTACCATGGAGCTCTCTCTTTTCTTTTTACTTTTTTATTTTTTTCCTTTTTTTCCACAAATTCATTTGTGGAAAGTGATTCACATAATGCAATTAGAAGGTTTTATTGAGGACAAATGGTGCCTTGAACATTGAGATCAGTGTGCAAACAAATTGTGGATAATTGTACAACGTTGAATATCTCCTTCGATTTGTGACATGAATATCTAATTTGATCACATTTATAGTGAGATTGATTTTGTAGCATAACAACTTGCCAAATGAGGCAATTCAATTCCTATATTAGGGGCGTGTTTGATAACTGGAAATGTCTTCCTAGACTTTGAGAACTTCTAAGTTTGTGTTTGATAAAAAAATTGAACTTCAAAGAAAACTTCAATGGATTGTTCCATGTTCCAATATTCTTGGAACTTTGTTTTGTGAACCCCCGCCCGATAACCCTAGCTCCATTTCGCAGCCGAGAGAAGCAAGTTCTCCGCCACCATCTCTTCACAGAGGTTTGAACTCTCTCTCCGCCATCTCTTCACGGAGGTTCGAACTCTCTCTCCGCCATCTCTCAGAGCTCGCGGTTCGCAGATAGCGCTCTGTCTACCATCTCTCACACAGGTTTGAGCTCTCTCACTCAAGCTTGGTGGAAGCTATAGGTTTTAAATATTTGGCAAAAGCCCTAAATTTGGCAAAAGCCCTAAATCTGTGGTGGAAGTTGTAGGGTTTAAATTTTTGGCCAAAGCCCTAAATTTGTCTCTGACTTATTGTAAAAGTTCTAAATTTTCAAATAGTTTTTTGTTTTTTAATTATCTTCTCTTTTTTAATCATTTGTGTAGTTCTATGGCTTTCTATTTCTTTATTAGTTATGCAATATTGATTTTTATTTTCTTGGTTTGAGTTTTTCGATTCATTATCTGAACTGTGGTTTGTTTAGCTATGATGATAGAGAATAATAGGATCTCCATGATAGTTTTTTCCAATTAGGGAAAAGTGCTGTATATATTTGCTTTCGGACTGATTGTAAGAAATGAATGAAAACTCTTTTCAAGAGAAAAACGAATAAAATTTAGCATGTTGAAAAACAATGGTCACTGCAACCTCAGCATGTATTAGTTCTTTTGTTTTGTTCACATTTGTTATTCACATTGGTCGCAAGCATTGCTACAGTGACCCATTTTATAGGAAATTAGCATATGATGAAACAATAGGTTTGTTCGTATTGGACAATAATCCTTGTGAGCTTATTTGTTTTTAGCTAAAACAGGAATTTTTCTCCATTAAAAATTTTAGATTTTTGTTTTACTTGGATGATGTTCATATTAGATAATAATCTTTGTGAGGTTTTTTTTTTTTGAGCTAAAACAGGGATTTGTCTCCATTAAAAAATTTAAATTTTTTTTACCTGGATGATGATGATTGAATGGACTATATTTTCTATACGGAATTTGATTATAGTGTACTTTCCCATAAAGCAATACTTGTTGATTAGTTGTTATTAGATGTTGATGAATGACTTATTTTTGTTGAGGTTGAGCTTGATTGTGATGCTATTTAATCACCTGTGAATTTGTGATTTGATATGGTTTAGTTGACAAATTCTTTTTTTGCATCTCTCTGTGTGATTGTTCTTGGTTTTTTTACTCTGAGCTTTGATCTCTATTTACAAATATTTTTTAGATGGAACATACTTTTTTTATGAGCTCTGTTTAAATCTATTGATCTCTGCTTTTGGTCTTGTTTTTTTTCCTCTGAGCTCTAATCTCTGTTTACAGTTATTTTTAGATGGAACATACATTTTTTATTTAGCTTTATTTAAATATATTGATTTTTATGTTTGTTCTTGAGTTCTTGAAGCAAAGAGCTCTTATTCTCAATGTTATTGATCTATGTATTTGTTCATGAGCTCTTGATGCAAAGATCTCTTATTATCTCCGTGTTATTTATCTTGAGGTATGTTATTGACTCTGATTTTCTTCATCTTTCTCTCACTATCGCTTATTTGAGCTCTGATCCTTCTTATTGAGGCAAAAATCTATTTTTTGTTATTTTTTTATGTTTGAGTTTGTTGAATTTTACTTAGCTCAAATTATGAATGTTGTAGCTACCATGCTCTTTTTGTTACCTTTCTTTTTTTAATGAATAATGCTTATAGGTTCATGATATCTGATATAATTTTTCTAAGATATACAACTATGATGTGGATTTGTTTATATCTTTTTATGCAAACAAGATGTGTATGAATTACCAAATATAATTTTTTGTATTTGGGTTTTTTACTACTTTCTCTGTGATATAGTGCTAACCTTGCTTCCTATTTGTGAATAAAATACTAAACACAAATTGGAATTGAGAATTATCTTGCTTACTTTTATGTGAATTTTGTTTTTGGATTTTGTGAGTTTTACTTAGCTCCGATTATGAATATTGTAGCTACAATGGTGGGGTTGAATGATTATATAGAATATAATAGATCTATGGTTTCTCTATAATAGGATGGACCCACACACGTCATCAAGCATAATGAATGAGAATATAGGATCCAAGAGAAACCTGCAATGGACACAAGTAGAAGAAGATTATTTCATTGAACTTATAGAGAATGAGAGCAGGGCTGTAGGGAAAGCAGCGGGGAGGTTTAAAAAAGGTGTGTGGAAATAGATGGTAGAAGCAATGACAATTAAATATGGGTCAGTAAATACAGAAAGTAGGTTTAAGGAGCAAGCATAAGTTCTTCATAAACATGTACAACGAATTAAAAAAACTTATGGTTGTATCCGGGTTCAGATGGGATGAAAATAGGAGGATAGTAACTGCCGAGAGTGTTGATTGGAATGACTTAACGGTATGTAATCACTAATTTGCATAAGCTTTTAAAATGTTGAATATGTTTAAATACGAATATCGCTAAAAATAATTTATGGTCTTTCATATGCAAGCGAATGATTGGGCCAATAGATATCATAACAATACTTTGCCTGAATATTCGCTGCTAAGTAAGATCTATGGGGGCAGCATGGCAGATGGGACTTGCAAATCGACTGGCAGCAACATTAGAATTGAGTCAGAAAGGTCAAACACTGTATTATCTAATGAACCCCCCTTAGAAGTCCAGATCCAATCTAGCTCATCCTCATCTGATGACCTAGTATCATCTGGCTAAAAAAGAAGACGGTCACAAACTCCGATAGGAACACATCATCGATCAAAGCAACCCACTTTCAATGACTCCATGACTGAAGCCATGACAAAGATGACCAATAGCATTGAGATGCTAGTACGTGACACTGCAGGTGAGATGCTAGTACGTGACACTGCAGGCAACATCAATACTCTTGTGGTAGATGGTCCCAAGGCTAGGAGAGAGGCCTTAAATATTGTTGAAGGCATGTGGAGAGCAGGTGAAGTTGGTGATACTCTTCTTATAACGGCAGCAAGGATCTTCCAAGATTCTACAAAGGTGGAGATGTTAATAAACTTGGAGGATCGAAGGATGCAAAGGGCTTACTTGGAGGAAGAGATGAAACACCTCTAAATACTTGATTGACTATGTTTACTTTATGATTTCCATATTATAAATATGTATGTGGATGACTTCTTTCATTTGTATGTAGATAGTTTCTTTCATTTTAATGTCAAAGATTGCTTCTTAGTTTTCATTATGGATGTGGATGGCTTCTTTCATATTATAGTTTGATAAAGATTACTTTATGGTTTGCATTTTGTAAATATGTATTGGATGAGTTCTTTCATTTGTATGTGGATGGTTTCTTTCAATTTAATGTTAAAGGTTGCTTCATGTTTTTCTTTATGGATGTGGATGGCTTCTTCCATTAATGGTGTGATTAAAGATTGCTTTAATGGTTTGCATCTTATAGATATATGTACATGGATGGCTTCTTTCGTTTTAATTTCAAAGATTGATTTCATTTAATGGTTTGATTAAAGATTGCTTTAATGGTTTGCATCTTATAAATATGTATGTGGATGGCTTCTTTCATTTTAATGTCAAATATTGCTTTCATTTAATGGTTTGATTATTTATGGTTTGCATCTTATAAATATGTATGTAGATGACTTATTTCGTTTTAATGTCAAAGACTGCTTTTATGGATGTGGGTGGCTTCGTTCATATAATGGTTTGATTAAAGATTGTTTTATGGTTGTGGATACCTTCTTCCATTTCTAGTTATGGATCCCCAACGGTGTCGGTTGATGGTAATATTATGTGCTTCATATACAATGTGCTTTGCATAGTGGTACATCACTACGCAAAAGAGGAGTGTTCATACTTCAATTTTTTTTAGGCCCACTTATGTCCAATACTTGCTGTCAGGGCACCATTGTAAGTACTTCGACCAATTACGAATGGAAAGATGTGCTTTTATCAGTCTATGCAATTTGTTAAAGGAGATGACAAACATTACAGATACAAGATATTTGGCAGTTGATGAGCAAGTAGCCATATTTTAAGCACCGTCACATAAGATCAACAGAATAGGGTGGTCTAGGAATGGTTCCAACATTCAAGGCAAACCATAAGTTATTACTTCCATAGAGTTTTACAAGCTATCGTACAATTGGAACCCTTATTCCTGCAACCATCAAGCAATGAAACACAGGCCCACATTCTGGTAAAACACTACGATTTTACCTATATTTCAAGGTATGTGAGTGTCAAGTAATCCACATTGTTGTAATATATAATAGTATGATTTTTTCCTCTTAATAGAATTGTGTCGAAGCTATTAACAGGACTCATGTCCCTGCTCGAATTCGTAGTCGATTGCATAATTGTTTCCAAAACATAAAAGGTTTTCTAAACCAAAATATTATAGTTGTGGTTGGTTTCGATATGCGCTTCCATTATGTACTTGCAGGTTGGGAAGGATCCGCATCAGATTCTAAAGTCCGATATGACGCAATTAGTAATGAAGGCAGTAGGCTTGCAGTGCCTGAGGGCAACTCTGTTCTAACCTATGTTTCGTTGCTTCGGTTTGCACAATATTTCTAATATAATATTTGGCCTTACAATATACTCATTACACAAACATGGCACAGATGGTGGGTATTCTACTATGTGTGGTTTCATAAGACCATATCGAAGAGTCCGTTACCATCTAAACGAATTTATTTCAAGCCCACGAGCTCCTCAGAATCATGAGTTATTCAACAAGCGGCATTCCACGCTTAGAAATGTGGTGGAGAGGACGTTTGGACTTTGGAAGGCCAGATTTCTTGTACTCAAGAATCAAATACAGTATCCTTTACGAACACATGTTGATGTAGTTATTGCATGTGCAGTATTGCATAACTACATCGTGATGACACGGGAAGTCGATAGCAGAAGAGAGCTGTGTTTTCGAATGAGGGTTGAGAGTCAACTCATAATTGACGTAGATGATGGTTTTTCGCAATTGGTTCAAGTGTACATTGATCATGACGTTGGCATCAGTCTGGGAGATGCCATGGTGACACAATTGTGGGAGGCCGACCTAAATCGCTAGCACTTGAAATTAACTTTGATCTACATTTTATATGGACCTTATTTTCTGGCCACAAATATTGAGTCCTCGTCCAATGTTGTCTTCATTCTATTGCATTTTGAATTATGTATGTTTAAACTATTACAGGTTATTGTTAAATGGGCTGGTTTTGTACATGGTTTTCTTTATGGATGCATGTATTGTGAATATTGCTTGACATGCATCACAAATGTCTTAACTGATAACATACAAATATTGTATGCCATTATAATCTTAGTGAGAGAGAGAGAGAGGGAGCCAACAAATATTTGTGTGCATGACTTGTGAATGACATATATTTTTGAATTGTGAATGATGTATATTTCTTAGGCTGGGATACGGATGCATCAGTGTTGAATGTAAGTAGTGCTCAAGTTATTACATGTTATTCTTGAATGGGTTGATTTCTTACTGCATTGTACATGTGTGTTTGAATATTGAGTTTTTTGATTCATTTTTGGAACTGTGGTTTGTTTTGCTATGGTGATAGAGAATAATAGGATCTCCATGAATAATTTTTCCAATTAGGGAAAGGTGCTGCATATATTTGTTTTCTGACTTATTGTAAAAAATGAATGAAAATTCTTTTCAAGAGAAAAATGAATAAAAATTAGCATGTTGAAACAATGATCATTGCAACCTCAGCATGTATTAGTTCTTGGAAACCAAAATGCATTTTTATCATGTGGTGTTAGTGGTAGACATATACAAATGTAACTCTTGCCAACGTAATGAAAACCAATATTTTCTCTAATCCAATATAGATACTTAGTTCTTCTTTAACTTTCTAGGAGATTATCAAATATATAAACCATAAACTTCTTAACTTCCCATGAGGTTATCAAACATAGAAACCTGGAACTTCTTAACTTATCAGGAGGTTATCAAACACATAAACCAGGAACTTCTTAAGTTCACAGAATTTAAGAACTTCCAATTACAGTTCATGAACTTGCTTCCAGTTATCAAATAGGCCTTAGAAGTAGCTTCTTTTACATGACTAATGGCGCTAGTCCCTACATCAAGTTGCACAAATTTGGAAATGACCTATCTCTTATACATTACAGGCTTTTATTATATGGTCGTACAAGATAAAATCCTTATGGCTGACAATTTCATTAAGAGAGGTAAGGTGCTGCCCAATGTCTGCCTTATGTATAACAAAGATGGATAAACTGGAGCCAATACTTTTTTCGATTGTTCTTTGTTTCAAAGATTTGGAGTTGGAGCTTCTAGCAATTGGGAGTTGTGTTAGCAATGCTTTAGAGTATGTTGGACGTCCTCCCTCAGTTGTTTTTGCTAGGTCTGTGTAAGGTGGGTAAGACAATTTGAAAAATTATTAGGCAAGCTATTCTTTGGGAGGTGTGGAAAGAAAGAAATCGTCGGACCTTTGACAGTAAATTCTTGCTTTAAGAGAGACTCTTGAATGACATTAAGCATACTTTATGGCAAGAAATGATGGGGTATTATGGAGGTTGACATTTCATGAAATCTTTCTAATCTCTTCAAACTAGGGGTGGTGAAGTTTGGCTCAAGGGGAGATGGAACCACTGGTGCAAAGCTGTTATAAGCTTAATTTTGATGGGAATCCATTTGGTAATCCGGGACAGGCTTGTCTTTTGGTGGGGTGTCAGAGATTGGAACTATAATGTTATTTTTTGTTATACTGGTTCGTGCAAGATTACTAGTGCCAATCATGCCGAATTAGCCTCCCTTTTACAAGGTTTGAAGCTCTTTAAGGATAAGATTGTAGGGCATTTTTCTGTGGTGGAGGGTGACTCTTTAAATGTTATTAAGTGGTGCAATAAGGAGCAATGTTTTTTTTTTCGCAATTGAGATATCGTTGGCTTCAAATTTTAGATCTGGTGGCTTCCTTAAGGGTTTTTTTTTTTATCAAGTGTATAGGGAGTCAAATGAGATAGCCGATGTTTTGGCTAAGAGGGGGGCTATTCTTTCTTCGCTTTTGGTCTCGGAAGATGTTAATTCCTTGATGTAGTTTATCTCTTTTTTAATAAGAATTTTGAATATTGTAAAAAAAAAATATATCCTAATTTAGTTGTCAATAAGTTGTTGAAATTAGTTGAGTTTGTGGAGAGTAGGAAAAGAGCATGCGATGTTGAACAGAGAAAGGTCCACCATCTTAGGGACTTTTTTCTTTTTTGGTTGCATATGGTTATGGCCGGTAGCACGGGTTGGGTGTCACTTGGATGGTTTTGGAGACCAAACGATTGGCCCTTAAATGGGAATCCCTAAAGTAGCTTTAAGGTCCTTATCATTGCTATATTTTCAAAGGAATATCGTTTCATAAGGGTTGTTGTAAAGTATCCATCTTAAAGATAGATGCAAGTAGCAGTTCTATCTAAAAACAATAGAAACTAACGGTCCAAATGTTTTTTTACTAGAATCAGTATTTTTAGTTTTTATTTTTTTTATTTTTTTTTATATTCATGATCGCCATGTTAGAGATTAAATATTGTTAAAAATTAAGTATTAAAATCCATCTCAAAAATAGATTTAGTAAGAGGCCCACATTTCTACATATGCAGGCTTGGCCGCATAGAAACCGGGTCCATAATCAAAGTTCATACTACCAATACGAAGGCAATTATCCGGGTTTCAAGCCCACTCATAATTCACACCACAAGCTTCAATTGTTGCATCTTTATCTTCAATATTTGTTTCTTAGGTTTCTTTTATTGCTCGATGGCAACTACTAAGGATGTTGGTCCCCTACCTACCAAGATAACTAAAACAAATAGAGATGATATTTAAGATGTAGAAAAAGTTTATATAAGGTTGCAATAGAGGCACCTCAAAAATCCATGGTAAAAGGTTGTTTTAACATTGAAACTAATTGATCATCTCGACATTGAGATGTATGAATATGAAAAAAAATAAATGATTTTGAGTCCTAGAAATAGTGCATCTTGCAACACATAATCTAGACCATCCATTTTCAAGATTTTCATATATTTATAGATCTATTTGATTTTAACCATTTTTTGAGTTTAAAATTTTATAATTAGATATTAAAATAGATTTTCAGATAATGCTAAAAAAATTTATATCAAAATTACATGTTGCGATAAATTTTGGAGTTGCTCATTAATTGGATTGTTTAATGTTGCAACCTTATAGAAACCGCACCCTTAAGATAAAGGATATCGTAAATTATAAGATAGTTGGGCTAGAGTTATTTGATCCCTATTCTTAATGTCCGCAGCTATTCAATATTCAATGACAAATAGTGTCTAAAAAGAACGAATTGTGGATCGGCCACATATTGATGGCTGATCTAGATTGATTTGGGTGTTATCTACGAAAAATACAAATTTAGTATGAGAACCTGATTGTTCTTAGGTATTTCTCGATGTAAATTGGGCGATTCCGTGCATGAATCTTGATTTTGAAAAAAATTGATTGGTTATCTATGGTTTAAGAAATGGTGGCATATATGACAGCACAATATAGTTGTAAGATAAACAAGGGAACTCCCTTTATGCAAATTGCGCAGTGCTCATATGAGACATCTAGGTCAACTTTAGCCCTTCACACGTCCAAGCATATAAAGGATGCTTGAGCCATTTGGCCACCGCTTTCTTTCTCTCTCTCTACAGTTGGTTTAACTTTAAACAAAGTAAAATTGGAGAATGATTTCATGTCACGGTTGTATAGTAATATCATACAATAATTTTTAAAAATTATATTTGTGTCATTTATTTGATCTCAATTTCGAACTCGTTTTATTCTATTAAACAACTACAATAAAAAAGAAAATTTGAAAGTGTACTTTAGAAAGTATTATTTTAGCCCAATAAACATAAGCCATCCATTTTGTTAAGGTGCTTAGATCTAGATCTTAGAAGAATTTTCCTCTTTTTAAAATTTTTAGATAGTTTTGTTATCATTAGAAAAACAATGTTGAAAAAGGAAAAAAGTAGTTTTGAGTTCATGAAGGCCTAGATCTTGAAATTGACCAAATGAATGGTCTAGATTCATTGTTGGAGGGCTTCATTTTAACCATATCTATGATGCAAATTCAATATTTTTTATTTTTTTTTGGAAACTGACTACTGGGATAAACAGAGTGTATGTACACTTTTTTAGGTTATACAACTACTACAAACATAGTTTTTTAGAAGTATTGATGAATTATATTACTATACAACCATTGCATGAAATCATTCCCTTTTAAAGTTCAAATATATCATCAGATCGACCCAGATTCAATCTAGGTCATTGGGCTCATTTTTACTTGTGAGCCCACTAGCTCATGTTCCATATATATATATATGATCAACTCGACTTAAATGATGAATCCTTTAAATTTTGGACAAAAAATCCAACCTTAAAATTTTATATATTTAAGGTGAATTTTAGAGGGGACCGCACGTGTATATATATGACTATAGAAACCCCGTCCAAACAAAAAAGAGTGGCTTAACTCCCGATCGAAAGAATCTATTTCGCCGGGCCTAGGCCTGCCCGTCCCTTTAATAAGTTTTATATTTTATATTTTTATTTTTTTATTTTTATTTTCATTTATTACATATATTTCTTATTTGTAGTAAACAAAAAAATATTTTTAAAAAATTTAGTAAGTCAATGTAATTTAAGATTTTTTAGAAAGAGAGATTGGGTTTTTAGAAAGAGAAAGAGATTAGGTTTCTAGAGAGAGAATGAGTTTCAGAGAGATTGGATTTTTAGAGAGAAAAAGAGAGATTAGGTTTCTAGAGAGAGAGATTGGGTTTTTAAAGGGAGCAAGAGAGATTGGATTTTTAGAGAGAAAAAGAGAGATTAAGTTTTTAGAGAGAGAGATTGGGTTTTTTAAGGGAGCAAGAGAGATTGGATTTTTAGAAAGAAAAACAATGTAGTTTTACAAAGAGAGATTGGGTTTCTAAGGAGAATAGGATTTTAGAGAGCGAGGCAGGGAGAGAATAAAACTAGAAAATTGATAAAAAGAAGGAAGGTTGAGAGAAAAATGCCCTCTCTCAAAGGTCTGCAAGGGAATCCACCCCCAAAACAATATCTTACAAGAGACCAATTTTTATTCAATTATTTACAATGAAATGAGATGTCCCTTTAAATAGACTAAAATAAGATAACCAATAAAAAAAGCTTCTCTCTACACCTATCTCTATTTTCTCTCTCTCATATTCATGTGCCAAAATTGGGCTTCTAAATAGCCACGTTTTCCCTCTTATGTTTTACTCAAAAAAACCCTCCTAAGTTCGTTATTGTTGATAGAGATTAACTCTCTTCTAAATTTATCTTTATCCTAATTATATCCCTCAAACTAACCTAATCGATACAAGATAAAGATAATATAAACTCTAAAGTGTTGCCCTGCTAATTATCCCTGCGCATTCCCTAAATAAAAGAATAATTAAAATAATTCTAATAAATAACCCTATACACAATATAAACTCTAAAGTGTTACCCTGCTAATTATCCCTGCGCATTCTCTAAACAAAAGAATAATTAAAATAATCTTAAGAAATAACCCTAATAATTTCCCCTTATTATGTCATTGTCTTTTCTTTCCCTCTTGGGTTCTGCGACCCTTCTTTGACACAGTCACGAAGGGGCATGGTTGATTCATTCCCCCAGTTGAAAGGAACTCGACTCCGATGAATTGACTTCAACATATATGCGATATAAGTCTGGATCAACTCTTTTGAACTCTGGCTCAAAAATCCACGTGCTATCAGAGTATGACCTGCTCTTTCATTTGACTAGAAATTGACGATAGGAATCCTTTTGAGTTTAAAAGCTTTTAGTCTTCAAAACTTGCTCAATTTCCTCATCTTTCTTCCTTGGTTATTTCTTCATCATATCAACTACATCTTCTGCAACTTCTAGAGGGTCTCCATGAAACTCAAATAAGTCAGGAATATTAAATATCGGGGAGATATCCAATGCTTTTGGTAATTCTACCTTATGTGCATTATTCTCATATTGCTTCAAGATGAGGCAAGAACCTGCTTTCTTGGACTTGAGTTTATTATAGGTTCCCAACGGAAACCTTTCATTTTGCAAATACGTCATTACTAAGTCACTCTTCTTGAAAATCTTCTCTCTTCTATGCTCATTTGAGGCTTTTTGATACTTTGCATTATTCTCTTCAATTTTCTTCTTGATTTGAGCTTGCAAATCTCGAATATGCTCAGCAAAAGCATTGGCATCATCACTTATCTTACCTGGCATGGGTAATAACACTAGGTTCAGCACATGATTAGGCGTCCACCCATTAACAATGTCAAATGGTGATTTTCCTGTAGATCAATTTATTGAACTGTTGTAAGCAAACTCAGCCTGAGGCAAAACGAGGTCCCACTGAGATATGTTATCACCAACAATACTCCTCAAGAGGTTACCAAGGCTCCTATTTACTACTTCGGCCTGCCCATCTGTTTGAGGATGATAGGCATTGGAAAATTGAAGTTTGGCTCTCATGCGCTTCCATAAAATGTGTCAAACATGGCTTAAAACTTTTGTATCCCGATTAGATGTAATAGACTTAGGAACATCATGTAGCATTACAATATCTTTAAAAAAGAGATTTGCGATATATGTAGCATCCATAGTTCTTCTCCAATAAATAAAATGTGTCATTTTGAAAAATCGATCAACAACAATAAAAATAAAGTCCATACCTCATGTGGTACGTGGAAGTCTAAATATAAAGTCTATAGAAATATCAACCCATGGGGCATTTGGAACAGGAAAAAGAGTATAAAGACCTGTATTTTGTGTGTGACCTTTAGATACTTGGCAAGTTCAACATCGAGTCATAAATTGATCAACATCTCATCGCATACCTGGCCAAAAATATTTTTCTCCAACAATAGCCATAGTTTTGTCCTTCCCAAAGTGTCCACCCAAGCCGCCACCATGAAGTTCCATTATTATCTTCTTCCTTAGGGAGCAATCAAGTATACATAACCGTACACCTTTAAATAAACAACCATCATGCATGAGATACTCACCCATAGGGTTTCGCCCATCAACACACCTTTCAAGGACCTTGTTGAAAATTGGATCAACTTTATATTGCTTTTTATCACTTCAAACCCCAACACTTTCATAGATAAAGTTCTAAGCAACACTACCCTTCTACTTAAAGCATCAGCTACCTTATTTTAGGTTCCACCCTTGTGCTTTAATAGGAATGTGTGTTCTTGAGGGAAGGTCATCCACTTAGCGTGTTGTGCATTCAACTTTTTCTGGGAACTCAAATACTGGAGTGCTTCATGATATGAGTATAGAATAAACTCTCTATGAATCAGGTAGTACCTCCAGTAATGTAAGGCTTACACCATTGCATAAAACTCGAGGTCATAAACCGAATACTTCTTACGTGCATCATTCAATTTCTCACTAAAGAAAGTCAATGGTCGTCCCTCTTGACTTAGAACTGCCATTATGCAAACATTTTTTGCATCAGTTTCAACCTCAAACACCTTAGAAAAATCTGGTAAGGCAAGGACTGATGTTTGCATCATCTTTTGTTTAATTAGAGTGAAGCTTTTTTCAGCAGCCAGACTCTCTGAAAACTTTTTAACCCTCATACAATCAGTCACTGGTATTATTAGAGTGCTGAAATTTTTGATAAATCGACGATAAAAGGTCGTTAAGCTATGAAAAGAACGCACCTCAGTGAGTGACTTTGGCACCGACCACTCAGTTATGACTTTCACTTTTTCTTGATTCACCTTAATTCTCTCAGATGAAATAACATACCCCAGAAAAACGACATTGTTTGTTATAAATGAGCATTTTTTCAAATTCACAATAAGTGATTCTTTCCTTAGCACATCAAAAACTTGTTCCACGTGGTTAAGATGATCATGTGGATTAGCTCTAAAAACCAAGATATCATCAAAATAAACCACAACAAATTTGCCAATATAAGGACGAAGTACCTCAGTCATTAGGCGAATGAACGTGCTTGGTGCATTAAAAAGTCCCAATGACATCACAAGCCACTCATATAGTCCATCTCGAGTTTTGAATGCGATTTTTCCTTCATCTCCAAAACGAATCTGAATTTGATGGTACCCACTCATTAAATCAATCTTTGAGAAACCTTGGCTCCATTAAGCATATCTAACATATCATCGAGCCTAGGTATGGGAAATTGATACTTGATTGTGGTTTTGTTGATTGCCCGACTGTCCACGCATATCCTCCATGACCCATCTTTTTTGGAGTTAGTAATGCAGGGACGGTACATGGTGACATGCTTTCTCGAAGCAATCCTTGCTTTAAGCAAAGCAACAACTTGTTTGTGCAACTCCTCATGTTCCATGAGGCTCATTCTATAATGGGTCAAATTTGGTAGGCTAGATCCGAGCACCAAATCAATGTGATGTTGAATATTTCTCATTGGAGGAAGACCATCAGGTAATTCTTCAAGCATCAAATCTTTATACTTATCAAGTAGAGGTTCAAGAGACCTAAGAATTGTAATCGGTGTAGAATTTTCTTTTGCAACCAATACATAAATCACATCCATGTCCTTGTTGTCCCCTTATAAATTTTGAACATTAAACAACTTTGAACCCTCCTCTTTAGTGGATTTGGGTGTAAGAAGTTACTTCATAAGGAGGAGTATTATATTAATACCAACATTAACAAAAGACTAAGTGTTTGGCCTAGTTTTATGTATCATATCATGATCATAAAGCCATGGTCTAACAAGTAATATGTGGCATGCATCTATAGATGCTACATCACACCACATTCTATCTTTATTATTAGCACCAATGGAAAAAGAGATTAAACAACGAGTAAGAACTGGTAGCTCACCTCCTTTCTTGAACCACTGGATGTGATATGAGCGTGGGTGCTTATGTTCCTTCAATTGAACACCATCTCTTTAGACACAATGTTTTCACTGCTCCCACCATCAATTAATATTGTGCATAACTTACCTCCTAATATGCAAATTGTTCGAAAAATATTATGTCGCAGCCACTTCTCATCCTCGTTAGGTATTGAGGTTGATAACATAGTTCGCTGGACAACTAAGACTTCACCCTATTCATCTCCATACAAATCCTCAACTTCACCTTTGACAGGCTTAGTCCCACCATAAGACTGGTTCGTCCCAATATCACCTTGGCCTTCATAGGTGTATCCTTCATCAACTTCTTCTTCATAATTTTCTTCAACCAAATTAACTTTTACAAGGGGTTGATGTGAGGGGCAATTGAATGTCATATGTTCAGGTTGTTGGCACTTGAAACACACTATTTGTGTATTATCACGAAATGTTTTATGTCCTCTCAACCCTCTTCCAACACCACCTCTCATCATATTAGAGTTTGGCCTAATTGGAAAATTCTGAGAGGTTTGATTTCCATGCCCTATAGGTGGTCTTCTAAAGGTTAAAACTTGCTGCCCCTGTATTGAAATAGGGCCTCTTGTCACTGAGCTATTTCTCCCAAGACTTAGATTGACTATTTCCTCTGCTTTGAGGGCCAAAGTATATGCATCAAACATCTTATAGACATCTTTGAAGTCCAATTTATTCTGAATGTCTTGATTTAGCCCATTCAAGTAACGACTTATTTTTTGATCTTCATACTCTTGTAAAGTTGCCTTAGATGTCAAAATATAGAACTCTTCAATATAGTCACTTACCGACTTTTCACCTTGCTTGAGGCTTTGACACCTTTGGTACAAAGTTCGGGCATAATTTACTGGCAAAAATTTTCGGGGCATCTTCGTCTTCATCTTTTCCTACGAATTAATCTTTTCCTTGCCTTGTCGAAGACGATCATGTTGCAAATAATCCCACCAAACCAATGTATAGCCAGAAAATTTTGTGGCTACTAATTTTACTTTTTTGTGATCTGCAATATCTTTGTACTCAAACACTTTCTCTACTTTACTTAGCCAATCAAGAAAATCATCAGCATGCAATCGATCATAAAACTCTGGAATAGTAATTTTAATTTCAGGTTCTCTTTCTCTTTCCAACAATCAAAGAATTCGTTCATTGAATTCGTTATTAGCCGGGGCCACTCGAAGTTGGTTAGGAACAAGATGCAGACCTCTTTCATCTCTATTGCCTTGAGTTCCAACGCTAGTCTCCGGATTCCTTCCATCTTGAAGCTGAGCAAACCTTTGCATAAGCTCATCGACTTTTGCAGCTACAGGCACTAATTGGTCTACTATCTCTGCTAGGGCTTGAACTAATCCAGTTAATACTTGTAATCCATCGAGGGGTGTCTCTTGTGAAGCCATTGGACCCCGCTCTGATACCAATTGATGCAGGGAGGGAATAAAACCAGAAAATTGATAAAAAGAACGAAGGTTGATAGAAAAATGCCCTCTCTCAAAGGTCTGCAAGGGAGTCCACACCTAAAACGATCTCTTTCAAGCGACTAATGTTTATTCAATTTATAAACTGATTTACAATGACAGGAGATGTCTCTTTAAATAGACTAAAATAAGATAACTAATAAAAAAAACTTCTCTCTACACTTATCCCCTTTTTCTCTCTCTCATATTCATGTGTCAAAATTGGGCTTCTAGATAGCCACGTTTTCTCTCTTATGTTTTACCCAAAAAAGCCTCCTTAGTTGGTTATTGTTGATAAAGATAAACTCTTTTCTAAATTTACCCTTATCCTAATTATATCATCAAACTAACCCAATCAATACAAGATAAACACAATATAAACTCTAAAGTGTTGCCCTGCTAATTATCCCTGCACACTCCTTAAACAAACGAATAATTAAAATAATCCTAATAAATAACCCTAATAATTTTCCTTTATTATGTCATTGCCTTTTTTTTTTCCTCTTGCGTTCTGCGACCCTTCTTTAACCCTATCACGAAGGGGCATGGTTGCATAAGAGAGATATTGGGTTTTTAGAGATAAAATGGGTTTTTAGAGAGAGATTGGATTTCTAGAGATAGAATGGATTTTTAGAGAGAGAAACATAGATTAGGTTTCTAGTTAGAGGACATGGGTTTCTAGAGAGAGAAAGAGAGATTGGGTATCTAAAGAGAGAGAATAGGTTTTTAAAAAGAGCAAGAGGTGGGTTTCTAGAGAGAGAATGAGTTTTTAGAGAGATAAATAGAAATTGGGTTTTTAGAGAGAGAATAGGTTTTTAGAGAGCGTAGGAGAAATTGGATTAGAGAGAAAACAGGTTTTAGATAGAAAGGGTTTTTGGAGAGAGACCGATTGAGTTTCTAGAGAGAGAGAGAGAGAGTTTTTAGAGAGAGCAAGGGAGATTGGGTCTATAAAGAAAGATAATAGGTTTTTAAAAAGAGATTTTAGGTTTTAAAGTGAATGAGTTTCTAGAGAGAGAGAATGAGTTTTAGATAAAGAGAGATATTAGTTTCTAGAGAGATAAAATGGGTTTTTAGAGAGAGCATGAGAGATTGAGTTTATAGAGAGAAGGATTGGTTTTTAGAGGGGGAATAAGATTGGGTTTTTTGAGAGAGATAATGGTTTTTAGATAGAGAAAAAAGAGATTGGGTTTCTAGAGAGAGAATGGGTTCTGAATTTTCAAAAAAATGTCTTAACATATATTTATTTTTATTTTTATTTAGCTTACTACAAACAAAAAAAGTTTGACGAGTGAAGATTTAAAATAATAATAAAAAAAACTTATAAATGGGTCGGGCCAAAATATTTCCAAGCGCACCAGCCTGGCCTGGCCTGGCCTGATGAACAATGTTTTACCACGACCCGACCCGACACGAAGCCTACAACAAGCACTAAAATAGGCCTAATAGCAACCCAGAAACTGACCCGGCCTAGAAGCCCGAAGTCCAACCCGGACCGTTGGCAGCCCTAATAAAAATGAAGTTGTTTTTTGATGAATTGATTATTATTATTTTAAAAAATTATTATTTTATTTGTCAGATATATAACCTTAGGATTGTTTGTATCTTTTCCTCTTAAATTTGCCAGGAGAGTTGCTTAGGATATTTATTTTAGATTTGAGGAATGATTTCATGCAATAGTTGTATACTAATATAATTTTTAGGACTTAAATTTTAAGGATATGTAATCTCTAACATAGAGATCATGAATATGAATAAATAAATAAAATTTAAAAACTAAAAATAACAATTCTAGTAAGAAAACATTTGGATCGTTAGTTTCCATTATTTTTAGATAGAACACCTACTTGCATCCATCTTTAAGATGGATGCTTTACATGTTCTGGGCCGCATATATTGGAATGCGGTCTTGCCTGTATGAAACAATTTTCCTAGTTGTATAGAAGAGGGTCTAATAGATGCCAAATTGTGTTGGGAAAAGTTTATATAGAGCCTAGGCTCTAAACAATCAAATTAGAGCCTACCTTCAACTAGTATCCAGAAATGTGATTTTAATACTAGAAATCTATGTGATAGCCTTAAAATACATGTTTATCTTTATTTTATAAAGTTTAAAGCTTAAAAAATAATGTAGATCGACAGATTTATGAAAACTTAAAAATCTTGAAAATTGACGGTCCAAAAATGCGTTACAAAATACAATATTTCTAAAACTTGAAGTCCATTTTTTTTCTCATGTGTCAATATGATCAATTTGAAGATATTTGGGCATCAAAACAATCAAATTTGAGCCTACATCAAAAATTTCGCTAGAAGCGGTTGTTTGATGCCTAAATATCCTCAAATTGATCATCTCGACTGCAAGAAGCATGGATGTGAGAAAAAAATGAATTTCAAGTTTTGGAAATAGTGTATTTTATAATGTATTTTTGGACTCTCAATTTATAAGATTTTCAAGTTTTTGTAGATCTGTCGATCTATATTATTTTTGAAACGTTAAACTTTATAAATAAATATAAAAATATATTTTAAAGCTATCATAAAATTTTTTAATATTGAAACTGTATTTCTTGATACTATTTGAAGGTACGGTTTAATTTGATTGTTTAGAGCCTAGGCTCTATACAAACAATCCGCACCCTAATTAAAAGCTTCGTCTAGGTCGAATGATGATACGACGGTATTAGCCATCGGATTGTGCATCTGATGATTCAGGGTAAAAGTGCACCTAGTCTCTAATAGGCGAGTCCGCTGACACACCAAATGAAGGTAAAAGATTTTCGGTGGGCCCATGACGATTCGGACGCGTAGTATCGGCACCCATCATCAAGTCAACAGCGTCGTTACGGATTTGCTTGTACTTTTTCGTTCTTTCCTTTCAAAACTTCAAAAATTATAATAAGTGACCACCAACTTTGTTTTTTAAATGACCAATTTATATCCAAGCCCTTTTTGGGGCGTTACAATTACCTATAGAAAATTCAATTTAGAAAGTCACCCCACAGCTCTACTGCCTTCCAAAACAAAACAAAGGCACAAAATATTTTTATAGAAATTTTTTTACATAAAAGAACTTATGCATGTGATTAAGTGCAAGAGATTTTTCACATTAATTTACTGTTAATATATATAAAAAATACATTGGGATCAATTGGTGTGAAAAATTCTAACACCTAATTACATTAGGGAGTTATTTTATGTGAAAATACTTTTACAAAATTTTTTCATGCATACCAAACGTGCTTTAGCCAAAATTGTATGCAATTTGGTCAGCCCTTAAATAGTGTATGGCGAATATTTCGATACGAAGCTCTTGTGACAATCCGGGGTAGGCTGGTTTTGGAAAATTCATAAGGGATCCAAATGGAGATGTGTTGGTATGTTATGCAAGGCCATGTGTTATCGCTAATTTTGCAGAGATTGAGTCACTATTACAAGGACTTCGATTGGTGTTATAGAGGTTTCAGACCGTTTCATGTTTTGAGTAAGGAGATTCTTTAAATGTCATCAAATGGTGAATGAGGGAACTGAAAACACCATGTAACCTTAGGCTCAAATGGGTGGACTCTTTGGCTAAAAGGGGAGCGCTCGGTTTGAAAATTGATTGTATCTTAGGTATTTGATTGTTCGAGTTTTGCTTATGTTGGTAATGTATTTATATTTAATGAAATAGAAGTACCCTTGTCACAAAAAATAGAAAAGATTTCGAAGCCTTACCCAAAATTGGTGTGGTATTCGTTGTCATTTTAGGGGTAACATTCTTATTTTACGCAAGAAAGGGGTAATTTTCTTAGTAGTATATACTTTCCCATTCATTTTGCAGGATTTAGTTTGGTGTCGAAGATATCGTAGGTCAAAAAGTAGTAGACTGGTTGCTCATTGATTCCGGATTAATGCAGTTCCGCTTTTGCATCTATCTATCTTTGGACCCATGTGTTTATATCTTCTTCCCCTCTCTTTCACATCATTTTTTTGGTCACACTGCAACTTCTGTTAGTTTCTCAGTTCCTTTCTATCGTTGCTTGGGAGCGTCAAAGGCAAGGCCCTCTCTCTCACTGAAAATATTCGAATTTGAGTGTTTAATATTCTTTTCATTCCATTTTTTTTTCTTCCTGTTTGGATCTCTGTTATGGATTCGGTTTATATGATGAAGAATAGAATGAGGTCTTTTTGCTTCTCTTATCCCCTGTTATCTTTTTTTAATATATTTTGAGCGTGCTTTAGCATGGGGAGTGGGTAATTTTTCTGTATAACATATGGTATACGGTTGCATTAAAAGGTTAGGAACGTAAACTTTTAAATCAGACTTCTTGGTTTTTCCTTGTGGGTCGATGTTTTTTATTGCTGCTTTGCATATTAAATTGTTGTTGTGATTTGATTCGTGTTGTTCCTTTGCTTATGAAGATAAGGACTGTAATTGGATGTCAAAATGTTGCATTTTCCGTTGTTTTATTTGTTTGCGAGAATACTATTCGGCAAGTCAGTGTTTGTTGATTGAATCGAGGCGAAATTCACTGTGGTTGGGCGGAGTCCAGAGGAACTCAGCCTCGGCAGGGTGCCAAGGCGATTTCTGTAGGAATTTATATTACTAAGGGTTTGGTATTGCGTCCATAGGCTGTGGGAGCTTAAAAGGTGCACCAGCGCCTTTTAATGGTTCAGATTGAAACAGCCTCATCCAAGGCTCAAAATTGAATTTTGTATTATATTTTTTTTTATTAAAAATGATTAATATAAAATTTGGTATTAACTTCATTTTTATGAGTAGAATTGAATAAAAATGATTAAAAAATATTTTAAATAGAAAAATGATCAAAATACCATTTTTCTATTTAAAATATTGATTAACTTAATTATATTTATAAAAATACACCTACACCAAAAAAATTCAAATAAATATATTATTTAAATAAAAAATAAAATATAAGACTAATTCTTGTCCATTGGATATGGCCTTGTGCACCCTTCCACCAATCACATGATGTGGACATGATTTTTTTCCTTAATTTGTGAAATTTTCTCATTATAGTTTCTATTTTCCTATTTTTTCTTTTTTCTAAAACAATTTATCAGAATTGTTTCAAGTTATAACCCAAATTCTTCCTTATTCCATATTTTTAGAACGTTTGTCCATCTTCATAGACTCCGAATGCCCCATATAACTTCTTTTGCTTTTTACCTTTATGTTTATTTTAAGTAAATTTGTAATTTTCCCCCCATGTTTTAGCCTTTTTTTATGCTCATACACTACTTCCAAGTCCACTCGGACTTGCTCAAGTTACTTGGCTCAGGCAGGCACCAAGCCTCAAGCCCCTGCTGGGTGTTTGAACTTTTGTCGTTCTATATATTATCTGGTGTCTTAAGGAATTATTGTGTCAGGTCCCAATTCTTTTATTAAAATCAGTTGAATGTTGGATTATAGAGCATTTATATGCAATTAGCATTATCAGGAACTTTAGAGACTTAGTATACAACAGGACCTGGTTTTGCTTGATTAGTTGTTGATGATTGCAATGCTACAGCGTAAGTTTGATTTCTACTGTTGACCTATGCAAAAGGAAAAATGAATTCCATATACTTACTATAGTCATTAAACATTTCTCAATTGGATTAATTAGGAATGGATGAATTCTTCTCCGTGACCCAATTCGTTCTAGAGTTTGGGTTTTTGAGCTAAGCTTTGTACTTTGTATTAAATAAGGCTAGACATTCTGCGACCTATTTTCGATGTTTGAGGCTGTTTTTGGCAACGATTAGTCATATAGGGTGGTATAGTAGTAATTTATACTGTATAACAATGATAGGCTTTATGGGTTCTTCTTTGTGTAAATTAATGTTCCATTCCTTTTTATTCAGCATCCTTTAGCATATTGCAAACTGACACGTAGTTTTTTTTCTTTTCTCTTCTGTTTTGAGAATATGAGAGACAATAAAGTTCTTATATTGAAATGACTTTTTTCTGTTATTCTGAAATGACTTTTTTCTTATTACAATTGTTAGAATGAAACAGAGAGGAGAGTACTGCCTTGGAGATTCGTATTCTACAAGTCATCATGTTGTTGTTGGTTTTATTTTGATTGCCATAAATTATATAACTAATGATATCCAACATGGTGGATGTAGTATGAACAGTTGACATGAACATTTCCCTGTAAAAGCAGACATTGAGCTGAGGAATAGGTTACATCATCCATCCATTGTCAAAAAAGGTGTTTGAGGTCACGTTTAGTTTACTGTTTGTAAACCATAACCCTGTAGTGAATCATTATATACTTTCCCATCTTTTATAACTCATAGTCCTAGTTTGTCATGTTTAAAAACCGTCCTTTCAAAATAAAATATGAGCTCTAAAAACCCCTAGTGAAGCCTCCTAGAGTTTGTTTTCCTCTTCCCCTTTATTCTTTCTTTTGTTGATTGCACACTCTGTCATTCTTTTATTGGTCTTACTGCAAGTTGTAGGAGTGTCTTTTGATGTTTTGCTCACTACAGAGACCTTTATTTGAATTGTACATGTAACATCAATAATTGCTTATGCAGAGTTGAATAATTTTGATTCATGTTATTGGCTTTATTAACCCAACTAAATTTAAATAGATTGGGGCAAGATTTCTATTTGTTTGTATTGTGATGCCAATTTTCTGACAGTCACTAGAGTCCGCAAAAGAAAGCAGCCATGGAAACCAGAACTAATGAGCTTGTGGCTTCAGTTAGGCTTGAGGTAGTGTGACTCAATTTTCCATTGAGGAAGATCTCAAATTGATTCAAAACATAAAAATTGATGGAAGAAATCATTTGCTTTCTCAAATTACTATCTAAAAAGTTCTCATATTGATTCAAGGTTCTATAAATTATATTCTAGAAGTTCATGCTTTCACATGTTTTGAGATATTGCTGACAAGTGTAGAAGAATTAACTGATTATGACATGTGGTTTGCAGGGGAGGTTTGCTGCAATTGCCATATGCTGGTTTCTTGGTAATGGATGTCTGTTTTCATGGAACAGTATGTTAACAATTGAAGATTATTATAGTCAATTGTTCCCGGTAAGCTATAATGAATGCTATTATAGGATAAAAATGCTGTCATCATTACAGAACTGTGATGAACTTTCAGTTGTACTATAAAAAACTCTTTGATACATCAGGGCTTATTGGAATTTTTTAATGCCTTAGATGTCTTATGAAATTACATAGCATACTATTGACTCAACAAAATTTGTTAGGCACAGTCCTACCAATCGAGAAGAACCTGTGATTTCACGTTGACTTAGTTTTTCCCTTATAATACGAGACTCTTGTCATAGAAACTGCAGCATCTCGCATGGTATTATTAGCTTTTGGATGAGAGAGAGAGAGAGAGAGAGAGAGAGAGAGAGAGAGAGAGAGAGAGAGAGAGAGAGAGAGAGAGAGAGAGAGAGAGAGAGAGAGAGAGTAGTACGAGTAGTAGAGACGTAGAACGAGAACGTAGAGTTAGTAGTACGAAGTACGTAGTACGTACGTACGTACGTACGTACGGTACGTACGGT
>NW_006497083.1:1082935-1133917 GCF_000471905.2 Amborella trichopoda
GAGAGAGAGAGAGAGAGTAATAACACACTCTTTGGGCAAATACATAGCTAAGACTGCTTGGATGCTTGTGAGGGGATGCTATATCCATGTTTGTTGGCAAGAATAATGTGAAACTACAGTGGCTTGATCCAGTAATTTTATCAATGGTTGCATCCACATATCATAGCTCAACATCAATCATGTACGTGCAAGCCGAATGACTGCTGAATTGATTCGCTGATCTTATGAGCAAAGAAGTAAAAATTTTAGTTCTTTCCATTGTTGTTGTGGATTAGATTTACTAAATAAAATGTGTACGGCTTTATGAAGTTGTGTATTAACTGATAGTTTCAAAAAAAAAGTAGTGCACTAACTCTTTTGCAAAAAAAGAGTAAAATGCTTTGGGCTTGAATCAAAATCATGCATGGATTTACAAATAGGACTCATCATAATGCATTTGAACTCTCTTTTAGTGCACTTACTCTTTTGGAAAAACAGGAAAAATGATTGATTCTTAATTAGTAAAATGCTTCGGGCTTGAATCAAAAGTGATGCATAGATTTACATATAGGACTCGTCATAGTGCATCTGAACTCTCTTTTATCTTTTTCCTAATTGGTCAGATAGTGTTTCTAAGGCAGAACAAGAAGCCTCTTATTTTTGAATTTTTCTTTTATGGATGTATTTCTTGGAATTTTTGGTCGTTATTTTTAGTGTTTTTCATTTTGTTTTCCAGGTTTTAAGGTTTTTTAGTGTTAGTATTTTGAGGGCTGTTTGGAAAAGTAGTTAAGAGTCCTTCAAGTACTAGTTATTTTATCAGTGGTAAATATTTTTATATTAAATTTGTTATAATTAAGACTTCTATTTCAATGAGAATTAGGACTTCTTAGTAGGGTCTTTTCCTATAAATAAGGGTTGTATTGGGGTTTTCCTTTCAAAGTTGAAGACTATTTATTTTAAGAGTTCTGAGTAAACTAGAGAGCCATAATGCTGGGCTTGTAAGCTTCCACTATTATTTTCAATCGAATTTTAGTTTTTGATTACTTTATGTAAATTCCCCACTGCATTTATTAGAATCAGAGGCCCATTCCCAAAGACCCCGAGAGACCATTTGCAAGTTTGTGCGATGACTGCTGGAGAAGTTTTGAGTTTTGTGGCCGTAATGTTGACAAAGTTACATGGGGAATAATTCAATGATTTGAAAAGCAGAACTGAGGATCTGACATGTGAAATATGTCAAAAACCTTCAAATAGAAGGAGGTTCAAGGATCTAATGCACAAGGTGCATCCAACTCACGCTGACTGACGTTTATATCTGAATCATATGGATTCGTGGATGAGAATTCTTTCCATTACCACAAATGGATGAAGCTCTTCTTCACAACAAGGGGAGGAATGATCTTTTTCATGACTGATGCTTGTTTAAATCTATCTTTGATGAGGATGAAAAAAATGATCTTATCTTCGACATAGAGCCACATGAGGAAACTTTGATTGCCAGTATGTCCTCTGATTTTCAGCTTAAATAATTCTCATTTGATCCCGTAGTTGGTATGATCTATGTTGAAAAACAAGATCTTGTACGTGAACTAATTTTTGATGAGGAACCATTGGAAAAAGTTGAGGAAATTGGGACGCTTTCTCTCGTGGATGGTAAAGGAGAGATTGATAGCAAGATGAGCTAGGAAACCCTAGTGTCTCTATTTATCACAAAAGCTGTGGGCAAAAAATATAGCGTTCGATAATGAAATTGCTGGTTTGGTTTGTTATAGGGCTGAACCAAGACAATCCTTGCAAGGTTGTGTGGCTGGAGTTGGACTGATGCAGTTTCAGTGGTTTATGTTACTGAAATGAGGTAATTCCAACATGTTTGTGTCGCTGAATCAATTGTATTTATCACAATTAATCCATCCACATTGTAATTACCCTTTCTCAAGGTGTCCTCAAAACTGTTTGTGTTTGTCAGCTAATCAGCTTATTACAAAGTCGCAGTTTCAATGCAAACCACTCTATTTATATTTGGCCTATATCTCACAGGTCCTAGAATCAAGGCACATTGTTTGAGTTAAAGAAGACAATGATTTAAGCGAAAGATTCATCTTGGCATGCACCAAAACTCGAGAACATGTTTTCTTCAATTAGAGGAGTTTGGTGCAGGACATCGATCTTATTTTTGAAATTGGGGAATGATCAGTTGTATTTTAGATGCAGAGTGTTGGCATGATTTTAGATCTCAACAGTTGGATTAAAGCAAATCTTGAGATTGATTTTGCATTTTAATATTTCCAATTTTATCCTGTTTTCTTCTCCCATTCATGAAACTATTTTTTCTTTCAATATCAAAAATGCCCCTAAACATTTTTGATCCTATCCAAGAAAGTATTTTCCCCTTTCCAACTAAAAAGTAGGAAAATAAAAAGATGAGAAAGTAATGGCATGGGTGATCTAGGTTTCAAAAGAAAGGGCTCCTTCGAACGAGCCTCTCTTCCTCGATTCATCTAGGGTTATCAGTGTGCTAAGTGGAGTCATTTGCAGCCATAGATGGATTTTCAAACACAACTAGGTTACCCTAGCAAGCGCCATACTTCAAGGACAAAGTCTATCCTCTCTTTGACCTTTGCATAAGCGAAATTGATGTTTCGTATTGTGTAGAAATCAACCTGTAAATTATGTCGTTTTGGGAAATTTTTGTAAGGCTTTCTCGATAAAATGGAAAAAACAATGGCTACATCTATGTGATTTCAAGGCTTTGTTTACATTCATCGAGATTAGGTTGTTTATGGTACAAATGTTGTAAGGTTGTTGGAGCTATGTAAGCAAAGGAGAGGAAGACGTTATTTGAGCATTTAGATGACCTAATTTGTATTGTGGGATTCAAAACCAGCACCTTGTGTGGCTACAAAAGAAAAAACTAAATTAGACACAATGGTAGAAAATTTTTGTTAGGAAACCATAGTCTAGAATAAAGGGATTAGCTTAGCTAGAATAAATAGATTGGCTATCTGGTAGTTACTTATCTAACTTGAATATTTGAATAAGATTTGGGGAGTTTCCCGATATAGTAGTTTTTTAATTTGCATAATGTATGGGAATAGGGTTGGGGAATGCTTATATATACACTTGAGTTACAATAAAAAGGAAAATATCAAGTCTTTGTGATGGAGGGAAAATTATTCTTATGTTTAATTGTTATTCAATTTTAAATAATGCATATTTTGATTTTAGTTTTAGGGTTCATGAGTACTATTCACTGGGTACTGTTCACGGAGTAAAACTGTCATTACAAATTTGAGATTAGTTTAGGACTTTTGATTGATTTTATTCTTTGTACAGACATCTAATCTCCTTGAACAATTAAATAAACATTGTTTAAGAGGTGCGTGGGGAGCTTGATTGGTCATTCCACGTGTTTATTTAGAATTAAAAATAAAGAAAATCTTAGGCTTTTGGAACCCTAGCTTGGGTGAGTAAACTTTATTGTTTTTCTAAATTTTGCATGTGTTTGGCTAAAAAACTTTGCTCTTTTGCTGTTATTCAAATTTCTCTTACATCAATTTGGTATCAAAGCTTAGGGTTTCTTCAACAACAAGGCTAGAAAATTAAAGCCAAGTCTAGGGTTTGCTGATATTGGGCCCAATTTTACCAAATCAGCCTAGATATTGTTGATTTCAATGAAGTTTTTGTTGATTCTCTGCCTAGAGTTCGGTAAACATATGGAAGCGAGAAGAGCCCGTGGAAGGGGAACTTTCGTAAACCTACTTCGTAATCTTAAAGATGAAGAAATTGAGAAACCTGAACGGCACGTTCAAGAGCTACCTTAACAGTTTGCAAGCATTATTCATGGGCAAGATGGTGATCTTTCCGCCCAAGAAGATGTCAAGTACAACCCTTTTCACCTCCGTGCTCGGGATGAAGAATCGAGTAGAGAGGAAAGTGATAGAAGACCTAGATATGGGGAACGTCACTCTAGGGTTCTTGATTTGAAAGACGTTCTTGATTTTCATGTAGATTGCATTCAATACTAGCGGCTTGTAGATTGATTGTGGAACTAATGAAATTCATTAAACTTACTTCAAAACTCGAGGATGAGTTTTTTCCAACTAGGGGAGAATGATAGAGAATAAAACCATTATTATTTTTAATTTCTATTCAATTTCAAAGGATTTGTTTTTTAATTTTAGTTTTATGGTTTATTTTTAGGGCTTTTAAGTTATTTTGGATTCTAAGGTTTCTTTTATAATTTCATATTTATTATGTAAAGGTTACTATTCATGAGTATTGTTTAATGGTACTGTTGACGGGTAAAACTGTCGTTACAAATTTTTGATTTGTTTGACTTTTGGATGATTTTATTCTTCGTATGGACATCTACTATCCTTGAACAATTAAATAAACATTATTTAAGAGGTTCTAGGAGGTGCTAGGGGCCCTTAAGTGGTCATTGCATGTGGTTTTTCAGAATTGAAAAGAAAGAAAAGCTTAGGCTTTTGGAACCCTTGCATGGGTGAGGAGTAAACTTTTAGGTTTCTCCAAATTTTGTGTGTTTGGGTGAACAAGCATGCTCTTTTGCTGTTCTTCAAATTTCTCCTGCATCATTTTGCCTGTAAATTTAGTATGAAACGCATCGAAGTGGATCAAACCACCATTACACTTTTCTATCCTCATGATTGCAGGTTACAAACTTTTTGAGCAAGATCATAACATGTGGTATTAGAGCATAGTGCCTGGTGTGCCCAAAGCTGGTTAGAAGACTCTATATGTGCGGGGAATGGAAGAAAAAAAAATAGAAAAGCTCGAAGGAGAGGTATAGTCGACATTTGGGACTTCGAAGGACATGCAATACGGTGGTCTCAATGGTAAGAAAAGGCACATGTGACACTGACATCAATGGATCTTGTTAAAGTACTATGTGTTCATTTCCGACCTATGAAACATAAATATTTTTATGCAGCCCTCTTTAAATTATGCTAGACAGAAAATGTTCGAGAAAATCAAATCATTTTTGAGCAATTGGCAAATCGGGTGGACAAAAAAACGCCTTGTTTGGGAGCTTTATCAGGGGCTTAAACAAAAAAATTGGGACCGACGTCCAAATGTTATGGCTGACAACCTTGATGGCTACAATCGGCCTTGCATGTATGGAAAAAGAAAAACTACAAAGCCTTAGGTGCAGAGGAAAAGGCCAATTTAACTGGCAAAAGGCTACCATACCTTTGTTGATAGCTTCTAAGACCGGAACCCATGCTACTAAGAAACTGACTCTGGTCGAGATGAAGGAGCATAGAGATAAGGGCCTCTGCTATAAGTATGACAAAAATTTTGGGTTGGGTCACATGTGTAATCCTCAATAGCTATTTATGCTAGATGGTGATACCACCTGGGAGGCCGATGCTCAAGAAAGGTAAGGAGTGAGCGCATCCTAGATTTCAAATTGAGGACAAGGTTGATTTGAAGGAGTGGAATGTTAGGAAACTATAGGCTAGAATAAAGGGATTAGCTTAGCTAGAATAAATGGATTAGTAGCTTGGTTAGTTCTTCATGATCATCATGAAAGCCTTATCCCAATTATCTGGGGTTTGCTACACAATTACCATTTCGTCATTATGCTCTATCAAGGGATATACCCTCAGTCAGACCATGAGTCAACATATCTCTTGTCACTACTTCCAATCATGTCCTTTTGGGCCTTCCCTTTACCCTTTTAGATCCTTCCACTTGAACCAAATCGCCCACCTAATTGATGTTGTATTAGGTCTATACTGCACGTTGCCCGTCTACCCAAGTCTATTTTCCTACATTATATCGCCTATTGGAGTAGCCCCTAAGTCCCTTTGGATATATTCATTCCGAATTATATCCTTGCTTGTCTTGCCACCCATCCATGTCAACATCCTCACCTCAGCTACACTCCTATGAAAGTATTTCTTGACTATCTAACATTCCGTCCCATAAAGCATGGCTGGTCTTACAGTAGTCCTCTAGAA
The DNA here is from genome assembly GCF_000471905.2 of Amborella trichopoda. The sequence goes on from NW_006497083.1 coordinate 1,088,899, forward strand.
CTTCCTCTTCAATTTTATTGGTATGCAGTGGTCACATAAAACTCCGGATGCACATCTCTACTTCATCCACCCCGCTCTAGTTCTATACTTGACATCTTCCTCAATCCCTCCATTCCTAAGATATCGAAAATAATCTCTTAGATTTTTCTCAACCATCAATATTAACTTCTTACTCGTTTGTACTCCTATTATTATTAAACTTGCACTCTATATATTTTGCATAAGTCTGGCTAATTTTAAAAGCCTGGTTAGTTGACTTATGTAATTTGAATATTTGAGTAAGATTTTGGCAGTTTCTTGATTTGGTAATTTCTTAATCTGATTATTGTATGGGAGTGGGGTTGGGGAATGCCTATATATATACTGAGTTACAATAGTGAAGAAACATTAGTTTTTGCCCCTAAACTCTGCATGTAGCACAAGGAGGAAGATCGCCCTCAAAGAGAATCAAACCACCATCCCACTTTTCTATCCTTCATTTCAGGTTATAAACTTTTCCAGTAAGATCATAAAATTTGGTATTAGAGCGTCGGGCCTGGTATGCCCAAAGCTGGTCAGAAGGCTCTCAATGTGTGGCGCATGGAAGCAAAAATGGAAATGCTTGAGGGAGAGGTGCAACAACATTCAAGACTGCTGTGTTAGATACGTATGTCCCTCGCCGCTATGTGTCTTCAATATAGCAGTTAGCGTCATTGATGCCAAAAGATACTGAGGAACAGTTGATCAATCGAGGTGGGAGGACCGATGTAGATGCGCGCCACAAAAAGATATTTTGCAGTGGAGTGGGTGGAGCCTCGATCCTAGCCTGCTAAACATTTAGATTTTCCCAAGTTTAATAACGGTGATCCAACTGGGTGGATTTATTGTATAGCAAGAAAAGGAACGGATCTTATTAAAGCACTGTGTTCATTTTAGAACCATGGAATGCAAAGATTTTTATGCAGCCCTTTCTAAATTACATCAAACGGGAACCCTTCGAGAATATATCAAGACATTTTTGAGTGACTGCCAAATTGGTTGAATAGGTGGATGAAAAAGGCTTTGATTTGGTTTATCGGGGGACCTAAAGGAAGAGATTGGGAAGAGGTCCAAACGTTCCGGCCCTCAACAGCCTTGTATGTATGGAGGAATAAAACTACAATACGTGGCGTGCAAACGAAAAAAACCAATTTAACTGGTAGGAGGCTACCATAGCCTCATCGACGACTTCTAAATCGGGAACCCTTGCAATTAAGAAATTGACCTAGGCTGAGATGGAGCATAGAGACAGCGGTCTTTGCCATAATTGTAATGAAAAGTTGACACTGGGCCACGTTTAAGCCAATGGTTGTTTATGCGAGATGGTGATGCCAGCTTGGAGGCGGATGATCGAGAGGGGTAAGGAGTGAGCGCTTCCTAGATTTCCATCCCCGAGGATAAGGTTGATTTAATGGAATGGAATGTTGGGAAGTAGGCTAGAATAAATAGATTAGTTTTGATAGAATAAAGGGATCAACAGCTTAGGTAGTTAACTTATCTAATTTGAATATTTGTATAAGATTTGGGGAGTTTCTTGATTTGATAGTATCTTAGTTTGAATAATGTATGGGGTGGGGTCGGGGAATGCCTATACATGTACATGAGTTACAATGGTAAAGAAAGATCAATTTTGTGTCCCTTAGTTGTGAATGTGGCTCAAGGTGGAAGATCCCCCTCAAAGAGTATCAGACCACCATTCCACTTTTCTATCCTTCTGACTGCAGATTATGGACTTTTCCATGAAGAATGTAGCATTTGGTATTAAAGCATTGAGCATGGTTTGCCCAAAGCTAGTCTGAAGGCTCTGAATGTGCAAGGCATGGAAGTAATAATAGAAACGCTCGAAGGAGAGGTACCACAGCATTCGTGATTGCTGAATGTGCAATGGAAGTAATAATAGAAAAGCTCGAAGGAGAGGTGCCACAACATTCGGGATTGCTGCGCAAGATATGTGAGAACCTCACTGCTATGTGTCTTCAATATGAGCAATTAGCGTCTTTGATGCCAAAAGATGTTGTGGTATGGTCGATCAATCAAGGGTGGGAGGACCAAGGTAGATGTGCCCCATGGAGGAATGTTTCTTCCCGGAGAGGGTGGAGCCCCAATCCAAGCCTGGTACTCGCCTAGATTTTCCCAAGTTTAATCGTGTTGATCCAACTGGTGGGATTTATTGCGTGGAGCAATTCTTCAAATTCTATAACACGCGGGAGGAACAACAAATTCTGTAACATGCGGGAGGAACAAAAGGTTCTCTTGGAATCTTTCCACTTTGAAGGAGATGTTTTGTAGTGGTTTCAATGGTATTGAAAGACATGGATCTTGTTAAAGCACTACATGTGGTCATTTCAGAAGCATGGAGTACAAAGATTTTGATGCAGCCAATTTTGGTGGATGGGACTCTTTGAGAATATCAGACACTTTGTTGGCAACTAGCGAATTGGTTGGATAGGTGGATGGAAAATGGTTTGATCAGGCGCTTATCAGGGGCGTAAAGGAAGAGATTGGGATTGAGGTCCAAATGTTCCAGCTCTCAACCTTGACAACCATGATCAGCCTTGCACATATGGAAGAGGAAGAACTACAATGCCTTAGGCACAGAGGAAAGAACTAAAGTAACTTGAAGGAGGCTACCGTACCCTTATCCATGGCTTCTAAGTTAAGAAACCCTGAGATTAAGAAATTGACCTATGTGGAGATGGAGGAGTATAGATACAAGGGCCTTTGCTTTAATACGAGAAGTTCGCACTAGACCACAAGTGTATGTCCCAACAATTGTTTATGCCAGATGGTGATGCCGACTTGGAGGTGAACGATCAAGAGGGGTAATGATTGACCACTAACCGTAGGCTAGAATAAAGGGATGAACTTAGGTAGAATAATAGGATTGCAGCTTGGATAGTTAACTTTCTAATCTAGAATATTCGAATAAGATTTGGGGAGTTTTTTTTTTATAGTTTCTTAATTTGAATATTGTATGGAGCGGGGTTGGGTAATGCCTATATATGCATGTGAGTTATAATAATGAAGAGAGCATTGAATTTTTGCCCCTAAATTGTGCATGCAGCACAAGGAGAAAAATACCCCTAGAAGAGGATCAAACCACCACTGCACTTTTTTAAAATCCTTCTGATTGCAGGTCACGATCTTTTTCAGCAATATCATAATATATTCTTTTGCTTTCAAACCAAAAATAAAAAAAGAAAGGCAGGGAAATTAGCAGGGACAATGGTTTTTATGGTGTCTTTCGCCTCTTCAATTAGTTTCTTGGGTGGTTGTTTACTTCTTAAGATGAGTATGAACATAGACTATTATTTTCTGGCTTTTCCTACCCCATAAACTCCAAAGATGGACATTAGCAATGGTTTTTTCCCCAGTTAGAAACAAGGAAACATTAGCTGTTTTTTCTAGTTAAAAGCAGAAGAACATATTAACTTGTTTGTTTTTATTTATTGTAAATTTGAATTGCGTAGTTACAACTCTTTTGAAACTGTTTGTATTTGTTCCTTTGCAGTTCTAGCAAGTCCTTCCCTCGATTAGGAGGAAAAAACAGGACAAAAAATGGGAAAACTTCATCAGTTCAATCTTCTCGTATCTTTTGGGTCTCCATCTCCATACACTCATGGCTTTAATTTTCTTCTTCTGTTGGAAACCTTATAGCACATCACCATGGAATTTATGAGGAGACAATAACCATGATAAAACTACACCAATTAGTGATCGCCATTATTGCCATAAAGAGAAAAATAGGTTTTGTATCGAAATAGGAAAGATTGGCATTTGGGTTCAGTTCAAAGGGGAAAATGGTTTGACAGTTGGAATTTGGGTGCAAGGGCGATAAATGGTTTCTAAGTTCAGAGATGGAAAATGCCATTTGTTTTTTCATTCTGGCTTCTTGGGTAAAATTGCACAGACTCAGGAAAATACATGAAATAGAAAGAGAAATATAGTTTTGTAAATATGGGTAGCAACAATGTTTCATAAAGCGCTAGGCGGCACCCAGACGGCCATGGGGGTCCAGGCCGCCCAGAACCTGAGTAGCCTAGTTGAAAAAAAGAAAAAAACTAATGACTGAATAATGATTAATCCATAATAATTTTGATAATCCATAAGACCATAATCTATAAGAATTTTGATAATCCATAAGGCCGTAATCCCAGTTTAAAAAAGAAAGATAGAAATCCAGAAGAGAATTTTGATAATCCATAAGACCATAATCCATATTTTCATACAATGCTAAAACAGTAAAACCATACAAGCATACACTGATAATCTGATACACTGTAGAGTGTACACACAAAAGTTAGATAGTAGAACTAGAACTAAATAAGAGAAACAATATACAAAAATTCAGAAAATATACAGTCTAGGCCACAATAGTCAACACTCCACACTCAACACCAAGAGTCTTCTGTCATCATCATCATCATCGTCATCAGAAGGAATAGGGTAAGCTTCATCATATGCATCAGATTCGCGGCCATCATCATCAGAGTCGTCTCCCTCTTCAATATAATGCTTGTCCTCCTCTGGTTCTTCTGAATCTTCCTCTTCCTCCTCCTCTTCTACCTCCCTTTTACTAGTATGTGCAGATGACGCCCTAGGAGTCTTAGTTGCTCTACCCTTTTTTTTATCCTTTTGTGCTTTCCTGAACTCAAATAGTGTATAATTTCCTCCTTGGTAGCCTTAGGAACATTTTTACAAATGGCAACATCCCCTTAAATACCGACAAGGTATTTTTTAAACCGGTAAATGCCCCATTAGTATCATTTCTATAATAATTACATTTAATACGATTTTTATCATTCGGATTCAGGTTATAACCATACTTCCAACTTGGATCACCACTTCTAGAAGAACTTGGAGGAGATATTTCCATAGAACAAGGCTAATTTTCATCATTTTCTGGTACTTTTAAATTCAAAAGTTGTCTAATCTCATCCCGAATAGCTTGAGGAACCTTTTTACAAGAAGCAACATTCCCTTTAATACTAGCAAAGTGTTTTTTTAATCGATTAATACCCCCATTGGTATATTTTTCACAAAAATTACACCTTATACAATTTTCATCCTTTGGTTTTGGGTTATAACAGTACTTCCAACCCGGATCACGTTTTCTAGAAGTAGCAGAAATAGATCTATTCAAATGACAAGGATTTTGTTCCTGTTTTTAGTTTACAAAACTCATATATTATTTAATCTCCTCTCTAATAGCTTCAAGAATATTTTTACAAGGGGCAACCTCCCCTTTAATACTGGCAAGATGTTTCTTATACCGGTTTTTGCCCCCTTTTGTATCTTTTTCATAAAAATTGCATTAAATGCAATTTTTGTCATTTGGATTCGGGTAATATCCATATTTCCAACCCAGATCTCCACTTCAACTAGATCCTGAAGAAGACATCTCAAAATAAAACAAGCAATTTAAAATATAAAAGTTTTGCACTTACTTTGATTGCTTGAACTCCAAATTCCTACCTCTGAGATGTTTTCTAGTACTAAAATAATAAAAAAGCACCCTCTAATAGGATTATAAAACTCCAAAACTAAATCAAATCTACTTGGGTGATGTTTGGATCCGTTTTCCATAACTTTGAGAAACACTTTGATTCAATGAAAGTCACAAAATTTAGTTTTCTTTGAGGTTTCTTTTTCTCTAAAATGGGTTCTTGTGGGTTTCCCATCCTTAAAACCCTTTATGTTTAAAAAAATATCAATACAACAAAAAATAAATAAAATTTTCGCCCCTAAGCGGGGCGCAAGCTTTGGATGGCTACCCAGGGCTAGGCGCTGAGCGACTGCCTAGGTGGGTTCCATTTTGGTTAGGCGGCCGCCAAGAGACTGCCGCCTAGTTTGGCCTAGGCCCAGGCCTTTTGGACCGCCGAGGCATTGGGCGGTCCACTTTTTTGCACAATGGTTAGCAAAAAGGTAGAATAGAACTAATAAAAAATAAGATCAATCCCAAGATTAGTTTTAATCAGTTGCTTAGGATCCAAAATCATTCCAATGCTATGCATCTAAAATACACATGATTACTCCCCTTTGAAATTTTTATTATTAAATTTTAGGTTGTATTCATTGGGATTTTTGGGGCTTATTTTTATGTTTTTTATTTTTAGGGGTTTTAGGATTTTTTAATTTTTTTTTCATGATTCATTTCCCTTTTTGACAAGTAATTAGAGTCCTTATAGGTTTTAATTATTCGTCATCATCATCAAAGCCTTTTTCCAATTTATTGGGGTCAGCTACATAATCCTGGTCTGTCATTTTGCTCTATTAAGAGTCATACGTTAGTTAGGCCATTTGTCCGCATGTCATTTCTCACTGCTTCTAACCATGTCTGTTTCGGCCTACCCCTTGCCTTTTTTTATCCTTCCACTATAACTAACTCACACCTCCTAGCAGGTGTTGTACTAGGTCTACGCCACACATGGGCAGCCCACCTAAGTCTACTCTCTCTCATCTTATTTCCTAGTGGTGCCACACCTAAATTTTTCCAAATGTTTTCATTTCGAATTCTATCATTTCTTGTCTTGCCACTCATCCATATCAACGTTCTCATCTCCACTACACGCATTTGTGGGTATATTATTTTTTGACTGGCTAACATTCTACCCTATAGAACAAAGCTGGTCTCATAGTTGTCTTATAGAACTTGCCTCTTGCCCTTCCACTTCATTAATATGCAGCGATCACTTACAATTCCGGTTGCACATCTCCACTTCGTTCACCCAGCTCTAATTCTATGTGCAACATCTTCTTCAATCTCGCAATTTTCTTGGATTATCGACCCAAGAGACTATTTTTTCAACGAGAATTAGGATTTCTTGGCTTCTAAGTAGGTATTTTATTATAAGTAAAGGTTGTATGGGAATTTTTTTTCATATTTGAATATTAATTTTTTTTCAGACTCCTAGTTGAAAAGAGTTTTTGCACTAGAGAGCTATGAAGATTGTAAATGTTCATTGTTATCTTCAATCAAATTTTTAGTTCTTTGATTTATTTCTAGAAATTCTCCATTGCATTAATTTCATTTGCAGAAGAGAAGATCAAGAAGCCAATGTTATGTGTTTGTGAAAATAAAATGTAATCATAAGGTGTTTTGTATTTTGGCTGTTTCACACTTTGGTATTTAGAAGGCCTATTTATTGCATTTTTAATATCTTTATTACACAACTGCTTAATCCTTTTTTTTTGTTTTTTGTAATGTGTAGTTCATTATATGTGCTTTTCTTAAGAATCGTGGTAACGATGTGTAAGATGTCATATTTCCACCAATAATACTCATTATATTTGATATTTCTCACATACACTAATCAATTCAGATTCTAGACTAACTTTGCTTCTTAATGCAGAAGTATCATCCTACACGAGTGCTATCTCTTGTTTATCAACCATTTGCACTTGGAACGCTTGCGATATTGACATACAATGAGGCCACGATCAATACGAGGCGCCGCAACTTAACTGGATACTTTCTCTTTTTCTGTAGTTCACTATTAGTTCTGGTGGTGAGTATTCTTCTCACTAATCCGCAAATACATTTGGGAATGTAACGAAGAGAAATTTGAAGAAGAGTAAAAATAGCAAGATTTTCGAGCCAAATACATGCAAAAACTTGGAGAAACCCTAGAGTTTACTCCTCTCACAAGCTGGGGTTCAAAGTCTAAGCTTTGTTTTCTCTTGTTAATTTATGTAAAACATCACGTGCTAGCCTCCTTGGGCTCCCACGCACCTATTAAATAATCTTTATTTAGTATCCAAAGGACTATAATGTCCAAACAAGTAAGAAGTTGACATATGTCTTAATTTAAACAAAAAGTCCATAACACCCTTAAACAATATTAGGAATTTCAGAAATACCCCTATGAACAGTAACCTATAAACAATACCAGTGAATAGTATCTGTGAACTGTACCTATAAATAGTAACCAGGAATAATATATAAAAAGTATAAAAAAAGAACACTGGATTCTCTAAAAAAACGTAAAAACCCTAAAAAAATTGTAGAATTAAAATTAAAATATTCGTCTTTTGAAATTGAATAAAAATTTCAAATAAAAATAATTTTTCCTTCATCATTCTTTCCTGGTAGGAAAAAACCCATACTCGAGTTTTGAAGTAGGCTAAGATGAATTTCCCATTAGTTCCACAATCTTCTTCAACCCAAACATTAAGCTTCGATCCTTGGACTTGTAGTTCATTGCCCCAGTCAAAATACATTGATCATGCATCGAGGTGGCGCTTTAAAATCAGTTGATATATTCATAAATACTTTTGAGTAACCTTCAGGAAATGGTCACTTATGCCGATAGAGTCTATTTAGCCATATAAATTAGATGAAATTGCATCAATTTGGTCATACAATCTTGCTAGGATCAACCCTCGTACATACCACGGGTGCATCTTCGAGATGAACATTGGATTCAATGACTAAATCAAAAACTTCACCTATTGATTCTCCTTGGAGTCATCCATCTTTTTCTTTCCCAAAGAACGGTTCAACTACAAAATTTTATTCAATATCATAGATTGGATCTCTTACAAGATCTTGTTCTTCATCTAAGTTTGTATTGAAGATTGGTGGCAGATTGCAACCCAAGCTACGACTTGTTGATTTTAGATACATTAAAATCAATAATTTCCTCCTTCAAATTGAAAACCCTAGAGCGGCTTTCCACATGTTTTACTATCACTTTCCTCACTCGACTCTTCATGTGGAGTATGGGAGTGAAAAGAGTTAAAATCGAGATCTTCCTGGGCGAAAAAATCACTGTCTTGCCCATGATAGATACTCGCGAACTGCTGCATCGATGTTGAACTTGTCTTTTAAGTCCCTCAATTTCTTTATCTCTAGGATCACAAAGTGGATCTGTAAAAATCACCCTTTTATAGCTCCTTCTCGCTATTATGGATTCACTGAAATTATAATGGGCTGAAATCAATAAGATATAGGCTGATATGGCAAAACTTGGCCCAACCTACATTTAATTGTAGTTTCCTGGTTTCGTTGTTGAAAGACTTGACTTTTGATACCAAATTGATGCTGGAAAATTTGAAGAATAGTAAAAACAACAAGATTTTGAAGTTAAATACATGCACAAATTTAGAGAAAACCTAAAGTTTACTCCTCACCCAAGATTAAGGTTTGAAGCCTAAGCTTTGTTGTCTTTAGATAATATTTGTAAAACATCATGTGCTAGCCTCCTAGGGCTCCCACGCACCTCTTATGTAATCTTTATTCAATGTTCAAAGGACAATAATTGTCCATATCTGTAAGAAATTGACACCTATATCCTAACTTAAACAAAAAGTTTAAAATACCTTTAGACAATTTAAAAACTTCAGAAATGCCCTATGAACGGTAACCCATGAATAATATCCATGAACAATACTTGTAAATAGTAACCAGTAATATTAAATAAATCATATATTTAAAAATATCTAGAATTCATTAAGAAACTTAAAAGCCTGAAAACAAAATCCTTAAGCTAAACTTAAAATATATATCATCTGAACTTGAATAAAAACTAAAAGTGAGAATAATTTTGTCTTGCATCAGAGATTCAATTAGAGATTGAGCGCACTCTAGGGTTGATAATCCAAGAAAATGAAGAGATTGAGGAAGATGTTGCACATAGAATTAAAGTGTGGTGGGCGAAGTAGAGTTGTACAACCTGATTTTTATGTGATCGACGCATACCAATGAAGCTGACGGTTAAGTTCTATAAGACAGCTATGAGACCAGCTTTATTTTACGAGGCAGAATGTTGGGCGGTCAAGAAACAATATAGAATGAATGTACTTAAGATGAGGATGTTGGGATAGATGAGTGATAAGACAAGAATGGACAAAATTCAAAATGAATATATTTGGGAGAATTTAGGTCGTGTAGAATCAGTAGGTAATAAGATGAGAGAAGTAGACTAAGGTGGGCTGGCCATGTGTGACACAGTTCCAGTACAACACCTATTAGGAGGTGTGAGTTAGTTCAAGTGGAAGGCTAAAAAATGGCAAGGGATAGGCCCAAAAGGATATGGTTAGAAGTAGTGAGAAAAGATATGGGGACTAATAGCCTCACTGAGGGTATGATCCTTAATTGAGCAAAATGGCAGACCAGGATTCATGTAGCCGGCTCCAATTAGTTGGGAAAAGGCTATAACGATGATGATGTAAAAAATAGTCAATTGTGTAAAAAGTGTCAATTGACTATATAAAAATAGTCAATTGTGTCATAACCAACCATTGAAATGATGGAAAGCGAAGGGGATAAAGTCTATTTTAAGAGGCAGAGGACTATAAACCATGGCTCTTTGCCTTATAGTTTCCCAACATATTTGGTCTCAAGTTGAATTGTCCTAAAATGCTTTTTCGCTCCCACCTCTTCTCTATGTAATAACTATCTCTCTAATCCAATAATGTTTTCTCTATCAGATAGATTTGGCGACATCTGGGGCAGGAGGGATAGGACCTTTTCTTGGCATATGCATTGTTAGTGGAGCTTTCGGGGTTGCAGATGCTCATGTCCAGGGAGGAATGGTTGGTGATCTCTCTTTCATGCGTTCTGAATTTGTCCAGGTAAATAATTATACATTAGTAATGAAAATAGTCTCCTTTTTCTCTGGTATGTTCTTTTACTATCGTAGAACTTCCTATGAGTTTTTCTTTTGCTTGTAAAATGCAGTCATTTCTAGCTGGCTTAGCTGCATCTGGTGCTCTTACATCGGCTTTGAGATTAATCACAAAAGCTGCCTTTGAAAATACCAAAGATGGTCTTCGTAAAGGGGCAAGTATGCACCTCTACCTAAAGTTACAAATATAAATGGGTTTTGGGTGGTTCCAAAGAAACTGTACTTGTTCGATTCGTATATCCAATGCATGCTCTTTTGTTCAAAAGGGATCAGGATTGGCATCTTTTAACATTAATAGGAGCAATTTAGTACTCTTAAGTGCTTCTCAGTTTCTGCTGCATTATAAGGAAAATGATGGGGGTTGGAAACTGATGAACATCTAGTGACTTTTAAGTTAAATTTATCCTGGGTAATTTCTGTTTATATTATTCTGTTTGTGGAGCTTATTGAGTTATTAACAAATTAGAAGTTGGTGCTCTTTGGGTTAAGTTGATAAGGGATGAGGCAAACCATGCTATTTACATAAGTAGAAGGGAAAATAAAATCATTATTTCCTTCATCTTTTGGCTGAAAGTATGACATCTAGTAATTATGCTCAATTGTTCTATATGAAATATGTTATGTGGTGTTATTTCTTTGTCAGAACTCATTAAGCAGTAAAGAGGGTTGGATCACAGGATTGTTTCTCTCCCGTCCTTTTATTAAAGAGCTTCAAAAATATAATTTTTCAATCGTATCCAAATAAAGTTGAGAATCTTCTCCATACTTGACATCCATTATTAATGGTGCGGGTGCGAGAGCGGTACCAAATAAAGATATATCATACTGGACCAATTTAAGAATCCTAAAGACTTTATTTGCTATCCTATGCCATGCCATAACACCCTACTATGCTATAAGACAACTCTGAGTTTTGTGTTCTCATTTTCATTATTTTCAGAGTTTGCACGTCTCTCTTCTTTTAGTAATTGTGGTTCCATTGGAAGCGTGCACCTTAACATTCTCTCTCCATTGTATGATACATGTTTTTTGATGTAAATGAAATAATTGTAATGCTGCACTTGCTATTTTCTGTTAATTACTACTTGAGGTCAAAATGGACATATTGCATGACTTGCTTGAGTAAAGAAATAAATATTAGGGGTTTTGTACATGAGATGATATATAACTACGTATGTGCTATACGATCTTTCCTTTTTCATATATAACTAAATAAGGTGTGCTTGAGAAAAGAAATAAATATTAGGGATTTTTTACATGAGATGATATATAACTACATACCCCCACACAACCAGAATTTGATAATAGGAGTTTATGGCTGATGTTATCCTTAGAATGACTTGAGATGCCATGGCCTTTTAAAATAACCTATTTCCCCTCCCTTCTTTAACCATCTATTTTTTCTATTTGTCTATTTTATTTTTCTTCTTCTTCATCATCATCATCATCATCCAAGACTTATTCCAACTATTTGGATAGGCTACATGAATCTGGTTCTATCATTCTGCTCTATCAAGGGTCATACCCTTAGTTAGACCATAAGTCACCATATCTCTTCTCACGACTCCCAACCATGCCCTTTTGGGCCTTTTCCTTGCCCTTCTAGAGCCTTCCACTTGAACCTAATGTCCTTCCTAACGGGTAGTGTATTAGGTCTACGTTGCACATAGCTAGCCACCTAGGTCTACTTTTCTTCATCTCATCACCTATTAGAGCCACTCCTAAGTTCCTTCGGATGTATTTGTTTCGAATTCTATTTTTTCTTGTCTTGCCACTCATCCATCTCAACATGCCCATCTAAGCTGCACATCATATGAATATGTTGTTTCTTGATCGCCCAATATTTCGTACCATAAAGCATGGCTGGTGTTACAACCTTCCTATAGAGCTTCGCTTTCAATTTCATTGATATACGATGATTACATAAAACTACTGATGGGCATCTCCACTTTGCCCACCCAACTCTAATTCTATACTCAACATCTTTCTCAATCCCTCCATTCTCTTGGATTATCTACCCAAGATATAAAAATAATCTCTTGTAGTTATTTTTTTGGCTATCTTAAACCACTTCTTCGTCTCTACATCCTATTATTACTAAACTTGGATTCCATATATTTTGTTTTAGGCCGGCTAATTTTAAAACCTTTAGATTCTATAGCATTCCTCCAAAGTTCTAACTTTGTGTCAATGCCGCCTCTAGGCTCATCTATTTTATTTTTTATTTTTAAAAATAAAAAGGGTAAAATTGCTTCTACCCATCATGTCACTTGATAAAAAAAATAGGAGTAAAGGAGTAGATGAAGAAGACACTTTCATTTTAAACCTATAATAAAAACCAACATTGTATGAATAATAGATGTAAAACAGTTATTTTGTATCCCAAATCACCTCATTTCACCTTACACATTGCATTTACTGACAATTATCAAGATGAACATTTGAACATGCGGATGTAATTAATTTGTATTCCAATATATAATAAACTGTGAGCATCAATTTTACTTAAATTGTCCATATGCTGTGAATGAAGATCTATCTTGTCCAGCTTGTTTAAAATATATCAAACAACTGTTCCTCAGTCCTCATGGGTAGAGAGCTCTTGCAGCAAATGAAATGACACTCCATGTCCATGTGCTTTGTGTACTCATGAAAAGTGTGCTTGATGCATTCCACTCATAGATTTCACAATATAGTGGAGTCGGTTGTAATTACTGCTCCCAATCAATAAATACTTTATCCTAAATTCACAAATTTGACAATGATTAGGCCTTGCAGTTCTCTTGTACTTGTTATTGCCATTATGTCCTTTTTCATATTCTTCCAACTAAATGTGATATTCTTGGCGAATAATGGATCTTCTGCCATTGGTACAAAGTGCCTTATCCATGTCACAGAAGCAAGTAATATCACTTGTTTCATTCGTGGATATTATAAGTTGGTTATCCATGGATTAGTTTTGATGTACCTTAAAGTTCAAATAGTTCTTCCAAATCAGTAATCAGATATTATTTTTTGCGTAGTTTTGCATGAGGCATGTGCCATTTGTAACTCCTAGTGATGGTTTAGGCTGTCCTCATGCTGTTAACAATTACACTACTCAACACATGTCGGAATTAATTTTAGGAGCCTGTCAACTTCAATTCATTCAAAGATAGAAACTTGTTATCAACTAAGAAAAGCTCTCCAAGTCAACTTGCTTCGGCAAGTTGTGGAGCTATGTAACTGAATAATGTGGTACAAAAACTCACCCAAGGTTTTGCTAGTTGATTGGAGAACTCGCTAGTCACCTGGTTTTGAGTTACTGAGTTGGCTTTTTGAGCTTTTGAGCACTGATTTATACATTAATGAGATACTGGTACAAATTTCAAATATCAAAGATATGGCCCTGACCAATTTCCTATTGCAGTTATTTTCTTCGCTATCTCTGTGTTGTTTGAGCTGCTATGCCTCCTTCTCTATGCATTTGTGTTCCCCAAATTGCCGATTGTGAAGTACTATCGTTCTAAGGCTGCTTCTGAAGGATCGAAGACTGTCTCTGCTGACCTTGCTGCGGGTGGCATCGAAATTCCACAGAGCTTAGGAGTAATTACTTCTCCAAATTATGCTTACTCATGTGCATGTGCACACTCGTGTGCACACACACACCCACATGAATGCCCAATTCATTTAACTTCTTTGTTGCCCAAATTCATTTAACTTTTGTTGCCTTGTACCTCACTATCTTTGAACATTGAACGGATTGCTTTCTAAACCAATCATTATTGAAGGTTGCAGGAGATCTAAAAAATCCAGAGCGTCTTAGCAACAAAGATTTATTGTTTCAAAATAAAGACTACGCAATTGATATGGCTCTTATATATATCGTCACATTGTCTATATTCCCTGGGTTTCTGGCTGAGGATACTGGGTCTCACAGTTTGGGCTCATGGTATGTTTTATTTTATTCGACAGACCTTAGCTTGTGTGTTTAATGCCTTTCTCTAAACGAGAAGTCCTTGGTGAGTCTGCCCAGGTGACTCATGCATCTGCCCTGGTTTTCAAGAGTTTTAGGACCCAAAAAAACATTAAATCACTGGATATAGATTTGTGCCTCAGATCTATGAACCTGGAGCCCCAAAAATAAGGTAGATCAAATGATCTCTGAAAAAGTGAAAAGAAAGGTCCATAAAAAGGGTATAAGATTGACTGTTCTTACATCCCAAAATTCAGATTCATGATCATGGTGGTCGAAATGATAGATCTGTGAAGTTCTTGGATTATTCTCCATAATGCATTGGAATAAGAAGTTGACCCCTAATAGTTGGGAAAAGGATCTGATGATGATGAGTTGCATTGGAATAGGTGTGTCCAGGGACACTCCTATTCTAATGTGTAATGCATAAAGTTCTCCTCAGCCTTCCCACTAACATTTATCTTAACATTTATCAGCAACAATCAGCTACTTTGTACTCTTCATAATATATATATATATATTTTTGAGAGTCAATTAGTACTCTTAGTGTTTGGGCAGTAAAATCTTTTTAAGTTACTCTTTTACGCACATATAGAAATCACCATTCTGTTCCTTGTTGATTAGGTTCGAATGCAATAGCTGTTAACAGCAAAAAAGAACCGAGGAACAGAAGATGGTTGCCTGTGAACCATATTCCATGTAGAGCCATTGTCCAAGTAATTCTTAATTAATCAAAAGAAAAACCATTTGCATTTTCATTTAATGTGCATAAAACGTGCCTGAAAAGGAGATTCACTGCAAAAGGCAACTTTGCTGATTTGAAAATATTCATTTATAGGTATGCACTCGTTCTGATAGCTATGTATAACGGCTTTGATCTTATTGGGAGATACATTCCACTGATCAACAAATTGAAGGTTACATCAAGGCCTACTCTAATGGTAGCAACACTTTGCCGTTTCTTATTGATCCCTGCATTTTATTTCACCTCCAAGTATGGGGAACAAGGCTGGATGATCATGTTGACAGCCCTCTTGGGGTTGACCAATGGTTATCTTACTGTGAGCGTTCTAACTGTGGCACCCAAGGGTTACAAGGTTGGTTATCTTTCAGAAAATGATTGCAACATTGGTCAATCCACTCTCTCTCTCTCTCTCTCTCTCACACACACACACACACAAGTGGGAATACCAAAGAAGAAACAAGGTGAGGCTGTCTACTTGGTGGCATACTTTCAGTCAGTGCAGTTAGAAAAATGGAGAATTTGCAGTCATATCATATCCTATATTTAGTTATTTCCAAACCACCTTACGTTTGGCCTAGCAATGCCACTTTTCAGTTGACGCCTCAAATGAATTGAATGTTATTTTGACATAAATATCTGAAAGATGGAAGTGTCTTGTTTTTTCAGGGACCTGAACAAAATGCCTTGGGGAACATATTGGTTCTGTCCCTTCTTGTGGGTATATTTTCAGGAGCCGTACTTGACTGGTTGTGGCTTATAGGCAAAGGTTGGTGATGTACATTTGTTTTTTCTTTGGAAATTCTCTGATTTGTCTTTCCCAACTTTTATATATAAGGAAAGGGGAAAGAGAGTCTTATGTAAGTAATTTAAATTATATAATTCCTGTTGAATGTGATCATCGTGGCAGTTGCACGACAATTGCTATCTCTATATTCCTTTTTGGGTTTTCTAATAAGAAAAGTACCTCTGATTTTGCCATGTGCTTTAGAATTTTTTTTACTTATCTTCTTAAAAATAAATAAGGGCAGCACATTAGACCACACACTTTTTTAAAATAAATCCGCTATGCTGTTGATGATCAAATAGATGGACTTATAAGCGAAAGCAGTAAGTGGATAGTTAAAACTTGGGATTTTTAAGAAAAAAGCCTTATTAGATTTTATATTTAGGACATTGGATTAATTGACAATTTATTTTTGACTTCAGCTCGCCTACTTTTTTTTAGAGGGCAAAATGGGTCATTTTACCCCCACACTTTTAACAATAAATTATTGGGGCCTCAATTTCTCTCATCTTGTAAATTTTTTCCCATAGTTTTATTCCTTCTCATTTCTTTCTCTCGCTAAAAGCCCAAATTTTTTAAGCTATCTGACATTCTCTTTGACAACCAACTCATTATTCCTTCTAACAATCTCTCTCTAAACGCCCAACATGTTTTTCTGCACTATTACATGGTCTCTAGAAGCTGAGCCCCATTCTTGTCTGCTCTCATATTCTATGTCTTTTAGTCCAATCTCATTTTCGCATCTACTGGCATTCTATCTCTAGAAACCTAACCCCAGTCTTACCTCGTCTCTTACTCTCTTTAGAAATCCAATATTATTTTTGGCTCCACCCATTCTCTCTCTAGAAACCCCATCCCATTCTTCCCTTTTCATATTCTTTAGAAAAAGAATATGAAAGGAGGGAAGAATCTCTTGGTTTTCAAACAAAGGATTTGGTAGGAGGGAAGAGAAAAAAAAAGAAGGATACGAAGCTTTGAGATTTTCATTTTAGAAAAGGGGGCAAATTGATCCATTTTTTCCTACATAAAAGTGGGAATGCCAAAGTCAAAAACAAAATCTCATAACTTCTTATTGTTAAAAGAAATATTTGTAAAGTTGTTTTCTTAAAAAGACTTTTAAAACTTCAGCCAAATGTGCTGCCTTGAATAGAATATTGGTTGATAAGTAATGCTCTTTTTTGATGGAAACATGCCCAAAGCTATCTGATTGTTGGGCCCTAAAATCTGAGCTAAAACTAAACAAAGAAAAAGTGGGAAGTCAATTATTTTGATCCTCCATCCTTCTAATTCAAAATTTCGAAGTGTACGTAATATCAGTCCCTTCATTTGTCAACGTTTGTGTGCAAACAAAGAACCAACCGACATCAGGCCATCTATCATGGATTTTTGCATATAGTCTGCACCCTGGAGAAAAAAAACTGGGTTCAAAACAAGTTGAATGCCCCACATTAATATAATTGCAAACACGAAAGATGAAATGGGGTGTTCCCGGGGTATTCCTCTAAAGTTCTACTTAAGTTCAAATCCTCCTAGCAGTTTTTCTTTTCCGTTCTCTTTTGGGCAAAACTTAGAAAGTCCATCAGTTTTTTCTAGTGTTTGCAAAATCGAACCAGAATGGTTAAACGGATATGTGCCCGGTAGCAGTTTAACCCGCCTAACCGGTAAATCGGCTGATTCAACTGTTCTTGCCGGGCACGTCATGGGCGGTCAAAAGAGTGTTGAAAAAATTTAAAAAGATACAATTTTTATTGTGTTTTACTAAAATATGAAAAGCATATAAAGAATGTTTAAAACAAAACACATTCGAATGAAGTTGAAAATTAATGAAAAAAATGCATTTTAACTAATCGATTTGTTTTAAGGGGTATTTTTACAATTTTACGAAAAATATTGGAAAATTTAAAAATGAGTATTAATGACCATAATTTTTAATATTTATCATAATGTAAAGAATATTAAAAAAATGCATTACAAATCAAATTCCTTATTTTTGAGAATTTATATTTATTTATTTTATTTTATTTTTTAAAATACCGATCGATCACCAAAACTACGCAAAACTGCCACCCACTGGCTATTTTCAATCTAACTAAGCAATTAGCTATTAGATCGCCCGGCTTTTCCAGCTTGGGTTACGAGGTTTCTATCAAAACCTCATTGGCATGAAAATACATACGCCTACGCACACAACTCCAGGAAACATAATTGCCATAGAGGAATAGTTATCACTTCAAATCTCTATGATAGACAGATTATTAGTATCTCGGGCATGTAGATACCCAACTTGAAATTGACATTTTTTCTTTGAATTTCTAGATCTAAAGGGGTAGAAATTACCCTTAAAATCATTAGAAAAGCCTTAGAATAGTCATTTCATCCGTAAGGACCTCACTAGCTTAATACACTATGATCCATAGTCATTTCACATCATAATCTAGACCAAACATATTCAAAATTATCCCAACCCCATAAATTTTAGCTTTAAGAAACCCAAAACCCTCAAAATAGGCAAGTTTTTCAATTAAAAAGGAAGGAGAAATTCAGAAAATCAATTAGCTGGGTAATTTTGATCAGAATATGCAAGTAAAAAAACCTTTCAAATCAAATAAAATCTTGCTACTTGCGGCACATTAGTCGTATCAGATCTCACTTAAAATATCAAACCCTCTTTGGATTGTAGGTAGTGTTGGCTGTAATCACATTAAAATCACGAGTATATAACTAAATAAATGTGGGAAGCATAATAAAATATTGAAAATCATAAAAAACACAATAAAACTAAAAATAAATGAACTCCGATTTGGCACCTAGAATTGATTTCTTGATCAGAGTTTTATTTGACAAATGGAACCATCTTCCTTTGAAAATGAATGACTTTTCTTGGTCTTGAATGAATTAAGGTTAAAAAGCTTCTAAAATCTACCAATTAAGGTATTATGGAATTAATGAATGAATTTTCTTATGGAATGGATGATCATAATGGATTGGAAAACTAAGGTTTCTGGCTCCTATAGTGAACTAAGATTTAGGGTTTCTAAAACTAGGGTTAGGGTTGCGATTTAGCTTAGTTTAGGGTTAGGGTTTCATTTGAGTGCTAACCCTTTTGAGGTCGAAAATGCGAACCTATATAGGTAAATGATAATAAGAAATAGAAGGGCGGTGAACTACGGCCAATATTTTAAATTAAACATGGCCCACTTTCGTGGGCCATGTTGAGCTGTAGACACATCAAAGTCGTCTATAGAAAGCCTTTGATGTGATGTCAAAAGATATTCCTGAGGGTAGCAGGAAAACCAGGAAGCACCCCGGCACATCCCGGATCCATCTAGGATCTAAGACTGCTCTGCGCTAGATCGTGCGATGCGGAATATCACTGTTCCACCCCACATTGTGCAGTGTAGTTAACTGAGACCCTTGGAACCTCTTCCAGAGCCTCTTTTTGGCCAAATAGGCTCCTTGATTGATTGTTTTTTTTTTACTTTTATTGTTGTATTTCACTATTTTCACTTATTCATGCTCTCTAGTTCAGAGAGTTAAACATATTTTTCAGTCTTCCACTCTTTAGATAGGTATTTGTGTGAAAATTACTGATTTGCATCACCACTAAGCTCTCTTTTACACACAACTGCATACACCCGCCGTGGCGACCGACTTGACTTCTTTCATCCTAGAAGTATCAAATTAATTTGTTTTCTAAAATCTCAAAGCGAGCATTAAAGTCGTGAGGGTCACCTAGTTCCTAGGATAGGCAGGGCAGTTGGAATGAGCATCAGCCTTAAGATAAGTGCCTCTCTAGAATCCTCACCCTTAAGTGAAATCCACAATAGGAAGTCGATGTTTTCTCCAAAACAATACGCTCGGTCTTACGTGGGTACTTATCAAGCCCAGCAGCATTTCTAAAATTGAAAAAGTTCTATTAGTTTGAAATAGATCCTCAACCTAGTCTACCTATAGTGACATAGGTCAAATCTTTCAAAAACCGTTTTTGATCGGTGTGCTTAGAATCTATTGACTAGAGGTTACTAGGTTAGAGTGTATCATGGTCGAGTCTTCCCTCAGATGAAGTCTGCTTCGGAGTTAACTGCCTCATCTGGACCTAGCAGTCCCACCCATGCACAATGAAGGTGGTATCTATTCGGGGGTTCTTTGGACCTACTCGTACCAGGGCCAGCTTGAAAGTATTGTGCATTCAAAGGTCCCTCGACCTATTCAAACCAGAGTCAGTCCGTCTCTGGTGTGAGCCAGTCTATAGTTAGCAATCCGAATTATCAGATTAATAACCAAGTGGTCCACCATGGGGAAACCTTTGGTCAAGAGGTACGTGTTGCTAGAACCACCCTCAACAGCTAACGTATTACCTCAGGTGCTATCCTGCAACAACTAGGGATTGAGACCCCCCATAGGTGTAAGAGCTGTCCAAAAAATGAGGTCTATGCTTTGTCTAACAACTAGTTAGACCATTCAAACCGTCTCAACCCTGAAAACCAAAAGGTTCAGGGCCAAGTAAACCAAGAACCTAGGTGTAGGACCAAGATTTATATAGGAGAACCACAAAAATAGGAGAGAAGAGAGAGGTCATCTAATAAGAGAACGAGTAAGAAAAATAACATTTGAGAATGATCAATAGATCATGACATAGTTTTGAGGCACTAAAGTCGGTGGCCTAGATAAGAGGTCAATTTTATCTGCCCAAGGCCAAGAGTTATGCATGGCCTATTAATTTGTAGAAAATGTTTACTACTACAATTAGTATGTGTGATGTAAAGGGTAATTTAAAACCTTGGTCGAGCCGGGCACAACCTGCTTCATACTCGGTCCGTGCTTCCAGATCAGAACCCAACCTGTTGAGCCCAAACCCAGTTCCTTGTTGGGTCAATCGGCTGGGAGTCAATTCCCAGCCCTATCCATAGGTAGCCTTCAGTTACTCAGCTTAGGAGTCCAGACCTGTAGTATTTTAAAAGGGATTGTTTACAAGGAGACCATTTATCTTTATTATAATGAGGTCACAATTATTCCCACTCATTAAATGTTAAATTGGATAGTTTGAAGTGAGTCACGAAGTCCGAGAATAATTGTTTGGAACTTTGTATATATTCAATGACACTATTACATCCACTCATTTTGAAATTTAGAAGACAAGAATATGATTGTGACTTTATTGTATAAAAAGTAAATGGTCTCTTTACGGACAATATCTATTTAAAAACTAACAAAAATAACATCAAGAAGCAAGGAAAATGTACTATAGGTATGAAGGGTGGTCTAATTTTACCGGGTATACGAAAACGATATTTTCTTTGAAACTTTACCCAAAACGGTCTTTTTTATCAAAAGTGACCCAAAAAGCGCTTAATTTAAATGAGACTGGTCCAAACATTAAACTGCAGGTCTTCTTGTTGGGTGCATATCAAGGAAGTTTATGTAGGGCCTAGCCTTTATGAAAATGGAATAAAGCCTCACCTCAGATACTTTGGGCAACAAAAATATCTATGATGGTTCTAAAATCAATTTCTAACACGGAGTGAGCTCTTATTTTTAAGGTGCAATGGACGGTCTAGATAATTTATTACAATATACAATGTTTCCAGATATTGAAATACTTATTTTTTTCACAACCATAATGCTCAAGCCGAGATGATCGATGACAAGGTGTTCTAATGCTTGAATTGAAATATTTTATGAGTTGTAAGCTGGGGCTTTACTTATTTTGAAAGGGCTGCAGCCCTATCAAACTATTTTGCCATACATAAATGGGCCCAAAACCTTTCTAGCCTAAAATACAAAACTAGTAGCCAAATTTTTTTAACAAATGTTTTTACTTTATTAAAGAAATCTACTCAAAGGAAATTATATCAGAGTAAACAACAAGAATAGGCAAAGAGGCCCTTCCTTTAGCCAGAGAGTTAGCCAAGAAGTTCGCCTCATGATAGACATGACAGAACGAGACTGAAAAAGGAGCCACCAGGAGCCACCAGGTCCATAATCTGCAACCAGAAAGACCTCAGCTCCCACGAAATACACAAAAGTTTTCTTCGAAGAACCAAATAATGCATAATGCTTTTCCAAATTTGTAGTCGATTTTTTTCAAACTTACCTTAGATGGCCACCACTAGTTTTACAAGGGTTTTTTGGGTAAGACACGCTTTTGGTGAGTAAGTGACTCACCTATTACTCTGCGGTCCCTTGTCTATCTAACATCCACGATAAAATTTAAAACTCAAAAAATGGCACAAAAATTTTTGGATCTAAGACCACTTTATTTTAAAGAAAAATAGATGGTCTAGATAATTTGTTACAATATACACCATTTTTATAACTTGAAATACTACTTTCAAATGATTTATGTAAGGGTACGGTTTGTATAGAGCCTAGGCTCTAAATAATCAAATTAGAGTCTACCTTCAAATAGTGTCGAGAAATGTGGATTCAACACTGAAAATCTTTGCGATAGTTCATTTTTATTTATAAAGTTTAAAGCTTAAAAATATTGTACATCGACAAATCTATGAAAACTTGAAAATCTTGAAAATTGACGGTCCAAAAATGCACTACAAAATACACTATTTTCAAAACTTGAAATCCATTATCATGTCTATGTATCTTGATGTCGAGATGATAAATTTGAGGATATTTGGGCATCAAAACAATCTCCTCAAATGAAATTTACTTTGAGGTAGGCTTTTAATTTGAATTTAATTGTTTAGAGCATCGGCACTATATAAACTTTTCCCTTCGTGTAAAGGTTTTTCATCTCTATCGAAGCATGAACCATTTTCCCTTAACAATTTACCCAAAATTAAACCCAAACTATTCATACACAGAATTTGAAGGTCCTAAAGCCCCCTCAAAAAAAAAAAAAACAAAAAAGAAACGGAAAATGTCATTTACACTTGTCAGCCGATCTCGTCCGGTCATCGGATCGTGTAGAACGGACAAACGATTGAGATTTCAAAGAAAAAGTATTTAGCAAACATGGTAGTTAGATCGTATACATGGCATTTAGCAAACATTTTCGACGAGAATATGACTGGTCAATAGATTTTATGCTTACAATTTCCACTTTTCCCAACAAGAATTTTTTTTTAAGCACTTGTCAAATTATTCTTACGCTACCAATTTTTTGGGTGCATGTAAACTATGCTACTTCGGCAGCATAGTTTGTTTCGACTCCGTCAGAAAAAAAACATTCTTGGGAAACTTTTTCAATCTGAAATTTTAGGAACTATTCCAGCATTATTAGATGATTATTTTTTTTAAAAAAATAAAATTTGAGTTTTCTACCGTTTAGATTTGATTATTGGAAAACTACATAGACTCTATTCAACGTGGAGACGTTATTTTTTTCAAATGTGTAAGAGGTACAACTTGTTTTTGAACAGTATGTAAAAGGGAACATTTAGGTTAATTCTTTCGTTTTTTTTTAAGTTAATTTATGGGTTGAAAAAGCTCTATCCTGGAAGTTTGGGGTCCTAAAATTAATTGTAGGCGGTACTCTAGCGAGGAAGTAAATAAACACTCTACTCCCGAGGGTGGGATTCGAATATTTTCCGTTTAGGACGCGTTGGTAACATTCGAATAAGGTTCCCGCCTTTTTCAGGCGTCCTCTTGAAGTTTAAAAGGGTGCGATTTCCATGATCTACCCACCTTGTACCAAACAAAATTTTGAGATGTCCAATACTAAAACAGGACCTACCCAAAATGAAGAGACAATTCAAAATCTACATTAATTTTTGAAGTTTAATCTTCCCATGTTTCAAATATTAATTCCAAAATTCCTGAATAGAAAACTTCTACTGAAAGTAGTAGTCCGGATGCTTATTACAGATTCATGATTTCGTAAATCATCACTCTCTCTTTCACTCTCTTCATTTCATTTGAGTGGGGACACTGCAACTCCAGTTAGCTACTCAACACCTTTCGAGCATCGCTTGGGAGCATCTAATGCAGGCCTCTCTCTCTCTTTCTCTCTCACTGAACATGTTTGAATTTGATGGTGTTTAATGTTTTTTCTTTCGTGGTATCTATAGCGCTAAGTGTGTATGTATGTGTTTTTTTTCTTGAGATCTTTGCTGTGGATTCGGTTTATTTTATAAAAAATTGGAATGGAGTCCTTGTGCTTCTCAGATGCCCTGTTTTTTCTTTCTTTAATATATTTTCAGCTCCGGAATTTGTGGGTATCGATTTACTTAGCATGGGGAGTGGGTAACTTGTTCATATAATAATATATAGTTGCATAAAAGATTAGGAACTTGAACTATCTTTTTAGGTCAAACTTCTTGATTTTTCCTTATGGGCCATAGCTTTTACCGCTGTTAGTGCACATCAAATTGTGATTTTTTTACTGATGCTTCTTTGCTAATGAATTTCAGTACTGTTGTTGTACATCAAAATGTCCCATTTTTGGTTATTGATCAGTGCTTGTTTGTTGAATCCTTTGCAAGAAAAAACTCACTGTGGTTCTCAATGTTGGAAGATTAGTCCGCGTCCAGAGTGATTGCCTCGGCAGGGTTCTGAGGCCGACTTTACAAACCCGAGGTTGTATAAATTATATTATTTGTATAAAAATCAGTATTAGTAACTCACTAATCAATGTATTTCTATTTATTTCATATTCTTATAATGATTTCTGAATTTTGTTTCTGTCAATTTTATTTTCCTATTTTCCCCTATTTCGAAAAATTCAAATATTTTTTCAAGCTATAAATCAAAAATTTCCACAGTCCAATATTTTATGCAATTTTTTTGAATTTCAATCTTTATGTAACTTCTTTGTGCATTTATCTTTATTTTTTAAAGGAATTTTTTAATTTTTTGTGAACTATTTGCGTGTTCACTCAAGCTCACCCGAATTACTCGGCCCCTAACCCAAGCGGGGTTTTTAAGCTTTGGTGGTTTTCATCTTAATGGACCATTTGGTCAGGTCCCATTTCTTACTATGTTAAAATCAGTTGAATGTAGTAAATAGAGCATTTATGTGAAATTTGCTTTATCAGGAATTTGGGAGTAAACTATAGCAATCGGGCTTGGCCTTGCTTGGTTCGGTGTTGTTGATTGCAATTCTACAGCTTAAGTTCGATTTTACTGCTGACCTACCCAAAGCAAAAAGGAATTCGAGACCTAATGCTTTCATTAAACATTTTGTAATTGGATTAATTAGGGATGGATGAATTCCCAATTTGTTATATTATTTGAGTTATTGAGAAAAGCTTTGTACTTTGTATTAAATTGGGTTCGACAATCTGACACCTATATTCCATGTTTGAGGCTGTTTTGGGCAGGGATTAGTCGGGCAGCAGAATAGTAATTTATACGGATCTACTGTATAACAGTAATGGATTTATGGGTTCTTCATCGTGTAAATTAAAATCCAGTTCCTTTTTAATCAGTATCCTAACCGTATTACAAACTGACACAAGGGCATAACTGTCCTGTTATTAGTTTTTTCTTTTTCTCTTATGTTTTGAGAATATGAGAAACCAATAAAGTTCTGATTGTGGAAAGACATTGTCTACAAATCTCAAAGACATTGTCTATAAAAAATTTATATTACAATTGCTACAAGGAAACAGATAAGTAGTTTCTGGGAGATTCAAATTCAATGATTCATCATTTGTTGTTGGTTCATTTAGATCAGCATAAATTATATGATTAATGATATCCAATGTGGTGCACATATATGGACAGTTGACATGCATTCCCCTGCCAAAGCAAACATTGAGCTGACGAATGGCTCACATCATCCATCCATCGTCTAATAGAGATGGTTGAGGTCAGGTGTAGTTCACTATTCGTAAACCCTAAGTCTGTAATGCATCATTATATATTCGTTCTGTACTTTTATTTGAAATATTATACATTTTTTTCCATCCAGCTTTACAAATCAGTTCTAGTTTGTCATGCTTGAAAAACCTCCTCTCAAAATAAAATATCAGCTTTAAATACCCCGAACAAAGCCTCCTATAGATTATTTCTTCATCTTTTCCTTTCTTTTGTTGATTACTTGATTACAGCCGTTCATTCTCTTGTTGAGTTTACTGCAAGTTGTAGGAGTGTCTTTTGGTCTTGTGCTCACTGTAGAAATCTTAAATTTAATTGTACATGCAACATGAGCAAGTGCTTATTCAAAGTTGTACCATTTGATTCATGCTAAATAGAAACAGATTGAGACGGGACTTCTATTTGTTTGTATTGTGATGCAAATTTTCTTGCAGTCACTATAGTCATTAAAAGAGAGCTGCCATGGAAACCAGAAATCATGAGCATGCGACTCGATTTAGGCTTGAGGTACTTCCATTGAGAATGATCTATAAAAGTCGGTTGCTTTCTCAAATTACTACTTTAAAAGTTTTTGTATTGATTCAAATTCTATAAATTGAATGTAAGAAGTTCATGCTTTGACATGGTTTAGATATTGCTGATAAGTGAGAAGAATAGACTGATTATGACATGTCGTTTGCAGGGGAAGTTTGTTGCAATTGCCTTATGCTGGCTTCTTGGTAATGGATGTTTGTTTTCATGGAACAGTATGTTGACAATTGAAGATTACTATAATCACTTGTTCCCGGTAAGTGACAAGGAATGCTAGTATGGAATGAAAATGCTATTCTCATTACATAATTGTGATGAGCTTCTAGTCTTTAGGTTGTACTGTAAGAAACTCCTTGATATATCAGGGTTTATTGGAAATTTTTAGTGCCTTTTGGATGACATAATTCTTATGAAATTATACAACAAATTATTGAATCAACTAAATTTAAATGTGCTAGGCTCTATCTCATTGATTGGGAAGAACCAGTGGTTTCAAGTTGGGTTAGTTTTCCCTTATGATATTAGACTCTAGTTGTACAAACAACAGCATCTTATGGTATTTGTTACCTCCATACTTTTTTTGTTTGTTTTTGTTTTTGTTTTTAGTAGAGAGAGAGAGAGAGAGAGCATGGACTAGAGTAGATGGAATATATAGAAACCCTTTGGGCAAATACGTAGCTAAGACTGCCAAGATGCTTGTCAAGGGATCCTATATCAAGGTTTCACAACAAAAATAATGCAAAGTCAATAATGGCATGATCCGGTAATTTTATTAATGCCAGCATCCACATATAATAGCCCAAAATCACCTATGTATGTGAGAATCCCAATTACTGCTGAATTGATTTGCTGATTGGATAAGCAATAAAGTATGCAGTGAAACTTTAGTGTTTTCCATTTTTGTTGTCGATTAGATTTACTTGTGTTCGAATTTATGAAGGAACGCATCCACTTTTCATTTAAAATAAAATAAAATTACATCTTAATGTATTCTTCATTTGGGCTAGACTCAATATTTTACATGAATACACATATAGGACTTGTAACAATGCATCTGAACTCTCTTTTATCCTTTTTGTAATTTTTCAATAATATGTCTGATGCTGAACATGATGCCTCTCTTATTTTTGAATCTATTAAATTTTAGGGATATAATTTTTGGAATTTGTAGAGCTTATTTTAGGAATTTTCATGTTTTTTAGGAGGGTTTCTTAGTTTTTTTTTTTTAGGATTTTAAGGGCTGTTTGGAAGAGTATTTAGGGTCCTTATAGATATCCACTAGAAGTTTGTGTGATGGCTACTAGAGGTGTGTAATGGTTACTAGACAAGGTTGAGTTTGTGTCGTAATGATGACAAAGTTACATGATAAGGAATTCAATGATCTGAAAGGAGAATTGAGGAACTAACATACAAAATATATTAAAAGCTTTCAAATAAAAGGAGATTCAAGGATCTAATGCACAAAGTGCATCCAACCGGTTTGGTTAGTGTTTAGTTGTTCATGACAAAGTTAGATCTGAATCCCACTGATTTGAGTTCGCGGATTAGAATTCGTTCCATAAGCATAGAAATGGTGAAGCTTGCATCACAACTAGGGGAGGAACGAGGATCTTTCACATAACTAGTCATTATTTAAACCTATCTTTGACGAGGTAGATAAAGATGATCCTATCATCGACTTAGAGCCAAAATGGGGAAATTTTGATTGCAGGCAGTCTTCCGATTTTTAGTTTTAATCACTTTTCTTTGATCCCTTAGTTGGTTTGATCTAGGATGAATAACACGACCTATGGCTAAACTAATAATTTTTGACAAAGAACCTCTTGAAGAAGTTGAGGAAATTAGGACATTTTCTCTTGTGGATAGTGAGGAGATATTAGATTTTAAAAAGAATGAAGGAACCCTTGAGGGTGAGGCGAACTAGGAAACCCCAGGGTCTCCATTCATTGTGGTAGCTATGGGTGAAATACCGAGTTCGATAATGAAGTTCAGTTTAGTTTGCTCTAGGGCTGCACCAAGGCTATTCTAGCAAGATAACGTAGATAGATTGAAGCAATTTCAGTGGGTTTATATAGCTTAAACAAGGCAAACCCAGAAGGCTTATCTGGGTGAATCGAGCATATATATGCACAATTTAACAACTATTCAATTAATATCTATTGGACCTTTCCTCGAGGTGTTCAAAGCAGAGTTTATGTGCTGGTCAGCTCATTACATAACCTCAGTTCTGATGTATAATCATTCTATTTTTATTTGGCCAATGACTCACAGGTGCCAGATTCAAGGTACAATATTAGTGTTGAAGATGATGATTTCATCGTGGTATACTTCAAATGTTTTTATTAAATTTTGGGAATGTGTTGGTTTTAGATTTGGAAAAAGTTTATATAGAGCCGAGGCTCTAAACAATCAAATTAGAGCCCACCTCAAAAATTTCACAAGAAGAGTCTGTTTTGATGCGCAAATATCTCAAATTGATCATCTCGATATCAAGATGCATGGACATGAGAAAACATGGATTTAAAGTTTTGGAAATAGTCCATCTTGTAACGTATTTTTGGACCATCAATATTCAGGTTTTCATAGATGTGCTCGATCTATACTATTTTTAAAGCTTCAAATTTTGTATTAGAGATGAAAATATATTTTAAGGCTATCACAAAGGTTTCCAGTATTGAAACCACATTTCTCGACACTATTTGAAGGTGCGCTTTACTTTGATTGTTTAGGCACTCGGCTCTATACAAACAGCACCATTTAGATTTTTAGGGATTATTTTTTTGTTTTTTAAGTAATTTAGGATGTTTTTAGTTTTTATGATTTAAGAGGAAATTTGAAAAGCAATTAAGGTCCTTATAGAATCACTTATTTTATCAAGGTAATACTTTCATTGCGAATTTTTGTTTTAATTCAGACAAGTATTAAAATTGAGATTTCTTGGCTTCTTAGAAGGTCTTTTATTATAAATAAGGGCCAGATTAGAAATTTGCTTATTAGTTGTTTTTAGAATCCTAGTTAAACTAGAGAAGTAGAGAGCTATAAAGCTTTGCTTGTAAATGTTCATTGTTTTTCAATCAATTTTTCAGTTCTCTGAATTTGCTCTTTAAATTCTTCATTGCATTAATTTATATTAGGAAAATTAAAGTGTGAAGATGCATGTGATGTGTTCCCGAGGATAAAATGGCATCATAAGGTTTTTAGTATGTTAGCTATTTGACGGTTTAGTATTTAGATAGCATGTTTATTGTGTTTTGAATATTTTTATTTGTCAATTGATGACTTTTTTCTTTTTCTTTTTCAAATTTGTAGTTCATTATATGTGTTTTTAAGAATCATGGTATTGAAATAGGATATGTCAGATATCTTCCAATAGTGCTCATAATATTTGATATTTATACTTATTATATGAATTAATTCAGATAGTAAACTTATTTTGCTGCTTAATGCAGAAGTATCATCCTACACGAGTACTACCTCTTGTATTTCAACCTTTTGCACTTGGAACGCTTGCGATATTGACATACAATGAGGCAAAGATCAATACCAGATGCCGCAACTTAACTGGATACTTTGTTTTTTTCATAAGTTCCTTGTTAGCTCCGGTGGTGAGTATTCTTCTTATTGATCCGCAAATACATTTGCAAATATGTACTAAAACTCAATTATATAAAATTAGTCAATTGGGCTGTGACCAACCGTTGAACTGATGGAGGTTCAAGGACATAAAGTCCATTTTTAAGAGACAGTGGAGTGTAATCCATAGTTATTTGCATTATAGTATAGTTTCTCAATTTGGTGTCTAGTTGAATTGTCCAAATGTTTTCAGCTATGACATCTTGTCTATGTACTTTCACTCTAATATGACATTGTTTTCTTTGTCAGCTAGATTTGGCGACATCAGGGAAAGGAGGGATAGGACCTTATATTGGCATATGCATTATTAGTGGAGCTTTTGGGGTTGCTGGTGCTCATGTCCAGGGAGGAATGATTGGGGATCTCTCTTGCATGCGATCTGACTTTGTCCAGGTAAATAATTATATCTGTGGTAATGAAAATGTTTTTTTTATGAATTTATCTACAACATTCGTGTACTATCTTAGAACTTCTTTTAAGTTTTCTTTTGCTTGTAAAATGCAGTCATTTTTAGCTGGCCTAGCTGCATCTGGAGTTCTTACATCGGCTTTGAGATTAATCACTAAAGCTGCTTTTGAAAGTACCAAAGATGGTCTACGTAAAGGGGCAAGTATGCACATACACCTAAATTACATAGATAAATTGGTTTTGGGTAGTTCCAAAAGAAATTGTCGCTGTTCAATTCATAGCGTACATCCAATACGTTCTTAATTATTCAAAATGGATCAGGACTGGCATCTATAACATAACTGGTGCAATTCAGTGCTTCTCAGTTTCTGCCGCAACATTAAGAAAATGATGATGGAAACTGATAAACCTCAAACAATTTTTACGTTAAACCTATGCGTTAACACTAGATAGTTTCGGTTTACTTTCTTTCTTCTATTTGTGGAGCTTGTTGGCAAAATAAAAAGTTGGCATCCTTTGGCTGCATTGGAAGGTATGATGCAAACCATGCTATGCAGCACCAACCATTCCTTCTAGATAAGTAGAAGGGCTAATAAAATTAGTATTTCCTTAATCTTTTGGCTGAAAATATGCACAGAGTAGTTATGTTCACTTTTTTCTATATTAAATATATTCTACATGTTATTCTTCATCAGAATGCACTAAAGAGGGCTTGATCACAGAATTCTTTCCCCCATCCTTCCATTAAATAAGCTTCAAGATAGAAATTTTCAATCATCTCGAAATAAAGTTCAGATTCTTATACATACTTGGCATTCATAATTAATATATCCTACCGAATCCAATTTAAGAATACTGAGACTTTTATCCATACCATACCATGACACCCTAGCACGCTGTGACTCAACTCTCAATTTTGCGTTCTCACTTTCATTAATTTTAGAGTTTGCAAGTCTTCCTTCTTTTAGCACTTTGTGGTTCCATTGGAATTGTGTACTCACTTTCTGTTGTATGATCTGGGTACTCTGGTGTAATTGAAATAATAGTGATGCTGAACTTATATCCTTTCAATGACTGCTTGCGGTAAAAATGGCCATATTGCATGAAGGATGTTGAAAGATTACCTGATTGCATGAAATGTCCCTACTTGCATGGGAATATAAGGTGTGCTTGAGTGAAATAAATACTAGGAATTTTTACACGATCTGATATATGACTAAATATACCCACGCAAGCAAAATTATATCTTGGGAGTTTATGTCTGATGTTGTCCATTAAGTGACTTGAGATACCATGAGGTTTAAATTACCTTTGACCATCTATTTATGACACTTGTGTAGCTTATTTTTAGTTTTAAAATAAGAAATCGGAGAACTACTTTCTGCTCATTGTGTCACATGATAAAAAATAAGACCAAATGAGCATATGGTTAAAAAAGCTTCCATTTCTAACCTATAATAAAAACCAACATTGTATAAATAATAGATTTAAACAATCATTTTGTATCCCAAAGCAACATATTTCACCTTACAAATTGCATTAGTCTAAATTTTGTGCTGCAAACTATCACGATGAACTTTTCAAGGTGTGGATCAATTTAATTTGTAGTCCAACATGTAAGAAACTGTAAGCATCAATTGTACTTAATTGTTCCATATGCTCGTGAATGAAGATCTATCATTTGCAGCTTGCTTAAAAGATATTTGAACCATCATGTTGAAGTGCTTTAGTAAATATATCAAACAATTGATCTTCAATTTTCATGTGTGGGGTTTCATTCGCTGTATCCACTCTTTAACAAATGAAATGCGACTCCATGTGCCCATGCTTTCTATGCTCGTGAAAACTAAACTTGATGCGCTTCACTCAAGTTATTACGATATCATGGAATCGGTTGAATTTACAACTAGTATTTTGATAAATACTTTGTCCACAAGTTTGCAAATTTGACAATGATAAGGCCCCATGATGTTCTCTTGTACTAGGTACTGCCATTTTGTCCTTTTTCATTCTCTTCTTTCTAAATGTGGTCTTCTATGTATACTGGATCTTCTGCCATTGGTACAAAGTGCCTTATCCATGTCACTGAAGCAAGTAATATCAATTGTTCCTTCTTGGATATTCTAAGATGGTTATTCATGGATTGGTTTTGTTGTACCTCAAAGTTCAAATAGTTCTTCCAAAAGCTGTTTTGGTATTATTTTTTCTTTTGGTCTGCATAAATATGTGCCATTTGTGACTCCTGATGGTGTGGCCTGTCCTTATGGTGTTAACAATTACCCTTCTTAAAACTTGTTGCATAACGGGTTTGGAATTAACTCTAGAAGCCCCATCGACTTTAATTTACACGGAGATTAGAAACTTGTTATCAACTCATGAAAGCTTACCAACCAACTCAATTTGGCAACTTGTGTAGTTGTGTAACTGAAGAACTTGGTTCCAAAACTCACCCAAGTTTTTACAGGTTGATTGGAAAACTCAGCTATTTTAACTCAGCTTTGAGTCACTTAGTTGGCTTTAGGATTTTTTAACACATATTTACATTGAAGAGATAGTGGTACAGATACTGAAAATCAAAGATATGGTTCTGACTGATTTGCTGTTGCAGTTATTTTCTTCGCTATCTCTGTGTTGTTTGAGCTGCTATGCCTTCTTGTCTATGCATTTCTGTTCCCGAGATTGCCAATTGTGAAGTACTACCGTTCTAAGGCAGCTTCAGAAGGATCAAAGACTGTCTCAGCCGACCTAGCTGCAGGTGGCATCGAAATTCAGCAGAGCTTCGGAGTAAGTGCTTCTCCACATTGTGCTTATGTGCACACACAACACACCCACGCTATAATACGTAAAAGTATGCTGTATGCAGTCGTGCTATCCATTATTGATTGTGGATGATTGAGATGATCTATTCCTCCTCTCAAGTGGACTTCGACAGACTTGAGCCAACGAATGGTTAATCCCAACCAGTCATTGTCAACAGAAGATGATTATGATTGCATGCCGCACTTTTTGTATGCTTTTTGCATTATGAAATGCATACCCACACCTCCAAAAGGGCCTTGACCATCCATTCTTTTATGATGGATAGTGGAGATTAATCTTAATTGGGCTAACAAGGACATTCAACAATGTACATTTATTCTCTATTGTCTGTTATTCTCCATGAACAGTGAGTACCATAAACCATATTCCGTCAGATTATGATGTAGTTTCCTATGTATATATGAACCGCAGAAATTCATAAAACTTTTGTGCTGCGTGGTGCCTCACTATCTTAATGTCTTTGAACATTGTAAGGCTTGCTTTCTGAACCAATCATGGATTTATTGAAGGTTGCAGGAGATCTAAAATATGCAGAGCGTCTTAACAACAAAGAGTTATTGTTTCAGAATATAGACTACGCTCTTGATACGGCTCTCATATACGTGCTCACATTGTCCATTTTCCCTGGGTTTCTGGCTGAGGACACTGGCTCTCACAGTTTGGGCTCATGGTATGTTTTATCTTAATTCAATTAGCCTGTGTTTGTAATGCCTTCTTCTAAACGAAAAGCTTTTGGTGAGTCCATCCTATGCACTCTTGTCTCCCCTGCTTCTCAAGAGTTTAAATACCCAAAACACATGTTAAATCTCTGCAAATAGATTTCAGCCGCAGACCCATGAAGTTGGAGCTCCAAAAAGAATGTAGATCTATTGATCTTAGAAAAAATGGAAAGATTGGTCCGAGAAAGTGTATAAGATGAACTATTCTTAAGTCTCGAAGTTTAGGGTTTTTTTGATCTTGGTGCTCAAGATGACAGACCTGTGAAGTTTTGATTACAAATCCATCTCCAATATGGAGTTTGGAAGCTGGTCGAATTGGAATAGGTGTGCCCCGGGACACTCCTATTCTAATGTATGGTACATACTGTTGTTCTCAGCCTTCCCACTAAAACCCTGCCCTCTACAAAAACATAGATCCCGCATAATACGTTATCAGCAAGAATCAGCTTCTCAATACTGTTCATGGTTGGGCAATAAAATCTTTTTAAGTAACTCTTTTCTGCGCACACAAAAATCGGCATTATGTTCCTTGTTGATTAGGTTGGAATGTAATAGATGTTAACAAACCGGAACAGAGAAACAAAAGATGGCTGTTAACAACAAAACATAACAGAATAACAGAAGATGGTTGCCTGTGAACCATATTCCATGTAGAATTATAGTCCAAGTAACTCTTGATTAGTACTTTGGGACTCGACCTATAGGCGAGGTGAGTTTTGGTTTTCCGCTGCTTATATTACATACTTTATATGACCCTGGAGGACCGTACCAAAGATCCCTCGGGTAATGAGTTATAAAGGGCTGACAGCTAATTGGCATGCCATTTTACATTTAATGTCTACGAAAGTGAGGTTATAATATATAAGTAATGATACTATGAGACCCTCTCAGACAGTAGTACCCCAAAAGATCACTATTAAATTTTGATACAGATCTTTAGAAAAGTTATTAACAAATCCAATCACCCAATTCCCATACGCATGTCATAACTTTTCTAGGGATATGTGTCAAAATTTAATAGTAATCTTTTAAGGTCTTACTCACATGGGTGTGGGAGGGTCACATAATATCATTACTCATAATATATATATATTAATAGTTTTTATCTTTATTTATTTTTACTTTATAGACTTGGGCGAGTTACTCATACTCACTTGAGTAAATTTCTGTAGATTGCTTTTAATTAATCAAAAGAAAAACAATTTCCATTTTCATCAAAGACCGAGTAGAAGACGTCTGAAATGCAGGTTTACTGAGAAAGGCAACTTTGTTAACTTGAAATTATTCTTCTATAGGTATGCACTCGTTTTGATAGCAATGTTCAATGGTTTTGATCTTATTGGGAGGTATATTCCACTGATAAACAACTTGAAGATTACATCAAGGCGTCCTCTAATGATAGCAACTATTAGTCGTTTCTTATTGGTCCCAGCATTTTATTTCGCGGCCAAGTATGGGGACCAAGGCTGGATGATCATGTTGGTGGCCCTCTTGGGGTTGAGCAATGGCTATCTTACTGTGTGCGTACTCACCGCAGCACCAAAGGGTTACAAGGCTAGTTAACTTTCATATAATAATTACAAAATTGGTTCATCACCCATTTCTCTCTCTAACGTTGGTTATCTTTCATATAGTGTTTGTAAAATTGGTCCATCACCCATTTCTCTCTGTAAGGTTGGTTATCTTTCATATAATGTTTGTAAAATTGGTCAATCAACCATCTATTTCTGTCACACATAGACAAGTAGAATACTCGGTCAGTTAAGTAAGCAACAGGAGAATTTGCATGCATCCTATAATTAATTATTTGCAAACCACCTTCTTTTTGGCCTAACAATGTCATTTTCCAGTTGACACCTCAAATAGATTAGTTGAGAATGACTTAGGGCCTTGGCAATAATAGCATTGTTGAGCCCCATGATGAGGTTTATGACTCCATTCTCACCAAAAGGTAAGGGCCAAATCCCCATTGATTTACCACCTTTTGTTGGTGAGAGTGGTTTAGGCTTTGTCGGTAGTATTTCCGAGCCCCATGACGAGGCTTTTGAATCCATTCTCACCAAAGGGTAGGAGGTCCAAGTCCCCACTGACTTGTTACTTTTTACTTACCCCAAAAAAAAAAAAGAGGAACATCAAATAGATTGGACATCATTTTTGAAATATTATGTAAAACTATTCAAAGTCAAATATTTGAAAGCTTAAAATGTCTTATTTTTTCAGGGACCTGAACAAAATGCCTTGGGGAATATCTTGGTTCTTTGCATTCTTGTGGGTTCATTTTTGGGAGTTGTACTTGACTGGTTGTGGCTTATAGGCAAAGGTCCGTGAAGCAGCATGCGCTGCGTTTTTGTGTTTGGGAAATTCCTCATTTGTATTTCCTAACTTATATATATAAGAAAGGGCAAAATGGAAAGTTCCATGTTAGTTATTTATAAGGATAATATTTATGTTGGATCCTCATCATCGTTATCATCATCATCTCAGCTTTATCCTGGCTAAAAATGTTTATGTAGGGTGTCAGTCTTGTACTATACAAGTAAGATGCACCTTAATAACTTTATGTAAAACATTTCTCCAAAGTTGAAAATTCTCTAATTGATCATCTTTACCTTAATATGTATAGATGTAGACAAAAAGGGAATTTAAGTAATGAAAATATGGCATATTGAAATAAATTATGTTGGAAATAGTGGTGAAATGAAACAAAATGAAATATATTTGCATCAAAAGGAGGAAATCCAATCCCTTTAAGTCTAGGCAAGAATGAATTGCTATCACAAGAAAATATTTGTCATTTACTAATATGAATTGGTGTGTATCTTACTGATATGAATTAGTGCATATCTAAGTTTTTATACATCTAAGTTCTTCAGGTAAATTTTTCCTTGGAATAAAAAAAATAGAGGATTGTGAAACCATATTGCTATTATAAATACACAAGTATGGTGAGATCTCTAGCACATGAGTTTCTTCTTTTCAGAGTGAGAAAATTCTCAAAACAAACTTGGTTTTATAATAGGAGGACACAATTACCTAATTATGAAGAAAGAGTCTTTTCAACTATTTCGTGTGATAAAATCATATTTAATAAGACTTTCATTATTCGATTCTTTAATGTGCGTTAAATAACTTACTATTTTTCTATCTACAAATGAGATAAAACATACTTTAAACACTATATTATAAAATACATTATTTGAAATAACACTTATTATTTTCCAAAGCAAAATATACTATTTTTCTCCACTATTCGAAAATAATATGCAAACTTTAGGCAGTATATGTCATTTGTACACCATGAAGATATCTTTCGGTTTGAACATCCATCTAGTTTGTGCACTATAAAGTACATCAAGCTCTATAGTAGCTCTATAGTTTTGAACCAAGGATCTTATCGATAACAATAGCACAACATACAAATGACATAGACACTCTAATATCTATATATTGCCAACTTGTTATGGGCTTTGAGTTTATATCCTGATTTCATGGCACTATAGAGATGAGTCCATCTCATAAGAAGTTGCCCAACTTTCACACTCATGTCGGTACAGTGTTTTAAAAAGTGGACCGCTTAGCGCCTAGGCGGTCCAAAAGACCCAGGAGCATTGCCCAAGCTTAGGCTGCCAAATTAGGTGGATATCCCTGGGCGCCTGCCTAGGTGCTCGGGAACCCGTTTGAGCCTACCCAGGTGGCCGCCCGCCCAGGCCCTGCGCCCCGCCTAGGAGCGGAAATGTGGCTCCTTGAGGGTACTTTTTGGTTTTTTTAATTTTAAAAGGGTAAAATTGTGGGTTTTGGGTTAATTTGAAACCTAAAACTAGAGGCTATTTAGAGAGAGAAAATTCTAAAACAAAATTTCTACTGGGCCACCTAGATTCTGGGCGCTTGCCTAGGCGTTTGGTAGCTTGGACCCTCCTCGACCACCTAGGTGCTGCCTAGTACTTTTTGAAACACTATGTGCGTGAGTCTATCATAGGTGCCCCTATATATAAAATATCAAAATAACCAAATTTAACTCGAACTATAAAATAAACCACAAAACGTTAAACTAACACGATAACAAACATCAATCTAAACCATGAACTATGAAATATCTAAATTTAACTAGTCTTTTTTATGTGAAATTTAGGGCAATACAGATTACCATTCCCATGGGGTATTGAACTTGAGGGTTTCATGAATCTGCACATCCTTTTAGGTATGTTGTGGGTTTGTTCTTCTTTTTATGCCATAGACTTTCAATAACTAGCTCCCTTGAAACGTGTTACAAAATAGTGTTAGAAAGATAGAACCAGGTGAGTCAACAGGCCATACGATGGTTCTGAGCATTGTTCGCAAAATTACCCAATCTAACTGCTAACCGCCCGGTTATTGTGTTATGTTATGTAGGGTCTTGTGGTTTGAATACTACTAATTATGTGAAAATGTAAGTAATACTTCGGGGACTCCGCACTCTTCTTCAAAGATTCAACTGTGTACCTTGTGTTGTGGAAGGGGATTCGCTTAATATCATAAACTGGTGCAAAATGGAAACTAAATCTCCATGGTTGCTATGAGATAAATGGATAGAGGTTGTAGATATCACTTCACAGTTGAATGTCTCTTTCCAACATATTTACAAAGAGGCTAATGAAGTGGCAAATGGTTTGGCGAAAAAAGGAGTTGATTTGGGGGAAATGGTTATCTCTGAGACTTTACTTGTTTGACTTCTATGTAAATTTGTAATTTTCTCTTTACTATATTAATAAAGTGATAGTAATATTGTCAAAAAAAAAAAATAATGAAATGGGCTTGTAAAGGATTTGTCCCACATCGAAGAGATGTGGGAACAAATGGCAATATAAAAGGAATTGGACTCATGTTGTACGTAAGCACGTGACAAGAACGGTTATTGTGTGGCTGCAACCAATCCTCTCCTTTTCGGTGGGCTCACTTAGAAGTTAACCGTTTGATGACATCAATATTTGACGTGTCCGTTGTGTGATGTCATGGTGTCTGTTGTGTTACTTCATAATACCGGCTCTTGTATCAAATCGGCCGGATCCTGTTTTTAAAGTGGATTTGGGACTGGCTGGACAATACCCGATTCCGGATCGGGTCAATGACTTTTTAAACATTGGTTTTGGCTATATATTCTTGTTTTCACATTTTTCCCATTCTTTGGATTATTTCGAAAATATTCCCACACACAAGTTGGTTTTTAAAATCCATTTTTCTACTACTTTTTTAACATCATTTTGAAGTGTTTTGCTTAATCCTACTTTGAGCATACATTTCATGTTTTTATTTTTTTTGGATTTTTTTATATTTTCTATGATTTTGTTAACCTCTTTTATTTTAGAGTTACAATACTCATCACTAATCAATAATCAAGAACAACATAAAAATGTTAACAAAAAAGACTACATGAGCTTCTAGGCAACCTATGACCTGATTTTCATGTCAACAAAAAAGACTACATGAGCTTCTAGGCAACCTATGACCTGATTTTCATGTCAACAAAAAAAGACTACAAGTATGAATTCTATGTGATGAGCTTCTAAGCAACCTATGATCTGATTTTCATGTCACTGTCAAATTGAACAACCTAATCGGTAAATTTATAGGGCAAGCTTTCTATGCTTCCCCTATAGTGTAGAAGTTCTATCCTCCCCCTTATCCAACCGTCCATTCTTAATGGAGGGCTAAGATTGCTCCAATCACATGTCATGTCTTTACACTATTTTATTTTTAATGTTTTTTTCGTACTAGCAAAAAATATATAAAAAAGTATTTTTAATAAAATAAAATGATCAAAATACCCCTGAAAGATTTAAGGGGTATTTTGGTCATTATATTTTATCGAAAAGTTATTTTTAATATTTTTTATAGGTGTGCCCAAATGAGAAGATGGCGCGTACCAAATTTCATATTCATACAATTTGTATAAAAAAAAACTAAAAATAAAATACTTTGAGACGTCGAATCTAAGATCAAATGGTGAGTGGCTCGCTTGATCAAAATTGAATGGCCGGATGGTAGGGGGAAGATAGAACTTCTATGCTGCAGGGAAAGCATTGAAACCTTTCCCAAATTTATATGCTATGTTGTTATCCAGTTATAAAAAATAAAAATAAAAAGAATGGAAATAAGCAAACCAAGTTGCAAAACTTCATAAATAAACATCTCATCATTCAGATTTGGAACATTAAGATCATATCGAAAAAATACAAGCAACACAATTTTTTATAATGTCGATAAAAACTTAACATTATTTGATTGCACATCAATGCATCTAAGTATACGAACAAACCTTCTAACATTTTATAAAAATATCACAATAATATTGCATAAAAAATCTGATTCACAAAAAACAAAATAAAAATTACTACCATATTATTAGATTAAGTCGTTAAGGAGAACAAA
This sequence comes from Amborella trichopoda, assembly GCF_000471905.2. Next base: position 1,129,322 of record NW_006497083.1, read on the forward strand.
AACATGCAACAAAGTTTAGATTTTATAGTATTAAAACAAAAATCGAAGATAAAATTGAAAAATCCAAGATTTTCCCTTGATAATTGCAAATTCATGAGATAAAATTGAAGATAATTACAAAAAATTAAAGAAAATTCTTTAATACTTTTCCACATACTGAATGTGTCAAGAGTATATATATTTGTCAAAATCCTAATTTTTTTCAGCAAAATAGTTTGAAAAACAATTACTCAAGCAATAAAAAATTCATATAAAAATATATTTGAAATGATAAATGAGCGAGAAATCATGAGTTAGGTAGATATTTCAGCACTCAAAACTTGGACTCTAAGTCTCATATCAAAACAGCCAAAATCGAGCACAAAACTTTTTATAATCAATATCGAGGGACAAATAATTGTTTGGGCAGATTTTTATGAACTCAAAACTCACTCTAAGTCTTTAACTTAAACAGCCAAATCAAGCACGAAACTTGTTGTAATCAACCAAATTAGCACATCGATCTTGTGATGAACTCAGTAATCATCAAATTATACAAATTCTTACATACAAACATTAGAAATGAGGGAGAAATCATTACTTTGAAGAATATTTTGGAACTTAGAGCTCAGACTTTGAGTCTCACACCTAAACAACCAAAATCGAGCATGAAACTTGTTGTAATCGGCCAAATTATGACACTGATCGTGTGATAAACAATCTTCAAAATGCACAAATTGTTACAAAAAGCAATAAAAAACAAAGGAGAATCATCTCTTTGGAGGAGTTTTTAGAACATGTTAACTAACACCACCCAAAAATGGCCACAAAATTTTTTTAGATGATTTTTTCTATGTTGGATCTTAGTTTTATAGCCTTAGAACAATAATTTCCTTCAATAATGGTCTGAAATAGCCGAAAAGTCCACCCAAAATCGAACCCATAAGGCCATGTTCAAAGTTCATCCTGTAGCCCGGTTTTTTAATAACAGGTGTGGTTTCTATAAGGTTGCAACCTTAAACAATCCAAATAAGGCATATCTCCAAATTTTATCATAACATGTAATTTTGGTGAAAAAAATACTTAAGATTATCTCAAAATCTATTTTGATATCTAATTATGAAGTTTTAAATTCCAAAAATGGTTAAAACCAAATAGATCTATAAACATATAAAAATCTTGAAAATGGACGGTCTAGATAATGTATTCTGAGACTCAAAATCATCTTTTTTCTCATTTTCATACATCTCGATGTTGAGATGATCAATTAGAGGTTTTTTCAACATTAAAACAACCTTTTTCGAGGATTTTTGAGGTGCACCTGTAGTTCTAGATTTTAAGGTTGCAACGTCATATAAACTTTTTCCTATAATAATTGGCAGGCTTTTTACCTAATGGCCCGATTTATTATACTGGTAATGTGGGTGGGAGTCCAACACCCTGAGTGGACCCCCGAAACCAGAGTTAACCAGGATCGGCAAGTGCCTGGTTCTGAAGTAACTAGCTTGTTCCGAGTTGAACTGGCCGATATTTCTATCACTATTGCCAAACCGAAGGGTCTTCTGAGATGCCCTTAAACCTCTTAGAAGAACAACAATCATACAACTCCACAACAAATTCTGCGATAGGAAGGCGAAGAGAACAGGTAAATAAGATTTACATACAGAATTTAGAGAGTACATATTCTTTAGCACGCTGAGCAATCAACAGAAAGACAATTGAAAGGTTGAGAAAATTCCAAAGTTATTTGAAGAATATATTACAAGAGGATATCTTGTGGTTTAAGTTACGAGTCCATGTGCCAAATAATAATTCATTGCGATTAAAATGAGGATGAGTTAGGATTAGGAAAGTGAAAACTCTGTAAGTAGGTGAGACAGAGAGAGTCATAGAGAGAAAGAAAGAGAGTATCAACCAGAAATCCAGGTTGAAGAATTATTGAAATAAAAGTTATCTTCCTGGTCTGATTTTGTTAAATAAAGTTTCGTTACATACTTTCAAGTCACTTGTTGCTGCATTATGGTTGTGAAGCGCAAGCAACCTTTCGATTGTCTACTTGATGAAATGGTTGCTCAGATCATAGTAAAGTCCTGGTCGTTAGCACTAATACAAGAGTTTTTCTCTCTAAATTCTTTATGTAAATTTTGTTCTCTCTAAATTCTTTATGTAAATTTTGTTCACTTTTTCTTTCTGTCTTCCGCCCTTTGAATATATTGAGTTGTATGATTCTTGTTCTTGTTTTGAATGCATTGAGTTGTATGATTCTTGCTCTAGTTTTTAGGTGTAAGAGGGAGTTGTATGATTCTTGTTGTTGTTTTTAGGTGTAAGAGTAAAAGGGAGTTGTATGATTCTTGTTGTTGTTTTTAGGTGTAAGAGTAAAAGGGAGTTGTATGATTCTTGTTGTTGTTTTTAGGTGTAAGAGTAAAAGGGAGTTGTATGATTCTTGTTCTTGTTTTTAGGTGTAAGAGGTTTAAGGGCCTCTCAGATGACCGACGGAGTTGTATGATTCTTGTTCTTGTTTGATAGACGGAGTTGTATGATTCTTGTTCTTGTTTTTAGGTGCAGACGGAGTTGTATGATTCTTGTTCTTGTTTTTAGGTGTACGCGGGAGTGTACGAGGGACTTGTATGATTCTTGTTCTTGTATTTAGGTGTAAGAGGTTTAAGGACCTCTCAGATAACCGAGGTTTAAGGGCCTCTCAAATGACCTTTGTTCTGCAGCGCGCAACGCGTTTTAAGTAGATGGTTGTGCGTTTCAAGGGAGGTAGTTGCTGAAAGCCTATAGCAAGAAAAGAAAAACAAACCGAACTCATACGATGTGTAGATGAGTGAAACCCTGAAGCTCAATACCTCATAGGAATGGTAATCTCCATCTCTCAAATTTTTATTTTATATAAAAGACTAGTTAAATTTAAATATTTCATGGTTTTTGATGTAGATTCATGTGTTTTTGTGTTTTAGTTTGAGGTTTCATCGGTTATCTCACTGTTCTTGGAATGATTTGAGGTTCTAGTTAAATTCAGTTATTTCATGGCTTTGGTTTAAATTCACGATTCCTCTTAGTTTAGTTTGATGTTTCATGGTTTATTTCATGCTTCTTGGCATATTTTCTTGCTCTTGGTTTGCTTTAGTTTTATGGTAATATATCTCTCCCTTGCTTTCACATGAAAGGGGAGTAGTTAATTACAGTTGTTTCCATGGTTCTACCTGTCGTTTTCTTCTTTTCAATATTTTTCCAAAAAAAAAGTTTCTTTTGTCATATTCAGGTGGTCCTAATCTCTCTCCATCAATGTCCATATTTGCCCCTTAAGTACCATGATGTCGAAAAAAATTAAAAAATCTAAAAAAAAAATAAGAAACTCATTTGTAATTTATTTTCTAATGTTTTCTATCATTTTGGATTGTTTCTAAAGTTCCCCTTGATTATTTAAAAATGCAACCGTCTTTTTCAAAATCCATTTTTTCCACTACTTTTCTAACTTTATTTAAATGTAACTTTATTTAAATGTGTTTTGTTTAAGTTTACTCGAAACATAATTTTCATACTAATTGAATTTATTTTTCATTTTTAATGATTCTTTTTATAGAAATTATAAAATTTTATTAAAAAAGACTAAAATGAAATTACAATTGGCTCTGATAAAAAATGATGTCCCCTTTGACAAGATAATCAATCATCACACATTGATTTCCCTCGATAGACACGTACAAAAGAAAATGAGAAAGGCCTGCATAAATCCAAGAATGTCCTCCTTAGCAAGACAATCAGTCATCAAAAGAGAAGGAGAAAGGCCTACATAAATGCCATTACATAAGCTTCCCGATAAACATGCACACAAGAATAGGAGAAAAGCCTACATAAATATATTTGCATCAACAGAGTCCTAAATTCCCACATCAACAGTGTCTTAAGCTCCCAAAGCAGGAGTTGCTCCCCTTTGCACCACAAGCATTAGCACAGTCGTAAGCCAGCGAGCTACTGCTCCCCTTTACACCACCTGCATCAGCACAGTCGTAAGCCAGCGGGCTACTGCTTCCCTTTGCACCACCTGCATCAGCACAGTCGTAAGCCAACGGGCTACTGCTCCCCTTTGCACCTGGCTACTGCTCCCCTTTGAACCACCTGCATCAGCACAGTCGTAAGCCAACGGGCTACTGCTCGCCTTTGCACCACCTGCATCAGCACAGTCGTAAGCCAACGGGCTATTGCTCCCCTTTGCACCACCTGTGTCACCCAAAGCGGGTTTCTGCTCACAAAAGGGACCTAAATTTCTTGCCACCAAAATTTGCTAACCAAAAGTTCCTTGTGCTTGCATGTTTTTACCGCAAGTGGACCAAAATTTCTTGCCAGCAAAATTTGCTAACCAAAAGTTCCTTATGCTTACATGTTTTAACCCAAGTGGACCAAAATTTCTTACAACCAAAAATTTGCTAACCAAAAGTTCCTTATGCTTACATGTTTTTACCCCAAGTGACCAAAATTTCTTACCACCGAAATTTGCTAACCAAAAGTTCCTTATGCTTACATGTTTTTACCCCAAGTGACCAAAATTTCTTGCCACCAAAATTATTTGCTAACCAAAAGTTCCTTATGCTTATATGCTTTTACCCCAAGTAG